>OY365808.1:49334581-49880497 GCA_959347315.1 Bimastos eiseni | reverse complement strand
TTGCAGGACTGTTGTGGCAAGGGGCACACTTCTGAGGAGATGGGTTGATAGGCAACCGGTGCTCAACCTCATTTACAAATATGGTAATTATTTTAAAATCATAGTCACTTTAAGGCCTAGTGCAGAGCACCAGTTCATTTTTCAATGTTGCTTTGTGTCAGACTAATTGTCCACACAGGTCCCAGTTCTGTTGCCTGGAGACCACAGAAGGGAGACAGGGCAGCTGCTAAGGTGAGTTTCATCTGGGATGAAAAAGGTTGAACAAGGCCAGTATGACAATTGGTTTGTAGGTCTGGTCTATTCTTATTGTGTACCAACTGCTTTGATATGAGCATAGGCTGCATCCCATTCTCCTTTGTGTAAAAGAGAGCGTGGATCTCAGTTCACTTCTTGATGCTGAGATACCTAAGCACTTTAGATCTCGGGCTAGAAATGCTCCAGGACCTGAAATGGACCTCACCTGATCATTTCACTGAAAAATGCAGGGTTGAGGCCATATGTATACAGTCTCTATACAAAATCAAGTAGGGGCCTACATAAACATTTATTATTGTGCTTGCAAGGCCTATATATATATATATATATATATATATATATATATATATATATATATATATATATATATATATATATATGCACACACACACATATATATATACACATATATGCATGCATGTGGCAGTGATATAAGATGCTGAACATATATAAGAAGTTAGTATTTAGTGTGTGTATGATGTGCACTGTTGACCCTTGACCTGTAGGTCAGCAGAAGGAAGGTCTTGTCTTGGCAACATCTGTGTTTATTTGATACTGCAGAGAGAGCCAATAAGTGATGTGGTCAGATGTACATTGGTATTCTGGGGATTGTATTGCACTTGCAATGGAATGGGGCATTTATCTCCTATTGGCTGTGCATGACAACATGAAGCCAATTTGCATCAATCCAATTTCGATTTTGAGGTGTTGGCTGTCAAAGTTCAATGTTGCAGATTCAAGTATTTAGTGCATAAACCCAAGGTCATAGCTCGGTTATTCTGGTTATGGGGTTACACAAATTTCCTTGCTCTTACTGAGTGAAAAACTTGTCACATAATTCATGCAAACTAGTAATTACAGTTATTACACTGTGTTGACTTTGGTGTGTGTTGGGTGCGAATCTAGACCTTTTGACATTCATCGTGTGGCCTGACTATATTTCAACATGTTTCACCTGGGTTAAATCTAAAATGATTTTGCTTTATCAGTAATAAAGTTCTCTTGTTTTTGTATGGCATGGTAGAGTTGGGATCTGAGAAATGATTGTGGCTGGAGGATGTGTTTGGCTGTAGAATGATTGTGTACCTTACCTTGGAAATCATTATCACCGAGAAACGATTATGGATGATACATGATTATGGGTATGACTTGCTTGGTACCTCCTAGTTTTTTGTGCAAAATATAGGAATTTTGATCACGGCTAGGTCGAATAGGTGCGTCACGATCTTTCTGTACCATTTTTGCAATTTCCTCACTTGAGGGGATTTTATGTTTGATGTTAGTTGATCGTTGCGGTCGATGCCACACACGTAGCTTTTATAGTCTATAATCTGGTGTCATTTGCTCTCTAATCCTGTTCAGTCTGGGTGCAGGAACCAGTTTGCCTGCAAGAATCGTTGTAAGCATAAGAATGTCTCTTTTGTCCTTCCACTTGAACGCAACAATGCGTCTGTTTCACCTCTCTTGGGCTTCGCCTTCACGACTGCAGGTATTTGCGGCTCTTATGTAAGGTGACACACAGTTGAGTTCTTCGTTGTAATAGCTGTTTTTTCAAGTGGAGCACATGTGTAATTATTGTCAACATAGAGCTCATGAATGTCCCATGTCAATTCATTCATTTCTCCAATGTTAGCTTCACAACAACAAAAACTCCGAATGATCTAGGCTGCATAGAGCATCCGTTTTACCTGAGTATATCATCCCATTCCATGTGTGACCTCATGTGTTACCGCTGGCATCGCACATCAGATACGACTGCACCATATTTGTGTTTCTTTTTTGGAATGTACTAGAGTCTGGCAGCAATGCCAGAGTGCCATTGATTCTTCAATGCATAACTTGTTATCTGGAATGTACGATTCTTGGCAATGATCAAGTGGTACATCCATCAGTGCTCTCAGTTTGTGCAGTCTGTCAGGGTCCGTCAGGTGACCACGGCTAGGTTGAATTAGCAAAGTGACAAAACTTCAAACGATTGTAAGACGTCTTAGAGTGCATGAGTGGAGTTGCCAGCGGTGAACCTCATGACCAGTAGTCTTCAGTTCACAACCTTTTTACTGCTAGCAAGGGTCAATTTGTTGTCATGTGATGAAAAGTGTTTCTGTAGATCTGATCTCAATGTATTAAAAATTTTAAATGACAGAGATTAAAGTTCAGCGAATGGAGTACATGTGACATAAGAAGTTTCTTAATGACTGATTTAGAAAATCTGCCACTATTTTCCATGAAAAGGTTCTAAATTAAGAAACACCACCACAGGTTCATCTGACGACGAGTAGTTTTCTATTCAGATGCACTGGTAAGTGTCCAGCTGTGCATTCTGCTTCTTCACTTTATGCTGCCTTCACCCGTAACTTGTGTACTGTGTAACAGACATCTTTTTGTTTTGAGCACCTGACGATGTCATCAATCAGAAATACCTGGAGAATTGAAATTGGCTGTGACTGTTCAGACAGTCCCCAAAGTGGCATTTATATCTGAAATGTTAGTATGGAGGATCATCTGTAGGAATCGGATGTATCCGTTCATTCTGAGGCGTTTGCCGTGATGTGCCAATGTCCTGTAATTCAATAGACATTTGGCTCTAACACAACGGTTCTCAACCTTTTTAGTCCTGAGACCCACCTAATAACATTTCCAAAGGTGTGGCGACCCCCAGCTATTAAAAGTATTGGGTTACTACCTTCACCGTGTTTTTACTACAAAGTATTTACTTTTTATCATTTGATAATCCATACACCTCATGCACTATGGCATGATCAATCTTTAATAAACAGAACAATTTAAAATTTGTTGTTGGTAATAATTTCATTAAAAGAATCATAGTACCAGAAATAAGAAAAGATTAATTAATGTCATATAGTAAAAGGCTAGTTCGTGTAATAATCACAATTACATCAATATTATATATGAGAAACAAGGCTGAAAACGTTTTTTAACTAATTCTTGAAGATTCCAGGCGACCTCTGACAAATCGTAAGGCGAGTCCATGGGGGTCGCGACCCACAGATTGAGAACCACTGCTCTAACACCTTTCCTGCGTCAGATGCTTGATCTACACTGCACATAAATATTATGTTGACTATCATCTATGTCTGTCTCTGGGCTGCTAGGCCTATGATCTGAATCTTGCACACAATCATTACAGTCAAAATCAGCATCATCTTCTGAATCCAGATCATTTTCTAGCTTCACCTCATCACCACTTATTTTTCGCTTCAACATTTTTTACACGTTGTTTTATTTGCTCCTTGCAACTAGATGTTGGTCTGACACCTTTCTTCAATGAAACACCATTTTTAAAAGTCCATATTGACTATGCAAAAATCTGATATCAGTTATATGCCAGCAGAATTATTAGGGTTGCGCCGATGCAAACATATTGCACTATTTACTTTTACTACTACGAGTTAACTCGTAGGTGGCACATGTCTGCAACATTTTAACCACGAGTTACCTTGTCGGTGGTGGTCAATGTGTTAATGAAGTCCCATTGACTGCAGAAGATAACCGTATGCTAGCCTTGGGTTAGTGTAGCTGTTTGTACTCTTCACAGCTAAGTTGGCTAAGTGTGCATGAGGGTTAGATATCAAACCAAATTTTTGCTCTGACAATTACTGTATATTCACCCCTCGAAACTACTATAAAAATGATGTCTAGGGAACCTGAAAAGGTACTTCTTAACTTAGAACTTCTTCATGGGAAATAAACTCAACTTGAGTGGCAGATTTTCAAAATAAAACCATTAGGAAATTTAATTTTTGCTGTTAGCAAGGATCAATTTATTGTCATGTCATGACAAGTGTTTTAGTAGATCCGTTGAGGCTGTTGACACCTTCCCCACTAAGTATTAAAACTGAACTATTATTTTATGTTTGGTTTACCTACCATTAATTTAAATCTTGCTGCTAATTCTGGATCTGATGAACCTGTTATGTCACACATACTCCATTCGCTGAACTTTAATCTCGGTCATTTTAATACAATGAGCCACACTTAGTGAGGCTACTGACTGACTGGTGGCAATCACGCTGCTATCTATTTGAACTGAGAAGCATGCGTAGTACATCAGTTTATTAAAGGCTTCGATCCATCAGTTTCTTCAGTATATCAGTTTATTAAATTGTTGGCCAATGTTTAGTTTGGTTAAGTTTGAATTTGTGTTCTAAATCGCTGGACGTCTATAGATAGGCCTGTTATGGTAAGACTATTCAGATTTTATTCAGCATAACAGCATTCAGTGGCTGCTTTCTGCATTGCTACATTAATTATATAGACCCTTTTTATTAGATATGATTAGACAATAATAGACATGTCTTGTGTTTGGTTTTTATATTGTCATACAATTCATGTTCAAAGTGAGGTTTCAGGGTGTTTACTCATTCAAACGGAGCTCCTTGTTCCCCATTACCCACTGTTATTAGTCAGCACATGGGCCCACAACACTTGATCTGACATCAATAGCTAACTGTGCCCTGTGCTCTGGCCTTAACACTGTATTGTTCCCCATGAGGATGGGTGGAGAGGTTGAAATGGCTATAAAACTTACAGTAATAATAATAATAATAAATTTTATAATTGCTTCCAGCTGAGGGCCAGTTGAAACAGTCTTTAGTAATTTAGTTTGTTGTTGAATATGCCAGTAGCTCCAATTGCAATGATAAAGCAGAGATAAAAACAAGGGCATATCGCACAGATTGTGCCATAATGGAAAATGTGTGATGTTTAAAGACAAGAGTGTGCAACAGAGTTCATTCATTTATGAAATGTGGATTCAACATCTGACTTTTGTTAGCTTTGAATAATGAACATGATTTGGTGACTTCTTAAAATGATGTGTGTATTAGTGTGAGTGCTCACTGTTTGATTACTATTTTAGTAAAGTTTTAAGATGTTCTTTTGCTGTGTTTGAGCTAGGAATATTTCTAACTAGAAACATTGAAGTGAGACATCACAGTGCATTGCTGTAAGAGTAATAATATTAATAATAAAAATGATTTTCGTTTAATTTCAAGCTGACAAACCGCAGTATGAATTTAAACATAGTATGAAGAAATGATGACAAGTTATTACGGGAGTCGAATTTAACTGTCTGCAGCCATGCAAGATGCCCATTGCGTGTTGTACATTTTATTTAATCAACTCCACCACCCAGCAAAAGAAGGACTAATCAATCTTGAGAGAGATATGGGAATCAAACTCGGTTCCTCAGCTCTAAGCCTCGTTGTGTTATCGATTACTCTACGATCGCCCCATGCATGGTTCACGTGCTGTTGAATAGTAATTATGCTCTGACTTCCTGTTACCATTGTGATGTCATTGTGTTTTCCATTCTTTTTGCTGTAAATTTCATGCATTATTACTATGTCATGTAGGATTAGATATTTTTGATGAGCTTTTATGTGTACAATTTCTTTGTTGTTTGCATTTCTCAAGATTTATGAAGATGCATACTGTAGTTAAGAAGCATGCTCCTCCAACTCCTCCATGCTCAATTCCTGCTGCTCAGGAGCCAGACGACATGAGTGGACCCTCAGCAGCAACTGCAGCATCTTCACTGGAGAACCAAGAGTTAACCATTCATCTACCAGATGGCAGCACTGCCCTGGTGTCCATCAATCCCAGGTATTTTTTGATCAGCTTATAAATGCAACAGATTTATTCTTTAATTTTCTTGTTGTTGCAAAACCTGGCTATGTATACAAGGTTAGTAAATCTGATTCTGAGGCACCAGGTGGATGTGTGCAACCATCGTTTTCATGGTTGTTATATACACTGTGTCCACAAGAAGACCCCTTAGGGTAATTGCTATAATAACTATTAAATATTTTTTAAATTCCAAAGCCATTTTGATCCTGATATAATTAGCTAATACTGGGTAAAATATGAGAGTCCCTGTCACCCAATAATGACGTCATAATGACGTTGTTTGCATCAAAGTTTAAGTGCTATTGTTCCAAGTTTGCTGCCAGACATTGACAATTTTCATGGAATTTACAATTTTCAATTTTCATAATGTTCTTCAATGTCTCTGATCTGGGTCCTATTAACGTATTCCCCACATCTTGTAACTTACTGGATTTATGTCTGGGCTGTTTTGTAGCAAAGGTTTAGGAAGTATGAAACCAGAGGTTTCCTTTGTCAGCAATTCCACAGTTTCTTGAGCTTTGTAAGCTGGAATGCCATCTTTGTTTGTTAAATAGAAAAAAAATGACCAGAGGGAGGAAGCTGAATGAGGCCGAAGTATTACATAATAATGCCTCTGCACCTCCTGAGCTGAGATTATAAATGAACTTGAGCTGCTTGTGCTACCTGGCAATGAAATGCATTGCTGTTAATAATGACAGTCAGCCTTACATGTGATATGACATAATTACTAATTAGGTTTTGACTTAACGAGGCGTGGCCTTCAGGTAACCAGCAATCACATTTCAGGTAGCCTAAGCCAAGTTTGTACTTTATTTGATATTTTTTGGGTGTGAAGACTGCTTTGCCATAAAGCCTGATTTGTCGACGGTGAAATTACATATACTGCTAAATTAAAATTATTTTATAATCTTTTTGCATGATTGGACTAAATTGCATGGACAGTCATTTCTTTTATTGTTTCTACTTTGATGCCAGGTAGCCATGCAACTGACCTTTTCAGGCCTAGCTGTGTAACTGGATTATGATTAAAATTATTAAAATTATGATCAGTTTCAGCAGGTAGGGCCGTACCAAAGGGGGCCAGCGGGCCATAGCCCAGGGCGCAAATGGGAAAGGGTGCAAATTTCAGGATGGAATAATTTATTATTTCATAAAATACACTATTTTCAGTATGTGGGGGCACCAGATTGATGCTAAGCACAGGGTGCAATTATAGCTCGGTGCGGCCCTGTCGGCAGGTATTACTAACTATGGGTTTCTTGGCTGGTGACTCTCTTTCACCTGATGCTATATGTTATCTTTCCTGAGTCACATAATATTATGTCTTCATTTTTTTGTGCATTAGCTGATTTTCAACTGTTAAGCTTTAATGTGGTCTGCTCTTCATTCTGGAATAGTTTCCGTAGTTCTTTTCCCCCATTTTCCACCAATTTAAATGTAAGCTCCTTCCTATGCCACGTGGCTGTCACTTGCCTGCAAATGAAAATAGATGCTACATGTATGTATTATCTAAGTGTGTATACCATAGGTTGGCCCTATCCAGTCTATGACCTAAAAATGTTTTGTGTTCAAATCTGTATCCTATGTAGAGCTATTATGTTTTTGTACGAGGTTGCAGTGTGTCAACCCGAATGCTCGTAAAAAACTCAAGTCATCATCCTCTTGTTTCTTATCTTAATTTTATTTTTACATAGGTATAATATAATGACTAATTTGACATGCTTCATTAAAATAATTATATTTGTGATGTAATGTAAATCGACATCACAACACACCGTCAGAATCTTTATTTACATTTATTCCATATATAGTATCAACTTCAAACTATTCTTGCTGATGGTAAATTAATTTAGATTATTCTTGCTGATGGTGAATTAATTTAGATTATTCTTGCTGATGGTAAATTAATTTAGATTATTCTTGCTGATGGTGAATTAATTTAGATTATTCTTGCTGATGGTGAATTAATTTAGATTATTCTTGCTGATGGTGAATTAATGTATTCTTACTGATGATGAATAATTAATCTATTTTTGCTGATTGGATGATATGTTATCATTGAATGTAGTAAGCCAATGATGGACCTGTTGATAAAGATTTGTGGACAGCTGCGACTTAGCCCAGCAGAACACAGTCTTCAGGTATTCGTGGGAGACAGCAGTTGGCCAGTCAGCTACAAAGCAAATCAGACACTGTCATCGCTAGGAGTCAGCACAGTCAAACTGGTTTCAAAGAAATTAGAGAAAGACAAACTCAAGTCATCGACCCAACAGCCATTTGAAGTAAGAAACTAGTTTCATTTCTGTATTTTTGTTTTCCACTTCATGAAGTCTGAATTCTGTCATGACGAGTTCATTAACTAAAGACGTGAATTAAATTTGTATCAGATAAAAGTACCCTGATATGGCCAGCAGCAAGTGGTTCATATATCTGTAAATCTGAAAATTTTAAATTGAAGCTGTGAATAGGTTAACGTACAAATTCCTAGGAACTCCTTAAGTCTGCATTTGAAATGCTTCTCAGCATGTAATTCTTTATTGCATTTATACTACTCTTGTAAGGCTTTTATTAAAATGTCTATCATAATGCATTTGCTTCCCTACAGGCATAGTTTTAGATGTAGTAATATAAGGTCTCATCCTCAAAAGTAAGAACATGCAGATCCTGAGGGTTACTATTTTTGGTCGACAGCCCAGTAAGTATGATACTGCTGTTTGCTAAATTAAGAAGAATGAGAATATGGATTTGGAATTTGGATGAGAAGTGCTCTTGTGTTTGTTGTGTCTTACAGAGAACTCTCTTTTCCAAACCAAACATCGTGATGTTGCATTTTATTTTAGATCACCCAGCGACTTATTGTCAGTTTGCCGAACAATCAGAAATATGTGATGCGTGTTAAGCCGGAGATTCTTCTGTCTGAACTTTTTAAGTTGGCAATTGCTCACAAGGGTCTTGATCCACAAAGCTACAAGCTCTGTCACCCATCGAACCCTGACTTTATTCTCAACATGGATAATTCATTAAACGTCTATGGCTTTTCAGAGATCGGCTTAGCCAAAGTAACCGGTAAGTGAAACTCGGTTTTCATTGTGATATTTTTTTCACTGTAAATGGTGGTTGCTAAGTACATGGAAAGGTGTAGTGAGACGTTTCTCAATAATTATTATTATTTTGTAATACATTAGTTAATAGTTTAGATAGTATGAGCAAATGAGATACTTCTTACTTTGAATTTTCAAGTTATTCCTTGACTTCAATCTTGTGTAAACTGTTGGTGCTAAACTTCGAAATAATGGTGACTGGGGAAGGACGTCCATGCCTTACAAGTTGTCTTTAACTCATTTTAGCTTGCTTATGCAGTACCAATCAAAAAACTGTTGAGCTTTGATTGGAAACCGTGAAAACTGAAACTGTTTCTGATAATCATGTGACATGATGTGAAAGCTAAGCATTTAAAGTTCATATAGCATAAACCAGATTATGCTGTGACTATTACTTGCAATTTATTTTATGGTTTTATTCTCATGAATCTGAACAGCTAAAATTCCATTAAGCGCATTTACTTTGTTGACCATAAATATCACTTGAAATAGTCTGATGAAGTGATTTAAGAACATTTCTGGTATAAAATCAGCATGTCAAAAATTCACCAAACCCAAAACAAATGCATAGTAAGCCATCTGATTTTAATTTTTAATGACATAGTTGAGTGCAAAGAAAAACTGCTCAGTGGTAGATATAAGTTTATTCTGATTGTGCCTAGAGATGTGAAGTTCATCTGTAAAATGTATGATTGGGGCAGTTAATGATTAATTTATTGATTAATCGTTTATTAAATATAACGAATAAATTTATATTTAACGATTTATCGAAGCCCACTTGTTATATATTCAATAAGGTGCCTCGGTTTTATAGTCTTGTGATTAATTTTTTTAGCTCAAACGGTTATATGGTCAACAAAACATGGTTCTCATTTGGACCTAACCGTGTTAACTTGCTGGTGTGTTTACATAATTGGCTCATTGAAGGCATTTTAGCCAAAAAACTTAGGCAAGCCTACTAATAGCATATGAAAAAAATCTACCAAGTTACTACTAACCAGAAATAAATATAATTTATACTCTTCCAAGATAAGCAATGTATAATGCTAATTTTGTTTTTTTCATTACTTATTATGGAATACATTTGATGACAATAAGCGACTAATTTAATCGGTAATTCTTAAATAGTTAACTATTAAATTATTGTTTATTGTTGACAGCCCTAGTAAAATGCGATAATATTTTTATTGCTTAACAATACAATATTATTATATTCTAAACTGAAAGATATAAAACTGCAATACACTTGGATGCTTATAGAATGGGTGAACAAATGAATATTGAGGATTCTGAAGCATGAAAGAATGCATTAAATTTACCGTAATCATTTTACTGCATCTCATAATCTGATCTTTTTTGCATGCAATCGTGCAGATTGCATTGAATTTGGGTGTACACTAAGCTTGATGACTGTTGTAGATTAATCTTCTGTGATTTGACTGAACTTTGCTTAACAAAGCTTTGTTTTGTGCATTTTAATAGTGTTTATACCCAGCAAATCATGACACAGATTGCTAATTCAAATAATCTTTCCTACCATCTGTTTTGTATAATCCTCAAATGGAGCTATTCATAACTGTTTTTGTTTGGGTTATAGTTTCATGAAGCGAACATAATTATGTGACATTTATTAAGGATTCCGAAGCAAGAAAGAGTGCGTTAAATATACCGTAATCATGTTTTCACCAAATGTAGGAACAAATAATTGCACTTAAGCTCCTCTGCTGAACAGATGGCCACATAATGCTACTGAGTCGCCTGCTTTTTGCATTCTTCTGAGGCCATTGACCTTATTAGAAGGCTCAGTTGCTAAACTGGCATTTGGTCTTTGCAATTCCTGAACTAGAAACATAATGTCTGAAGTTAGAGCAATTATGTGCAATGTTAACGAGTAAGTAGATATTCCAGTTGTTACAAGGTATTCTTAAATAGAATTTTACAAACCATGACCTTGGACGCTCTACCCTCTCTACCAACAAAGGAGACCAAAAAGCAAATGTTGACACACTCTATCCTCAGAAGCCTCACCCTATGTGAAAATAAGTGTTTTGTATCCAGACATAACTGCTGGCAGAGCATTTCCATACAAGAAAAGCTGGATTTGATGAATGGCTACAAAGGAAGTCTTTTGATGGAAGAGTCGCTCAAGTGATCTGCAGGTTCTGTGCTTTTGTGTTATCTGCAAACATGATGTTTCTTCTTTAGTATATTGGCTGGACTTCGTATAGCATTCTTGTCATGCTCCATTTGCCTAAGTGAGCACCCTTGGTCTTTTAAAGGCTAAATATAGCATGGTCCATACAATAAAGAGCTCAATAGCTGGCATTTCATATGACTTTGTTATGTGAGGGCGAGTGTTACAGGCATGGAGATTATGTGACACAATTTTACTGTTGGCTACCGTACAGATTATACTTTTTTAATGTTGGAAAATTGAGCAGGATTATTTATGTTTGGTGGTTTGTATGACAGTTGGAAGTATAAGCCTTGTTTGTATCATTAACAGGAGTATGCAGTAGAAAATTCAAATATTATTAGCCACTGTCTGTGTAT
This sequence comes from Bimastos eiseni, assembly GCA_959347315.1. Lineage (NCBI taxonomy): Eukaryota > Metazoa > Annelida > Clitellata > Crassiclitellata > Lumbricidae > Bimastos > Bimastos eiseni. The sequence continues at coordinate 49,868,939 of OY365808.1, read as the reverse complement.
ACCTTTAATGAGCTGCAGATTTTGTGATTTTGGTTTTAGACCTCTGTCAACTGTGTAAGCCAGCCAGTAATTTAATCAGGTTTGTCGTAGGGCATAACCGGAAATCACCTCGGACATTTGCCTCGGCCAAATATTGGACTATTCGGAAGTATTCGCCTCGGCAAATATTACACCTGCAAATAGCTAAAAATAACTTTTTGATAAAATAATATTTTTTCATCAAATAAATTCAGGACAAATGGACTTACTTTTAAGTTATTGATTAATTAAACAAGAGCTTAATATTAAAATTATTATGTTAATTTATCTATTTTAATTTCTCTTGTTTGCATTCTCCAGGTGGCAAACAAATAAAAAAATCCTGCTTTAATTGGCTCCACCCACTTTCCGGGAAATATTATACAGTAAAGACATCGTTGATAATTTCATATTTTAAAATATATAACTAGGTTTTACATTTTTTCACAAAAAAGTTTTGAAATAATAAATATATTGTTACAGCCTAGAGTGCGATGATACGCCATATGAAGGATTTTGCCATAGACTGCATTCACTATAGCTGTGCACGTGGCAGGTTAACTACGCTTTGCCCACGGATGGTACTCGCTGAGTCGCTGGCCAGATTTGACACTACTATTCGGTTCGTACCCGGATCCGGCAAAAAGTGCATTCAAATACTCGGATTCGGTACTCGGTGGAAATTGTCTACTCGGTTATGCCCTACTTTGTTGCATTGGTTGCCTGATGTATGAATTTTGACTTTTAGCTGTCATTTAACCCTATATGCCTCAGTGAGTCTGTTTTTGATTTAGTTGCATGGGAAAATGGTCTACCTCTCATGACATACATTTTGGATTCACTGAATACAGACAGAATTAACAATTATGTTTTGGTCTTAATGCTTGGCATTTGTGCTCTACACCCATGATTACATTCTGCAGCAAATGTAAAACTGATTAGATGTTTTATTAGCGAGCAGAGGTGAAGTTGCAACCTGTCGATCAGAACGTCAGAATTTCGAGTCAAATATGCACGGAACAACACGGCCAATGGGAAACCAGTCTTCGTCATCTGTTCAAGGAAGCCAGACCAAAGCAATGGCTTCAGTTCCAAGAAACCAGCCCACCACGACCAGCAGCCATCATACGATGCAAAAGAGTCCATCTCTTCCTGGTCAAGAGTCGAGTGGATTCATGCCTTCGACAAGTTTTGAGAAGAAAAAAGGATTCCTCTCGTTCCTCAAGCGGAAGAAAAGTGGAAAATTTTCACTCGTAAGCATTACCTGGCATTTTTTAAATTGTCCATTATTAATACAATACAACGTGTTATTTGATGTTGCCCTTCTTTCACTTAAGTTCAGAAGTGCACACACGCCTCAACGGCGCAATTGTAGTTGTAATACAGAGCAATTGTGTGCGAAGGACTTGCTCAACGTCCCTACACAGTGACGTCCGGACTAGAGTAGAACCCGCCCACTCAGCGCACACTGAGTGTTACAGGCCGACCGCTCGGCCACCATGCCACCACAAGGTTATTTTTCTTATTTATTACTTTATATAATTCAGTCTTTCTATTCAGCAGAATACTGGGAGCTAAAACATAGAAAGCTTCGATTACACTAAGAAATAGAATATTAGCATTCTAATGCCCGACTTTGTATTTAAATTTTATAGAAATTTGAAGTTTTACAGAAAAATGTACAAATTAGAAATCGATTTTGTATATTTATAGAAATGTAAATAGATATTATTCATTGTTGTTAACATTATCAAGGCAATTACTAATGTGTATTGACTAAACTACTTCATTGAAATGTTCTTATTTTCAAATGAACGCATGTGAAAGGGTCAACAATACACCTTCACTGTTCTCAGGACACCAATCTGAAAATAAATTCCTTCAAAACTGTCCGGAGTTATTCATATCGCCACGATCCATAAAAACTAATGAAAATAATGATGTATTATGTTATACAATGCGAGTATTATGTTGTTTCCACGCACAGGCGGCGATCTCGTTTGACAGGTGGGGTGACACCCAATGAGAGCGGTAGGAAATGTGGGGGGTACACACATATAACTTGTTCCCTTTCTGTAAAAGGTGGGGGACCTGTCCCCCTCGACCCCCCCGTGAACGCTGGCCCTGTTTCTACACATGCAAGTTGCAACTGTATGCATAAAATGTAAGCAATTTGGAACTCGACTTTAGACGAGTTTTACCGAAAATCTCATTTTCATGTACACCGTGGTGATAAATTCTTCCACAATAGCCTCAATATTCCCATTGTATAACATTCTGCATCATTATTTTCAATTTTTTTTCTTTTTCATATATGTATATATTTATATATATATTTGTTTCTTGTTCGTATGTATCATCATCAGTCAATTGCTTTTGTTAACTGTTTAGGGTGGTTCTATGCAGAACTTGCACCAGATTGACTCTGACAGTACAGCCACAATAGCAAAACAACAGCTCGATACTCCAATGAATTCAAGGTCACAGTTGCACAGGAATTCACTACAAACTTCAAGCACACTGACGCTTGCATCAACTTCACGACAGATGCCCACCATGGCAACTGCCTCCCACCAGTTGCAGTTGCAAATTCCAGCTGCATCCAAGAAGCGCCCTGCTCCACTACCACCTGGAGTTCTTCTGCCATTGATAACAGACGGCGAAACCGGTCGACTGGTTCGACCGCCACCGCGTCTTCCTGGCGCCTCACATCCGGTGACAGCGAGGAGCGGAGTCGAAGACTCGGCTAAATTGTCTCTCCAGGCGCTCAGTGTTGTTCAGCCTTCACAGTATGAGGGAACTGGAGATGTAGCAATGCAGCTGTCCTATGGAATTGGACATTCTCCATCGAGTTCACAGTCGAGCGGATTTGAGGAGATGTCGCCTTCGCCGTTAGAGGAATCTAAGAAACCAAGTTTTCTTGTTGCTGGATCTGTTGATAAATCCGATTCAGTTGCATCGAATACGAATGGAGGGATGAGAGAAGGAGGAGGTGGAGGAGAATGCATGTCTTCTGCTGCGGTGAATTATGGTCCAACTATGCATTTTGATTATAGCCTTCTACAAAAGGCAGGACAATCAAAGAGGAGAGCACCACCTCCGCCAGGTATGTGTCTTGCTTTTCTTGGTTATCATTTCAAGTCATTTCTTGTGATATAATCTTTTAATTCAGCTGCTACAAGAACTCAGGCAGTGCCAGTCTCAAGCCTGGATAAAGGAGGAGGGCAATGCTAATGATCTTTGTTATCACGCAGTGTCGTTAAACTGCAATTACCTACCTGTGATATAATCTGAGTTGATTTCTGCTTGTATTTACTTCTGTGAGTGTTTTGTGTTCTCAGTAACAGAATGCAGATGAATGAGTTCTCTTTTCATGTTTATTCTATGATATGAGGTAATTATTTATCATAAACTTCTGAATGCCATAGAAAGATGAGAAAGTTGTTTTTGAGTCTACATCCCACTGCTACAGCAATGCAAATATGTTGAAGATACAGTGGAACATGATGATGGATGCATTTCCATATGTGTTTCATATGTCCTACATTGGGTTTTGATGTACCAACAGGTGATGCCTTGTGTATCAGGTGCTGAAGTTATTTAATAATAATAATAATAATAATATTTCTTGTAATAATATAAACCCTTATAAGGCATGGCATATAAATCCCATGTGGGAACAATATCTCAAGAACTTTCATTCAGTTGCATGCAGCTTATTCTTCAGTACTGTTTCTTATTTTGTATGTGGTGTTGTGTCAGTGACATCAATAATAATGGTAATAGCATTAACAGTAATGTCAACCCTTACCTAGTGCACATGATTTGTTGTGGGTGACATTACCACAAAGCACAACAAATGAGCGCATCTCAGCGGCCAAGTGACTAGTAATAGATTGACGTTTCACTTTGCGACTTTGGCTTGATACCTGGATCCAATAACATCATATTGTCAAACTGTGAGAAACCTTACAGGCCATCATTTACAAGTAAAAAGGCACAGAAAACTGGACAGAAAATGTTCGCATGGAAGGTACGACTTCAAAAGGTAGTAGAACTGTCACCTGCTTGCAATTTATTAATCAAATGAGTACATCAGAAGAGTTTCTTTGAAGAAGTGCTGTATAGCTGTGTGATTACAAATGATCTACTGATTTTTACTGAGACTTGTCGTATTCAGAATTTTCACCCAAAGCCCATCAAATTCCATGATGTTATTGAACCCTGGTATCAATCGCTTGAAAGCGTTCTATTTGACCGTGGTTTAACTGCGCTAGGTTAGGGCGCTTCTGATGAAATTATCTGAAGTGGTGCTATATAAATTTTCAATTAAATTTTTACCAGTACTTCACAGTAGTACAATTGTGCATTGATTTAAATATTTAGAGACAAGAGATTTCCCATAGAAATGAGCAACTTAACACCAGATTGTGTTTGTCCAATGTCCACATATATACAAGCATGCTTTTGGATTAGTATCTATCTCGCATGTCTTGCTTAGTTTCTTCTTAGTGTCTTTGTGTGAGGTTTTTTCGGCATCCAGTATTTCTCTCACACTTTTGTCAGCAGTTGACAGAAAAATGAGGATGGGCGGCAAGGTTTTGACTAGAGTTGACAATCGGATGGCTTTAATGTCGGTTTGAATTAGTGGTGACTGAGGATCCCTGACAAATTGCATTTTCACTAAAGTATCTTACTGTGTTGTGGTCTAGCTCAGGTGTAACCATTTGCCTACAAAATGAAGTAAGTTGATCACCACCGTTGGTTGGTTGATATGCGAGCTGTTGCATAAGCAGACGACTCGCATGACTGACAAAGACACCAACACTAGAGGGATATCAAATGATAAAGGAATTCCAAGCACACTGGTGTAATCCTACACATGTATATAAGTTTGTATAATGTGATGTGTATATATACACATTTGCACATGTTTATATATGTCTAAATTTACATATACAGTGGTGGAAATAATTATTGCATCACTCTGTGCTCAAAGATAGAAATATTAGGACATATGCTTGTTTTCTTGCTTGTATCTAGTACTATCTACCAATTGAGTTGAACAGACGTTCCTGAAAATATGTAAATTGGCTTTAAATGCATAAAGCCGAATTTTAGCTTTTTGCAGAATGATGCAATACTTATTTCCACCAGTGTATATGTTTGTGTAATGTACAATGTATATATATATATACTTGTAAATATTTAAATATGTCTTAATGTATATATATATTATGTATATATATAAATAAAATATATATGTATGTGTGTGTACATGCATTTGTGTATATATGGTGTCACTTTGTACCTAATACATATTTAGCCAAAAGTTCACTTGTTTGCTTAAAGGTCAGAAGTTTAGACCCAATCACAGTTGAATATTCCTCATAAATATTTCTCATTTTTATGTCTGTCTGTCGGATACTATGCGGTAGACAACTATATATCATTTCATATAACTTACTGTGGTGTGTCAGTCTGTCTGATAAACGAAGATATATATATATATATATATGTCTGATAAACGAAGATATATATATATATATATGTAGTATGTTTTTGAATGTTCTGCTTTGATTAAATCTATTAACCTTTAAACACATTTCTGGCATTGCTTTGACTGTCCTAACCCTCTACACATGAATGACTATTCTGAAGTAGGCTGTTACTCAGCTTTGGATCATGTGATTCTAATTCTGTTGGGTGTCATTCCATCCCGTCACATGCAGAGTTGTAAGGTTTGACAGATGTCACCTAAACATCCAAGTTATAATAAAGCTCGTGATATGGTGTAGTGATTGATAAGCTTTGGATTTTGCCTTCAAGCTTACCTAACCCAGCCATGCATTACTAACAGATTATTTTTTAAATAATGTTAAACACCTATGCATAAGCAGCTTACAGTGTTAGTTTTTACAATTAGATTTTGGATTAAAAGTTAATGGGCAGCTGTAGGAAGGTACCGGGTAGTTTTTGTCACTGTTTGGTCGGTAGATCAATATGCCAAGTTTAGGGCACATAATTATTAGATATGTGCATGCATCCTTTACAAGAAACTTAGCGGCACAGCTAACAGAATACGTGATAAAGAAAATAGTTCCACTGGCCACATTATCTTTATTCATGATTCATCAGCTTTGTATGGTATGCATGTGTGCTTAAGTCTTGACATTTATATAGTGCCTTTACAAAGCTATGGGATGACCTCTAGGTAGGTGACATTTAAGATTGGGTTTTGCCTTTATCTTTTTTTTCACTCCAGTCAATGTTTGATGTAGAGAATTAACTGGAAGAAAGCGCATTTGATTGAGCTGGATTTATGTATGTCTCTAATTTACAATCCACTGTGCCCGGTTCATTACTGGTCTACAATGACTCGTAATTTAACTGTAGTTTGTCGACTTTACATAACTTGTCTATTCCGAATCTCTAACTGTAGGCCTACTGTTGGGCTTTTTATTGTGAAGTTTGTGCATGTGATTTATATATGGTCAGTTTGACGAAAATTTTTTTGCTTTAGTCCTTTCTTTTTGTTGGTCATTGTCAGTTTCTCATTGTTTATCTTTTTATTTTTTTCCTATCTTCTTCAAAGAAAATGATTTTACTTATTCAAATGTTTTGAGAATAAATGAAAATGTTTTGCAGTAAATTTCTAACTAGTTACTGAAGCTAGATATTTTTGATTTTAAACTTAACTTTGTGTGCTTTGATTTCAGCAGTGGCAGTCCAGCCCACAGGAATGCCCACTGTCTATTCTGAGACACCTTCCTCTTCTAAACCAACTCCTCCATCGTCTTTAAGCTCAGAAAACTCTGGCTCATCAAGTTTGCTGCATGAGGCCACAACTCGTTCACTAGGTATTAATTCTTTGACATCATGTCATCTATCCAGAGATGAAAATCTCCATTAGAAAAACCTGGAAACCAATTATGAATCCAGAGGAAAAGCGATATATTGCAACCACTCAGTTCATCTACCCACCATTTTTATCACAGCAAATGCATGCTGCAAAACTTGGCTTATATATATATATATAATAAATCGGTTGTAACCGAAGTAAAGTCGATTAAGATTTAGTTCAATTTCTGTAGTAACACATTTCAGGAGCCATATTAAGTACCAGTATCTTGATACTTATATTTTGCTTAACATACATTTTTCTGAGTTTGCAGGTCTTTGGAAACAGATTATTAGCAAAATCATGCAGTGTGGAGTTTGTTTCTTTGGACATTGCCCTTTGTCACCTGTGGTGAAAAATATAATCTTGGGTCTTTGCCGAAACCACATTGCCAACATCAGCTTGAAAGCAAATTTAAACTTCAATCGGTTTCAACAGTAGAGTTTCATGATTGACATTGAAATATGCAACATTATACATTCAATTCTAAAACCCAGTGTTACACTTAAAGGATACTGGCAATAGTTAGTTAAAAATAAAGTGACAGTTTTTTTGCGACTTGTCTAAAAAAAATGACGCCTATCTAGAAATGCCTACAAGAATGGTCTTGAGATTGAGAGGTAGTTCAGCTGAGGTGCAAAAGATTTAGTGGCAGCATGGACATCAAGTGATACAACTCCATGTTGCCAAGTTTCTCCATGCCTGCCAGCAGGCTACATACAATTAATCGGATTATTTCAGTATCTTAATATTTGAGTGCTTGGAAAAGGATATGTTATTTGAACATATAATTTAAAATCTTCTATAATGATTAAAAAGTTGCAGTTGATTCTGAAGTGGAGTGCAAGGATAAGACCGTCTTAAGCTTATTCACATTCCCATCTGAAGCAAACTTAGTAAGCAATGAGTCTGGCAGGATTTGTTCTGTAGTGTGATCCACAAAGCAAGCCATGAGGAAGATGAGAAGCTAGGGTAGATGGTGTTTGCTCTGCTATGGACATAATAAGGGGACAATGCAAATGTGTGAATTTCAGTTTCTGAGTACAAGACCAAAAGGCACTACCAGGAGGGAAAGAGTTGGGTGAGATTTGATGATTTGATTTGGAGGAAGATCATTCCACATTAGGTTATTGTCTTGAACTGATTACTTTGCAATAGTAATGAAGATAGTTAATTGCATATTTCTTATCAGTGTGTTTGTATTATTGTAAGTTCGTTACAAGTGTAACTATTTTCATTTAACAGCAGCTTCGGATGGATTGCATGGTTTCAGTGCTCTAAGTGGAACCGTGTCCTGTGCAGTAGAAATAGAGAAATGTTCATATTTGTCGAATGGACAGGATGCTCCGGAATCTGATGGAAATTTTGAATCTGGAATGCTCTGTTCCAACATTGTGGATGACGGAGACGCAGCTGCCTTGGCTGCGGAGGCAGAGGACTGTTTCTGTGAGACAGACATTGGTTACGATGGAGAAATCGTATTTGATTGTGCAGACATTACATTTGTGGTTCCAGAAATGCAAAGACCAAATGCTAGTGTAACAGCTGCATCTTCTAAGAGGTCGATGACTTCAGAACAATGCAAAAAGCCAGCGACTCATTCACATAATGCGGACACCTGTTCAGCAGAGGAATTGAATTTGAGGTTTGGTCAAGGTGACAATACAAGTCGGCTACCTGGTTTTGTTCTGGAATCAAAGGCAGCTGATATGTTGCACAGCACAGAATCAGGAGAGGAAGTTAGCAGGAGCAACTTGCAACCAACAGGTGATGAATGCAAAGTGTCAGAGAATTTCGATCTTCGTGTTAATGGTGAAGTAACCAATGGACAGTTTGTCGAGAAAGATTCTTCAGCAAATAAAACTGACAGGAGTTTTGTTGGTCAAGCAAAAATTTCAGATGAACTGTTGCAGACTATGAACTTAAATAAGGTTAGCCAAAGTAATTACTCCAGTGAAAGTACTGATTTAAAATGTCTGGCAGGCACTGAAGGAATCTTGGCCTGCAGTGCTTCAGATGTTACACCAGTTGCCTTGGAAACTCACAATGACATGATTGCCATGACTCCCAGTGTATTATCAGATAAAACTTTGGAAATTGATCATCGATGTTCATCTCTTGGCATTGATGACTCTGCCTTAAGTTTACGAAAAACTGGAGAAACAGCTTGGGAGCCACGTACAATTATCATCAATAAATCAACGACTGTTCCCATCTACTCCGCTCAAAACATTCCTGAAGTCTGTGAAACTGGTTCTGTAAGGAACTCTTTGGACCCTCTGGCAACTGAAGGAAGTGAATTGCAATCTCAGACGATAGTTGGTGTTACTGGAGCGGAAAGGATTGTTCAGAACACCAATCAACTTTCAAGTGAAACTCGTGAAAAACTCTCAAATAATGATTTTTTGTTAGATCGATCATTGTGTAGTCGATACTATCCATCTATGAACTTGCCTCTGCCTAACAGCTGTGACACAGTCAGTGCAACTACTACAAGTTGTGCCAACACAGCTGAAGAGAAGCAGGCATCCATAAGCAACGAATCTACTCAAATAAAGTCAGACCATTTGATGCCTACTTCAAGAAACTCGGACTCTAAATCAGAAGGCGACAAAAAGACCCTTTATCATCTGGTAAGGCATTTGCCTCCCTTAGCTACTGATGATTCTAAGGGTGCTGTGGAGAGCTGTAGAAAAACGGTTGATTGCAACGAATCGAAGCCGATGCTTCAAATATCTGAACAGCAAACTCTTAAAGCTCCTGAGAAAGTGGAGAAACAACATTCCTCAAATACTTCATTCACTGTTGAACTACAGAGACATCTCTCCAGATGGCAACAGCAGCATTCGACATGTGCTGGTGACCTTCTGGAGAAGTCCGCCGCAGTTATCTACCGATCCGATGCAAATCCTTCAAGCCTGACAAAGAATCCCTCCTGCTTCAACTCTGTATCTGCATCTGATGCAAATGGAAGCAAGGGAGTCAAGGATAGGAATGGTTTTGTCAACTCAACTAGTGACCAAACCATTAGCACTCTGCCTGCAACAAGCGGCTCTTTGGTGATGGCCAATGGATCAAATACTCGATCATCGGTGACAAATGGTTCAAACAGTTCAGCAGTTGCAAACAACAAAGGATTGATCAAAACTGATGTTGTCTTCACAATGGAACAACTAATGAATGCAAAATCCGGTCTGAAAAGGACAGCATGGAGTGAGAGTTCTTCTTCCGAGGTTAGTCAGAATGAAACTCTCTGTAGGAGTCAAAATCCCCAGTCGTCTATGAAGGAAAATAGAGCATCTACTACTATATCTGTAACATCCACAACTGTTTCAACACAGCAACGTATGAAGGTGCCTACAAGTCCAGTGTCTTCGGATGGAGGAGTTTGTTCTTTGAAGAACAGCATCCCTGCTCCTCCATCATTACCAGCTTCTGTTGGCAACCATGTGGATAAGAAGACAGTTTCGTCTGCACGAATGACCGAAGGAAGCAGAAATTTGCTCGCAAACAAGCCACGACAGGATGTGGACTTTCGTGATGAACTTTTGTCTGCGATTCGAAGTGCTGGAGGAAAGCCAATGAAGGTAGAGTTATCGCACAGTGTTTTCTATTTGTAACTATTTCAAATCTTTATCTTTATTTCAAAACATTCTTGTGACACTTCATGTGTGAGTTTAATAAACCTTAAATTGCTAGCTGTGTTTGATCAAATACGATGGTACACACATGCAATGGAAGACTGATTCAAAGGGGATGGTCTACTAATAAGCAAGGCTGTCAATGGGTGCCTGGGTACCCGACCGAGGCTGACTACTCGGGTAATGAAATCGGTTTCCAGGACCCGAAATTCCGTAAAAATGGATTCCTGGTTTTAATGTCGCAATCAACAGGTTTTGCTGTGTTGTTGATCTTTGTGCATATAAGTTTAAATGACATTGCATATTCACCTGCAACCATTCAGTTTACATTACATTACATTGATTAGGCTACATTACAGTTGGAATGTCTCTACTTCTTAGAGACTTTATAAATGTAACTGATGCTGATCAGAAATTATTTAAAACACATGTGTACAACTGAATTATTTCCAATGCAGTTTTGCAAAGGTCGAAATAATTATTTATAATCTGAAGGCTTAAATTTATGTTTTTAGTGTAAAGTTGTGTCTGGTTAACAAGAAGCAAAGGATGAAGATGGCCAAGTTGGTGACTGTCTGCACAAGGTTTTTTTCTTTGCATGCAACAATGATATTTAAAGTCTTTTCAATATTTCTTTACACAATTTGCTGTAACTAATGACATCGAATAATATATTTTGTATATTGAATTTTTTATAGGTCAACACTTGAAATGTGTATATTAGTTACATTCTTTAAGTTATTGGCTTTCTTCAAGCCATATTTCTGTTCTATGTATTTTGCAAATTTGCAGTTTCTGATGAGCTTGAGAATTTTTTTATTCATGCAATACAGATAAATATTGCAATTGAAGATGTTTCTTTTCAGTAACAGCAAAGATTTATGCTGATTTTAAAGACAGTCAGTTTTTCTGTTGCGCATAAACATTATTTTAAAATTAATTAAATTTTCATCATTTCTCTTGACTCATCTCTCAGTATTTTTGTTCTTGTTTTTGAGAAAATTCAATTGTAATATATTATATTATACACTGTAGATATCAAAACTCGTACGCTGGACCCTTGTCACAACTAAGATTATTATATTGTTTGTTCTGTTTTGTATAACCAGGGATGTTGAGCCAATTTGAAAATTCTGGTTTAGAATGCATTTCCTCAGATTTGGTTAGGCTTCTGTAATATGGATTTTTGAGTTTTGACTACAGTTTTACTTCAAGTGACCTTTGATTGATTCCTTGTACACTGTGACAATGGTCCTAAAGAAGATGCATAATTAGATATTAATAAAGTCTTGTTAAAAAGTAGAATGGAGTTCTATATTTTGTATTATAGGGAAAATTTGGTGTATTGGCACAAAATAATGTAGCTAGAATGCTTGTATAAAATGTTTTACTATAGCTCACCGATGCTGCACTTCTTGCAATCTTTGCTGAGGTTTTTCACTCATACCAGGATACTATTTGTCCACAAATCATATCTTGATTCCTGTTCTTTCCCCTTACTTCTCTCCTTCCATGGATCATAACTTATAGCCTCTTGCTGTCTAGTTGCTTGTGACATGCAACTGAACTGGACCTTTAGTTGCCTATTGAGACTTCTCTGATAGCGGAACGAACGCTAGGCGTCTCTACATCACGATTAGGAGCTTATATACATTGATCGATGAGGTGTTGAGGAGTCGTTTGACGAATAAAATTGCAAGGACCAGATAAGCAACAATGGTCTTGCTACATGATTATGCCACATAGTAGTTTCATCTACCACATGAATGTTTAGTAGTATCATCTTACGCATAAATCTTTAACTAATTGCACTTAATAAACAGCGGGTGACATGGTTTACATTTATGACTATGTGTTTCTAGTGAACTGTCTGCTACATGTTACATATTGAATAACATAATTTCAGAACAAGTGTCTATGTAGCTCAAATCTAGTATAAAATACTTTGCCTAGCTAACACAATCTGTGCTGTTCTCCCTCCTCCAGTTTGAACTGGTACAGAAATGACTAGTTCAGGAGTAAAGCCAACATCAATGATGCAGTACACATAATGAAACTGATAACGACCGAGTCTTCTTTGCTTCTGCCTGAAAACAGCCAAAAATATTACACTTGGAGGACAATACGGACTACTGAAACACCTATGGGATACAAACACGTTTTACTGATCGGCAGGAAGCATTGGAAAGCAAGGGACTTAAGATAAACATCAATAAAACAGAAACCATTGTCTGCTCCAAGACAGGGCTTGAAATGTGTTGAAACAAACTGAAAATCTTAAATACTGAAAATTTTAAATACCGTTCGGTAATGAATGCAAAGGGGGCTGTGAGCTTGATGTCAAGAACAGGATAAAGATAGCTTGGTAAAAATGGAAGGACTTGACTGGCATATTGCACAACACCAAAATGCCGATTCATCTCAAGTCAAAGGCTCACAAAACAATGATAAGACCAGCGATGACCTACGGAGCAGAGGCATGGACACTGACGAAGAAAGAAGAAGGGTTATTAGAGAGAACAGAGCTGAATGTTGAGGTGGTGGATTCTTGGAGTATCACTTACGGATAAGTAAATGAGCGAAGACATCAGAAAGACACTGGGAGTGGAGTGGCATGTATTATGGAAAAAATACGAGAGACCAGAATGAGATAGTACCATGGTACGGTCATGTATTGAGACGAGAGGATGAAAGCTGCATTAAAAGAATTATTAAAGCAGATGTCAATGGACGACGCAGTCAGGGACGACAGAAGAAGAGATGGGAAGATATGATACAAAAGGACCTGAAGACTAAATAATATTGAAAAATGAAAACATGTGCAACAGAGTCAAATGGAGAAAACATGTATTTAGGAAATTTTTAGGTAGTGGATCTCATGGTGGAGGTGGTGAATCTCCAATCCGAGGTCTCGGATCCGGCTGAATTTAACCATTGACAACACTGAATGAATTTGCTCACCTGAAGAGCTCTGCTCACAGTCGTGATCAATATCAACGAGACTGAGAGTATTGCGCACCAAACGATCCATTAAATTTTTGCTGTCCGTGCCACAGTGATTAAGAACTTCATTGTTGATGCATTTCACAGCCTGTTGGTATTCACTGTAGACAAGACATTTGTCATGTATAAATACCACAAATTTACTAAATAAACATAGTGGATACTGTATGCAGTGCGTATTCGTTTAAACATTCCCGATTTACATGATTTACGGCTTTTATTCATGGACTTTTTTCCAAAGCTATTCACTTAACACACTATTGGTTAGCATGCCATACAAGTACTACAGTGTAGTGCTAAATACTGGCTTGGCATTTTCCTTTCTTACGCTCCGTAATTGTTATAGTAATTATAATCTGTAATTATAATCTATTATTATAATCTGAGATTTATAAACCAGTACCAAGGATTTTAAGAACAGAACACAATCAATCAATCAATCAAACACATCTAGTAACAAAAAATGACTTGTCTCATTTACACACTATCATAAGGCATACCCCTTCCCCCACCCCATGACCGCTTCACTTAAGTGTCTTCACTTTTTTGAACACAGGATCATCAGCATTTCTATCATTCCCTCTTGCTGCCTTATGAGTAAGCCCATCAATGTTCACATACATACATACATACATACACACACACACACACACACACACACACACACACACACACACATCAATGATACTGTAAGCGCCACTGCTACTTCTGCCAGCTTGAAAGTGCTAAGAATTCTCAGGATGAATGATTCATCTTCATTCAATAGAAATCTTGTCAACTGTCAATGCTCGGAACGAGAGAACCATAAGTTATGATCTGATATATTTTAAGTTAACAAAATCTTCAATCTAAGATGCAAAATTGTTCAGTGTACTGCTAATCTCATTTAAGTGACAGTGTTCGACTCTTGTCTGGCTCTGCTTTTAATGATACACCATATGTAATATACTTGTGTAATATACTTATGTAATATACTTTTAAAACTACTTACCTCTTCTTAATAATACTTTCCCGAAATCAGCTCTGATGACTTCATACCCCACATATTATATTATTCTGGTTCTAATGTTTTCTTCTGCTTTTTTTGCATTTGACCTGCAAACTTGTCCTTTGCTCTAGGCTGTCTTCAACCACTTTTAAAATCTGAGTTTGGAGATGGTAGGAAGTCTGTAGGCTGTTAAGATGCCACATGAGTGTTTGGTTACATTAGATCCGGTATGAGACCCAAACTTCTGTTACAGGTGCAATGCCTTAATAACTATCAATGATGTTACTTTAGATCTTTCTAGGTTTCACTGTATTTATGTTGCGTGATGCAACAACGTACTACAGTCGCCAGAAATTGTGTGAAATCAGATGGCAGACCTGCATGTGTGGCGTGCATAACGTCGGTGCATATAGTGATGAGCATTTTCGCAGACAATAGCAGCGGCTGACAGGTCCTGTTTTGATAGGCAATCCTTTGCTGCAGTAAATGCTAAACATATATAAGAAAAAGACAGCAAAGTTACAGATTTCTTCCATACTCGTAAGCAAATTTCCTCATAACCCTATCCTCTGGTTTTTGTTGTATGTGTGACAGTTGGCAAGAGTGACACTGAAAACCAAGTTGTGGGAACCAGTTTCCCACAGTGATAAGTCAAAAGTAGTTGATGGACAGATACTGCTGGTCAGTTTATTATTATTATTGTTATTATTATTCCAGATGCTTGTAATAATAAAGATAATGATGAAGAACAACAAGTATATAATGTGCTTTGGCTAGTTGTTTGATAACATGTATTGCACTGTTCATAAAAGTACACAATGGAATATCACATTGACTTAAATGACTCGTCATCATCATCATCATTAATCATGGGCACAATGCCCATAGATGTCCGATGCCCACTTTCGTCGTGACTTTCCACTGTTTTTTGTCCTGTGCAATATGTGCCAGTTCTTGAATCCGCTTATTTCCCCATTCCCCTATATCGTCTAGCCATTCTTTGTGAGGATGTCCCCTTTTATTCTTTCCTTACTTTCTTCCAAACAATGTTTTGATTTTTCTATCATTGCTCATTCTGCACATATGGCCAAACAAACCTAACCTAACTTTCTTTTAATTACTTTTTGCATTAGATTTTCTTTTGGTTGTATTCTTAAATGACTCTTAAAAGGTTTTTTTGACATTGTCATATCCAGGAGTCAAACAAACGTGCTGGTTTTGAGGTGAAGGTCCAATATGACCTGGCCAAATGTTTTCTCAATGTTGCTCCTTAAAAACCTGATATTGTACTATTTAACCTAAATATGCTGCAACAGAGAAAAATAGTTTCCTGTGCAAATTGTAGGCCTATAAAATAGATTTACAGATAAATCAGATTGAGTAAGAGGAAACAAGATGAATTACAAGTTAAATAAAATTGACCAAGAAATTAAAAAAATGGACAGTTTAAAGTGGAACAATTGGATTCAGAATGATAACAAGTGAATTGCTTTGTGGGCTACTAATTGTACCATTGAGCCAATCAGATAACTTTAGATAATAGAATAATTTATCAGTTGTATCGGATTGATTCCTTTTGTATACCTTGGCGATTTTTATCGCAGACATAATTTACGGAGTCCTCCACTTTCGTCCAGATTTTCTTGAAATGATTTTTTTCATTAGGGTCACAGTTCCTTGTCTTCTCTCTGATACAAGTTCTCAATGTGGCGAAATCACTGAAAAGTACAGTTACAACTTGTTCCAAATTATTGAAGACGAGCAACCGCTTAGACGTTCAAATCTTGCATCTGGTGACTGAATTTAGGACTGAAGCAGTAAGTCATTACTGCTTATAGGTAAAATCATGATGGCAGACTTCTTCAGCAATAATCACGCAACATTGAAATTTGCTTTCTTTTGCATTTATGACCGTGACTATAAAATTCTGTAGCGCCGCCATAACGCACAGGGCATCGACCGACGCATCAAGACAAATCCGAAATCGGATCGAATCAGGTTAGTCCTAAGAGACACTGAAGTGTTTAGTGTTGGGGCGGCCCGGCGGCCTCTGTTCAACAAGCCTCAATCCACCTCTGCTGAGGTCAAGTGGAAGCAAGAGGGTGGCATTAACACGAAAGATAACATTACATTATTAACATTTGGATCTAGGTCAGATGAGGACAATTTTTAATTACTTGCAAGCAACGTTAAGATTCTCTCTCCTAAAGAAGCTAAAAATTCTGTCGATGGAGACTTTCCCCTCAGGTCGCCCTCTAGTAAAACAATCCATAGATATATTGAAGCTGCACTGCTCGGCTCCTTCGACCACCGCTAGCAACAGAAAACAAAAATAAACTATAAAATTATTCATATTTTATATTTCAACATCCATAGGCAAAGACTTGGTCCTGGGTTGGGGGCATAGATGACAAAAATGGGGTTTCGGGGACGAGTCAAGGAAATGGAAGCTAATTGATGAAAAGAATTATGCTTGGCTGGAAGCTGGATTGCGCCATTCTTTTCATTCATCCAGCTTCCATTTAGGCATGATTCTTTTCATATCAAGCCAGCTCCCAGTTTTACACATTATTTTCATCAATTAATCCAGCTTCTATTTAAATTAACTTCGGAGTATAGAACCTCCGGACTAACGAGCGGACACCGTTGCGCAAGATGATGGATCCATGGATTTCAAGTTCTCCAACCGATTCTTTTATTGCATTCTGTAGCTGGGGCACCCGCTGCCCGGGTAAAGACTAAGGCTGTAAAAAATGTTGAAACCCCGACCCGTGCAGCCGTCAATCCGCGCAGTCGGGTAAACGACAACGCGGATTTTTTGTCAGGAAATGTAAGGAAATTCGCCATTTTACGGAATGTCGGGCACCCGAGAATCGATTTCATTGCCCGGGCAGTCAGCCAATTATGAGCAACGGAGTATTTCTGGCATTATGTTCAGGTAAAATCGCGCATTCCTTACCCGGGTAGTCGGCTTCGGGCGGGTACCCGTTGACAGCCTTAGTTGACAGCCTTAGTTACCACAGCTTGCTATTATCATTCTGCAGTGGCAGGAGTTTCCTGTGTGATATTCATTGCATAAACTTTCATTAGCCTACTGTATGCATGATCTAGCCGGTTACTTCACGCTTTGAATAGTACCACTTTTGTAAGGTTATGACGGCATCACTACCAACAAATGATTAATTTTAAATAATTATTTTTAAAAAATTCTTGGGGTTAGGGAGGAAATGCATTGATACAGCCTCCTCTGGCCTCTAATCCTAGCAACACCACTGCCAGGTAGATGAACCAACAACAGCAAATGCCTGGTGTTAGGCCAAGTAGAGTAATAAAGTATAACACAAATATATATATACCGCAGTTATGCCGGTGCTGATGACAATAAATAATAATATTTAGGCCCTACTATTGTTGAAGTTTTGTTAATTAATGTAGAGCAAAAGATTTGAAGAATTCCTTGCAGAGAATGGGACTAAGAAATATTTCGGATTCATTGCTTGATCTATGTAATGCCAGCCAGCGGTAGTAGCTTACCAAATGCACAGATGAAACCTGCCAGAAGAAAAGAAATCAGAGAGGATGATCCATGTTCCATGGTGATCTGTCAGCTGCCTTAGAATATCTCGTGGCAAATTATTTGGTTTCACAGCATCGGCTGTAACATCGACTGGACTGACGATAGCTAAACCAATGAAAAGTGTCATGTTTAAGGCATTAATTGCTCATTTGTTTACACAGAGCTTTGGAAACCATGAGTTTGAATAATTACCAAAAATTTCATTATTATTAGTAAGGCAAAGCTGTTATCTCAGATTACAAATAAATTATAGAAGTCGCTGCTCTAAAGCTGAGCCCTAGTTTATTCATGTGAGCCGAGTCATGTCAGTGGGATTGACCAGAGATCGATGAACAATAGAAAGCCCGAGTCCAGTTGACAGAGAGACCAGAGCAGCTTCAAGGAGAGTTTAGTTGAGGACAACTGGCCATTCCACTGTTGTACTCGACATGTCTTACTCCATGATCGTCCACCAAAAGTGGCAGTGCTAGTAAATGCACTTTATCACCGAGTTTTCTACTGGCACAACTCACACAAGTAGAGCAGAAGTCGTAAATGTATATCTACCCAGTCAGAGATTTGAAACCTCACCTCTTGGTTGGCACATGGCAGCTTTATCTTTCTCTTCCATCAGGTGTGGGTGCCAGAGATGAGGTTTTAAAGTGATGGATTTCTGTCTTACTTTAATTGTATTCAGGGCTGATCTCATGTCCATGTTATTTTCTTCAAGATCTTGTCTCACATTTTCCATCCATGTCTTTATTCCTCAACTCCGTGTTCCCTCCACGTTGCAATTTAATGCCCTTGCCAGTAAATTCTTAGTCAATTTTTGCTATGTGGCCAAACCATGTCAGTTTTCTTTTTCTGATCCTGTATACCGTTATTTCTCTCAGCCCCAACTCTACCACTGCACAATAATGTCAAGTTTATTCGAAATTCAAGAGTTTAAGTGTCCAGTCTAATTACTTTTACACTTCACACAACAACAATAGTCTAAACCAACTTTCAAGAATTTTCCACAATATTGTAACAAAACTGAAATAAGCACAAAATTTAAAAGACTCTTCATATGTAACTTGAATACTTGCCTGTAGTAGTAATTCAAAGCGAATAAATTCCAAATGAAAGCTGAAACGGGTGTGAAGCAATAATGCATCTAATCCTAGGTTTATATCGTGCAAGGAACCTTCAAAATAACTCAGCAACTGCCAGATTAGCCACTAATTAAACCCTTCCGTATCTGATTTTGGGCGGCTGCTCCAGAAAAAAACACGCCCAGCATCTGTAGAACACGCTCGATAGAGTCTATAGGGTTCTCCACAAAGGCATCCACAGAAAGGACTTGGCATCAGGGATAAATTCGGCGTATATCGTAGTGAGCCCAAGAGCAAGGTCATATATAGGAGATTTGAAACTATCTGTCATGTCATCCATCAACACCCTACCGTTGCGTACGCTTGCACCCCAACATGATATTATGTTATTAAAGGCCTGGATTAGGCTATAATATAGGCCATCATGGCCTGTTGATCTTGCAGTGCTAAATGTGATATGCGTCGGGGTTCTTTGAGCTGCTACGTCCAGGAAAGGCACGAATGCCGTGATGTAGGCTTTTAATGTTCTACATCAGCATCTGTTTGTGAACCATTGAAAAAATGAAAAACATTTGGTTTCCTTTGAGAAAAGAGACAACCTTAGCTGCCCTAATCAAACTAGTCTGGTGTATAATAATCATTTCAAAGGAAACTAGATTGTTGCAAAATTCTGGAATGTCCAGCAACAAAAGCAATGATTAGACAGGTGTTGTTCTTATTCCTAAATAAACTCTTTAAATTCAATTATGGGAGCAGCAGAGCCGGCCACGACTCAAAGCAACTGACTTTTATTACCGAGATAAGAGAAACTAAGATTGTGTGCCAGTGACAGAAACCAGGCTCAACATTTCTTAATTTGAATTCAGTAGTCGCAAAAAGCCTCAAGACCAAGACTTTCTGGAATTCAACTATGGAAATCTAGGTACTCTTAAAACAGGTTCATTTGCGATCTAATATACCAGAGCAAACTAATTGAGATATACCATATCATGGGTCATCAGGTCTTAAAAATGTGAGCATGCCATATACTAGAATGTATCTGCTTTATGTCGACCTTAACAAGCCTTTTAAAGCACTGTGTTGATAAAGTGAAAACCAACTGACCGACTGTATAGATAAATTTATTGACTAGCCAGGCTACCAGAAATGTAGGTTGAAGTAATCTTCTGCATTTGACTGTTTTCGTGACTACTATGATTACCCATGTTCAATAAATCCTTCAATTTTGCTTATGAAATAGAGCGTTGTGTCTAGTGTCTCATTATCTAATGCATTGTCTCAAATACTTTGGACCCCTCACTCCCAATGTCTGCATTTGGCATTACTCTGTCCACATTTCCTTTTGAGGATCTTTCCACTCCATGGAAGTGCTCACTAAGACCATATTAGTCTATCCTGTTGATAATGCAGGGCTGAATGTGTATGGGGTGGGGTATTATGATGCTGCCACATCTGACGTAGGGATTCCAAATAGATCAAACAGTGTAAGGTGGTCTGTTGTCTTGCTGAAGTTATCTGTAATATGGAGGGTATGGTTTTGATCCTTATCCAAGGCAGTCAACATTTAGGATCCATGAGTAATTCCTTTGCACATAATTGCTCTGCAATATAAATGTATTTGTGCCATTGATGTCTGGTTGTGTGTTCACTTCAGTTGTATTGTAATGTATAGCATATCTCAGTTCTTCTGTGCAGGTGGAGCGTCTTGTCTACCACTCATGGCCCTCCAGTAGGGCATATGGTGCTTTCTAGGTTGCAGACCTGCAACCTGGAAAGGAATCCCTGTGACACCTCATCTTGCGTGACGAGACCATCCCACCAGGTACACTTCGAACTTTAATATTATATTATTTACCTGGGGTTGGATCGGGAGCACTTGAGGGCAATATATAAAAATCCCCAATGAATGAATTTTTATTAATAATATGCCACTTGTATGTACATCCAGAAGTTTACAGGGTGAGGAGTCAGCAAGGCCATAACTGACTGCCAAAATAAATTATTTTGATTGCTTTGTCCAAGTAATGAATAATTTTTAACAATCTAATTTTGTCTGAGCACAATTTTTATGATCTTTTCTGCCCATTTTTTGTGGAATGCTAATAGCATTTTATTATTTCCAGAAATATTTATTACATTTTTATATTTCACAGGTATCTGATAGCCCTTCTAAGTAACACAGCTCTACCAAAACCAGTGCTGGGGACCAATTCACAGGTATACCGGAAAAAGTAAATTTGGTATTGCTAGCAGATTGTATCCTGGAATCATCTCTTATAATGTATCGTGCAACTCTACATGAAATAAGACAAACAAGGCAGAAGATGTGTCATGACAAATTTAATATAGGTGTAGGAAGTATTCAGCATTCTTCATTTCTTAATTCACAATCATTTTTCAATCGAGTTCATAATATCTTTCAAACTTAATTTAAAAGTGTTAGCATAATGTTTGAAGTCATTGTTCATCTGTCAAATAATCCAAGTGCGTTCCAAATGATCTTGGTTACTTGTCAGTATAACCTAAAACCAAACAAAAAATTATATAAATATATCACAAATAAATAATCAGATTTCATATTAAGACCTAATAACATTACAGTAAATTTACATTACAGTAAATCGCAACAAAAGAATAAATGTAAGAGCAAATTTCAAATTTTATAAATTCAAACAGAAAAGTGTAACATGAAAAAGATTTTATTAGATGACGTTATAAAATCAGAACTCAGTCACTGACAGACTTTGTGATGGTCATTCTGCAGCTAACAAGAACCTTCAAAGAGCATCTGTCTTCATATATCCTGTGGCATGACTAGTGCTCAAGTAATACTTAAGAGACAAAAAACTTTTTTGAATTAATGGAACAAGCAGCAGGCATTGTTTAAGGTACCAAAAGTAAAAATTACATCATCTACTGGAAGTGACCTCAAAGAATGAGGAAGACCTATGTGATTGAAGGTGACCTCAGAGAATACATGTGGAATATCTTGAGCTAAGAGATGACATTACAGAATGAAGATCGATGTTCTTAAAGTCAGTATGAACCACAACTGAGAGAGAGAGAGAGATGGATAGATGGATGGATGCATGGACGGATGAATGAATAGATGGAGGGAGGGAGGGAAGTAGGTAGGTAGGTAGGTAAGGAGCATGCAAGAGAGTCTCTGCTGAATGAGACTCATTTTCAACATAAAGTCGGAAGAATATGGCGTCAATATGACACCTTATAGCAATGAATCTAACTGAGAGATGAGTTGCTAGACTGAGAAGTCTCGTCACCAAATATAAAGAAGAAAAGTACAGAGATTGATAGCAAAGCCCATGCATGACTTACGAAATACGTTCAATGAACCTTTAAAGAGGTGTTGGCAATGCAACAGCTCAAGTTTCAATCAGCATTTTATAGTAATGAGTAAATTTTGAATCAAAGTAACATACAGTTGATCAATCTTTTGGGAGTTCAACCTCCATTTCAGTTGAATGTAAGTAATTACCAGTATTATGTGTATATGTAGAAACTCAAATCCCAGGTTAAGTTATGCAGCTTTCATAATTTGAAACATAATTAATTATTACCATAAGAGGAATCTTAAATCTAATACACAATGCAGCTTTTACAGGTTTTCAAACTTCTTCACTTTCCATACATGTAGGTTCGCCCTTAATAATTATTTTTCAATGTACTGTAATCAGTTTTCCATGACGATTATTATAGATAGACCACCAAAGTAATAGCCTGTGCATTATTACAGATAGTAGCTGCCCATGTAATAAAGTGTAGGACTAACCACAGTCCTTTTCATCAGTTCCATCCTCACAGTCTTCAAATCCGTCACAGACCTTGTGCTTTTCGATGCAGTTATGGACATAACGGCATTGGAATTTCTCTTGATCGCATGAAGGAGGAGGGGCTGAAAACAGTTCAGTTATACATCACCACCCACTCTTTTACTCATCAGAATTCTACCCAGCACAGACAGACAATTTGGCACATTAACCATTTATTATAAGGAGGATTTACTTTTATTACTCAGAAAGTACACCGAAATGCAGTTAGAAATTGGTTTCAATAAAAGATATACCTAATTATTTATTAAAACACATTCAAGATGAAACCTAACCAGCATTGCAGCATGACATCAGAAAAAAAAGTCATCAGGTATAGAGTAAGGCCCACATCCCTGAGAATTTGCAAAGACCAACCAATCTTTCAACTTCTGGATGCCTTAAATATGTAGTGAAGTTAATTGGTGATTTAGTTGTAATTAAGGCGACCATTATATGGTGAAGCAACTATTATTTATTAATCAGAAGACAGAGGTTTTTGCAGTCAGATCTGACCAAATCTAGCAATTTGCAAGCCACGAATTATATTCTTTTTATTTGATGCTAGTAGAAACAGCAACTTTCTGAAATTCACTCAGTGGGAACAACTATTTTAACACAGATTGCCAAATATCTGCCCATTTAGGCCTACTCCTGCAAAGTTCTGTTCCCTCAAAAGTAATTCTCTGACAGCTGCCGACTTACAAAGAGTTAATCTATAACATTACATTACTTAGTCTCACAATGCCCAGCCTTAAACTTACAGCTCTTCATATTCACAGATATGTAACCATACACAATTTAGATTCGTTGAGCACTTACAAATAAGTAAATATGTGCTCTACATAAAACTTAAGCTGATATAATTAGAGATCCTACATTGCATCAAATAATCCTACAATTGCATATATGTCATCATTGCAGCATATTAAACATAAAGAGATATGATGAGAGAATACTCACCTGGAGTGCACTCCCCACACGCACATGACGTGTGAATAAAGGCGGAGAACGTTAGATTTGCATTGTTAACGCATTCGACTGACATTGGTTCCCAGCTACCCGCATTAGAAACGCAACACTGACAGTCTTTGAACTCGAGCAAAGTGGGGAAAATGGTGAAGTTCAGTTGACTGTACACCATACTGTCCCCACAAACTCCACGACACTGAGTGACATTGATGGTCTTATCCAACAGGTCACAGTCAACATTGTTTCTGACGAAGACTTCCTGAAGAGGAATTGGCTTTGCTTCACATTTAGGTTCTGTCGCTGCAGACAACAAAATGACTCTTAACAATCATTGCCAGTTTAATAATTAAAGACACTGACAATATTGAACGCTTCTCATACTTCTGATTCGTGTTCAATATCTGCGACGTCAAATTGATATGAGTATTCATATTGCCAAGAGTACTTTCATTATGTGATTATTATATGATGTCTTTGTTTAAAATTGATACTACTGTTCATGCCTTTTGCAAGCTATTGTGCATTTGCAGGTAGTCTAATAAAGAATATTCTTACAATCACACTTACTTACTTATAATCATGATAAAAGTTAGGATTATGACTATTATCGTTATTTCTAGGGGTGTGAGGTGAGTGGCAGCGGCAGCATTAGTGCTAGCAGTGATATAAAAATGAATCTGCCTGGAACTTTAAGCAGAATAAGTAAATAAACAACATAAGATAATGTTTTTTTTCTCATGCTGATCCATAGTTCAACAGTGCATCTCCAAAATAGGTTGTTCTCACTGCTCACTGACTCCCTGGTGTCTTTTCATTCTAACTCGAGATATTTTGATGTTCAACATGTCTTATTTCCTTAGACTTCCTTCCTATCCCATCGAGATAACCACTGGAATTGACTTGTGGAGTGGACCTCTGCTGGACTGGCATTGTATAATGTCTAATTCATCATTTTAGTGACACTAGAAAAGTTCTAAACCTCTGTATTTATAGACTACATACAACATGATAGAAAAGACAAATGAGTGACTAACGTGGAAGAGTTGCTGGTGTCGTGGTGGCCGGCATGGTAGTCGTTGGCACAGTGGTAGTAGGTATGGTGGTGGTTGGTATGGTGGTGGTTGGTATGGTGGTGGTTGGTATAGTCGTAGTAGGTATGGTAGTGGTAGGTACAGTTGTGGTAGGGATAGTAGTCGTTGGTATGGTTGTGGTAGGTATGGTTGTTGTTAATACAGTAGTTGTATGTGTTTCTGTGAAGAAAAAAACAATTGCGATTAAAACCCCCCCAAAATGATAATCTGCTTCTCCATGTAGCTACAGAAAAACTGATAAAAACCATTTTTAAAATATGATAAGACTAGCTTATTCTGTTTCTATTTGATGATGTTGTAGGCAGTCCATCCTTGTTTTACTGTTTGTTTTGTCTTAGTTTTTGTCAGTGCGTCTCATATGTCTGTGAAAGTGACTGTTTATCTATTTTGTGGCAGTGTATTTGTGCCATCGATACTTTGGAAGGGCTGTGCAAAAACTGCATGAGATATATCGATCAGAATTATAACCTGTCTACCACAACACATAACACTGGATCTAATGAGTAAAATCAAAAATCTAGTTACTGAGTACTTAGACGTCTAGAGAAGTCCGCAATGGTACTTTACCGCAGCAGGCTATGATTTTCATATCACAAATAGTGGCAACTTTGTCCCGTTTATGAACAACAAGAGTTAAATTGCTTCCAAGGAATTTTCCGTCTTTCTCATACAGCGTAGGATATTTCAAAACTTTCTCCTATAGACAGAGTAAATGAAACAGAACTAAAAATTAACGAAACTGTGCCATCTTTCATGTAGGCCTACATGTGAGTAATATTATGTAGAGATTTAATAACTCTGACAAATGCTCTATAATACAAATAAGACAGTATAAATAATGAAATACTGGAAAGTACAATATACAAGCAAAAGTTCAAGCACTGGATATGTTTTCTTTCTGGTTTACATCTAAGGAACTCATTACCACCTGCTCTCTTAGTCCCTTTAATTTTATTTCAGTTGCAACAAAAAAATAAATCACCCAATTAATCTAGATTTTCTGCCCATGCATGACCTCACGGATTCTCACTCCCTGCCAAATATGATCGGAACATTATTCACACAGTAATATGTACATGAAAAGATGTATGGAGACAATTCTCCTTTCAACTCATGACCTATAAGTTTGTAATTCATAAGTTTACAACTCATAAGTTTGTAATTCATAAGTTTACAACTCATAAGTTTGTAATTCATAAGTTTACAACTCATAAGTTTGCAATTCATAAGTCTGCAACTCATTTTACACACGAACTGCAGAGCACAACGTGTTAGCATTTGTGAATAAGCTTGTGAATATGCTTGTGAACACACTTGCTGTGGTAAACTGAGCTTTTAAGTGTTGCTTTAGAAATGTGAAACTTATGGTTCAAAATCGTCCCACTGGGTTTTATCTCCTGGGGAACATAACATAAATTCAACACAGATAACAGAGAACAACACAGTGCATAATTTTTTAACGAGTGCATCTTGTTAGCTGCAGACCAATCGAAAAAAACAAGGCCTATACTCATGAAATACTGAGTTAGTTACAGAGATATGAAAACTTACAGAACGCATGATGTATGTTCCATCAATTAAGACGCTGAATTCAATGACTCCATCCAAAGAGAACTGAAATGATTCTATCACCCACTGGTCACATGGTTCCAAGAGAAGCACAACGATGTTGAAGGGACCTGTGATGGACAGAGGGGCCCTCCACTTGACATTTGATCCTTGCAGGACCTGAATAGCATCGCCCACTATCTTTCCCTTCTCGATGAGGCTCACATCGAACAACCTCACTGTGTTGTAGACGACCATCAGGGGATCAGTGCAGGGTCCTTTAGAATAGAAAACAACTTATCATACCAAGACTACATGTCTATACATGTAGGCCTAAACACACCGTGCGGATTCACTAATGCAGAGTTGTCAGGAGATGAATATCCTATAATACAGTGTCAAAACGACCACACGTTAAAATGGATGATGATGAAAATAATGATAAAGTCAATATTCAGTTCTAAACGGCAGTTCTTTTATCATGTGTTAAGTCCAACTGGATAACGTTAACACCTCTAGGGGACATAACACCTCTTTTTGTTAAACAGAATTGCACATAAACTGTTAATGACTTCCAGGGAATTCTATGGTATGAAAAGAATATGTACGAGTTAAGATAATTATAATCAATTAACTTTGCATTCAGGTATACCAAGGATAAACCTGTTTTGTGTAGTACAAGTAGTCACGGATCTCTTAGCATCTTCAAACCCATGTAATTATAACTGTAATCTGACATTTGTAAAATATGATAAACAAAGTTCAAACACTGGATATGTTTTCTTTCTGGTTTACATCTAAGGAACTCATTACCACCTGCTGTCTTAGTCCCTTTCATTTTATTTCAGTTGCAACTAAAAAAAATTCAGTTACCCAATACCCATGCTACAAGAATACTTAATTAATTAGTGCAACATCTGGTGAATAATAAATTACGTGCCTCATGACTAACACTAAATATTTCCAGTTGGCACTTTGATGCATCAATAAAATGCCAAAACTTTCCATATATAAACTTTAATAAATTAGTTAAACCCAAACTCTTGCTTAAGACATAGACAATGAAATAAAAATGTCCCACAACATGGATTACAGTATCATGTACATTGGACATTTCAATCCTGTTAATGCAATCTGTACCCTAGACTATTAATATCTGTAAATTTGGTACCAAAAAAATATAACAATGCGAGTAGATAAAAAATAGCTGACCTGTGGTGGAAAGTAGTGTTGGAGTTGCGGCCACTAGAAAAGCAGTTTCATAAACATTGATGTCCAGCAAATTGTCCACAAATTCAGTTCATGTATGTAAGGATACATATATTTATGTTTGCACAGTTTAAGACAATTTACCACCTTCACAGTAACTCATAACAATGCTGTACACATGACAATACTCAAGCAATCAGAAATCATTAACAACATGAAACAATAATTAATTGAGTTCACTGTTATTAAAGTTAGCAACTGTGCAATATAACTCTAGCACATATCAACTTAGCATTACCCTTAAACTGCACTGTGGTGCATGCTGCTTCAGTAAGGTAAGCACAAAACTTACTGGACTTAAAGAACAATGGAAATATCTCTACATAAAAATGCACATTGGCATTGTTAGCTTCAGTTTTTAATGCCCTAATCTAGCCATACAAAGTTCAATTTCATTACAGAGAAATAAGTTGATCAAACTTGACTTACTCGATTCTCTAATTTGAACAATAGACTTGATCTGTAGTCAAATTCCTCATCACCAGTTAGCACATCATTCATTTATTTGATGATTTAAAATTTACAAATAATTGCACCCTAAAGAAATGACACTTACAGCTGTCACAACACAATTCCACTTCAACATTGAAGAAACAGATTTTCCGTTGGTTTGCAACGAACGATAAGCCGAGCATATCACCCTTCAATGGCTCCGTCAAGAAAAACGTGAAGTATGGCTTCTCAACAAGCTTAGGCTAAAATATTAAAATGGAAATAGACTCAGGAAATTCTGGTAAATTCTGCCTGAAATCAAGAGTAGTAGCAAGTAATGACCCACACGATATCAAATCAAGTCCATAATATTCATGTTGTCTAGTCAGTCACTGCGTCAGGTCAAAATCTGGGGGAGGGTAAATTCCCCCAATCATCACTAGTCATGGACTGGTGTAGGTATAGACCTAGGGTAGAAGAGCTGTTTTCTGTTGCCAGTCGTGAGTAAAAAGCTGTAGGAAAGAGAGGGCAAGCTGAGGAGGGGTGAAATTAAAAGATAAGAGAGGTAGAGAGGAGCAGCAAGCTAGCAGAAGGAGATGATTGAAGGTTCATTCCAGAGGGCTGGTGCAGCGTAAGGAATATCGGAGAGGAGGAAACTGGATGTTACCACTCATCTGCCACCAAATATGTCTCTCAAAAGCAGCATACAGTGCAGCATTAGTATCAATTTGTTCACCACTTATGTCGAAAACGTCTGACACGTAGCAATTTCTAAACCCGAGAAATGCCCAGAAACCCACACCAAGTACTCATAACAGCAACTGAATAGCGATGAGAACAATACCTTTTCGAGAATGATGTTGTCTCCAATCATGACCTTTAGATCGCGAATTCCTTCAATGGTAAAGGTGAAGTTGAGGATGAGGTACCCATCAGGACATGGTTCAGAGAACTCGATCGAATAGTTGTAGAGCATCCGTGGAATCAATGCGATGTTTGGAAGAAGATATGGACTGTATCTCAGCGTTCTTAATGCATCCGATGGTCCTAGTTCGCCAAATGGTTTCGAAGACAAACCGCTGTAGTTGAACGGACCGGAAGTGTTTCTCAGAAGAATGGTGCTTCCCAACGTATTGTTGTAGTTCAATGTCATTGGATTGACACAGAGGGGTGCAGCTGAGATTAACAAACATGGTAACTAAGCTGATAATGGTTGTAAACAGCTTAACCTCATACTTAAGAATATATATTGCACATTCATGTGCCATTGCATATATATACATATACATGTGTATGTGTGTATGCATATCTGTATGTGTGTATGTATGCATGCAAGTATATTATGTGTATGTATATATGTGTATGTATATATATATATATATATATATATATATGGGTGTGTTGTATGTGGATGAGTGTATGAATTAAAACATTTAGCATCTTTTGTACATATCAAAAGCTTTACACATCTGATTTGAGCAATGAATCAAATGGAACAAATGTTAGCCAACTGTAGCCATTAGGTTTTCAGTTGTTTAAGATAGATGAAGCTATGGAAACAATCACATTCATTAATCATCTGTTAATTAATGCTTTACTGACAAGCCACACTGATTTCCCAGTCTCCTTTAGTACTTTTTCATTAAAGGGTAAAACACTTCTATAGCTAAGGCGAACAGTCTAAATCAATCTTTGACCAATGGCTACCTCTGTCATTGTAGACCCAAAACATACTACAATTCTAAGCTTGCTGATGTTCAATTACAAGAAGGTTGACTGGACCAGAGGAGGACTTATGGGTTCAGTGCAAATAGAGTCAATTGATGAGATAATGAAGTGTGAAGCAAAACAAACAATAGGGCTCAATTCCACTGGAAATGTGATTCAAAATTTAAAAAATTGAAAGTTAATGAGCACAATTGCTTATTTTGTTTCTTTTATGTACCAGTTACATTTTTTTAAATGTCAAGATCGAAAGGCATTTGAGAGGTTGCTCAGTGAACACAGATGCTGCCATACACTTGTATTAAAACTTCAAATTAAGTGAAGACCATATGACATATCGTACAGAAAATAAAGTTGCATAGCACAAGTAACTCGAGTAGCCAAAGGAAAAGAGATACTCATTCACAATATCTATTAACTACACAAGTCTACAATTTACCACCGATACTACCCCAATGCCTGAGCTTTTCTGCTTGTGCAAATGCAATTCATTAACTGATGATAACAACAGTAAGGTAATAATAGTTTCGTTAATAATAATTATCTGTCACAACATGAGCAGCAATACAAGAAATGAGCTTACGGACTGGAAGACAGCATGTCATAGACAGACATTCAACAGTCAGAGAATATGAAGTGACCTTGAAGGTCAAGACAACCGTTGTAACGTCAACAACTTTCGATAAGCTGTGATCGTACGTTATAACGTCATCCTCTTCCGTTATATGCAGCTACACACAACAGTAAAATAGGCTCTGAATGAATGCAAAGACAGGCCAGTACTTAAGATTAATTTATAAAGTATATATACAGTTAATTTTAATTTAGGGAATGTTTGAACTGCAGTCATATCTTTATTTCATAATAACGGGACAGCCTCTTAGGAGTTGCCATTCAATAAATGCTAAATACATTGCAATCACAATAATTAGAAAATGATTGAATAAATTACTGTACCAAGAGAAGTCAAGGCTTAAGGCATTCAGATTAAACTTTCAGCTTTAAAGCGTAATATTCTCTGACAACTGATTAACATTGTCCATCCCAGAACAGCTCTCAGTGTAACTAGGTCTTTGCAAGCTTTTCACTTAAAATATTAATCCTAAACCTGGTAATTATGCCACATGTATACATAGTACCACCCAGGGTTTTTAACAGGAGTCATTAGCCAGTCATTTGTGCAATAAATTTAGGCATATATACATGCATCGACCATCTGAAGTGCAACCATAGTGCTAGTTAAAACCTTTCATCTCAGTGCATTATATCAATTTACATCATTTGGTTAAGAAATATGAAGCAAAACAGTTAAATACCAGAGACACGTCTGAGGTAGACATATCTGCATTTAAAATGACCATTATTCAGTTCTAATCTAAGTTTACAGCTTCACCCAACCTTAGAGCAGAATTTATGGAAACCTACCACAGACCAAAACAATCAAAATCCAACCCTCTTCAGCACATTACATTACCAAATGTAACCAACTTATTCCCTACTGCAATTCAGAACCAGTCACATATGATAAGTGTCAGACAGCCATAAACTATTTCTGACATAAACACACAAGTTAAACAGAAGTATTACCGTTTTAATTTCACTTTTACCATTGACACCAGTGAGGTTGTAGGTAATGAGGCCAGAACCCATGACGGTTAACTTGATGGTGAAGACATTAAACAGTTTTGACCCTCGATTATCT
The DNA here is from genome assembly GCA_959347315.1 of Bimastos eiseni. Classification (NCBI taxonomy): domain Eukaryota; kingdom Metazoa; phylum Annelida; class Clitellata; order Crassiclitellata; family Lumbricidae; genus Bimastos; species Bimastos eiseni. Next base: position 49,837,172 of record OY365808.1, on the reverse strand, counting down.
CGCTTGATGACAATGCGATGACCTTCCGAGTCGTCGAGGACGACTACTTTTCCAGAACCATCCAAGAGGTCGGTGTTTGGTTTGTTGTTGAGCAAAGTGATGAAGCCAGGCTCTTGGTAATTGTATATGACCATGTCGTGACCATACGGACATTGTGGTGGTGGGGGTACTGGTGTAAAAGAACAAAAGAACATAAAAGGATATGAATACAAAGGGTACAACGCTAAGATTAAGACATAAAAATGGTACCTCTCACAGATATTTAAAACAATGTTCACAGCATCTTAGGCCAGGACATTTCATGAATGGAACAAACCTCAACCTGGAACTGATAAGTAACCTCAACCTGGAACTGATAAGTAACCTCAACTAAGTAACCTCAACCTGGAACTGATAAGTAACCTCAACCTGGAACTGATTAGTAACCTTAACTTGGAACTGATCAGTAACCTCAACCTCGAACTGATAAGTAATCTCAACCTGGAACTGATAAGTAACCTCAACCTGGAACTGATAGGTAACCTCAACCTGGAACTGATAAGTACAAGTACCAAAAGTCAGCGATTTTATCTATGATTATCACTCTTCTTCAAAGTGCTCAAAAACTTGACTCTTAGACGAATAATTTATCAACCAGCGTTACCAACCATGCCAAAACCTGTAGAAAAGGATCCTCTTAAGCTGTAATTTTTTTATTGAGTATATTCTTGAATGAATGACTGAATAATCTGTAACCAATCCAAAATGATTGGCTACAGTAAAATCAGCAAAAATTTAGAATAGAGGAACTTTGCATTTTGGTGTATTTTTTGCATAATGGCACTGTCATGTAAGTGAGAGTAACTAAGAAAATGAAGAAGAGGAAATGTCAGTGTAAGTAAGAAAATGGTAAAAAGTGCAACAGAACAAAATGGAAAGACAACCAAGAAGCTGTCATGGAAGTTAGAGAACTAGAGGCAAACGAAATCTACCACTCATTTTGATCTTAAAATGTCTGGTTACTTTCTCTCCTACATCAGACGGATCTTCTAGATTAATTTTAGTTTTGGTGGACCATCAGTTAATGCCTTGCCTTAGAAACCGTGCAATAAAGCCACAAATAATAACAAGCACAATTACAATACTCTAATTGAAGGCAACTGTAACTGAAGTCTTTTGCTACATAATATCTGTAGAAACACTAATGACTTTCTGGAATAAATTGCACAACCTTAAACAAGTTTTGATTCTTGCCTTTTCTCTGTAAGTGATGGAAGCATAGTTAATCTGACAATGGCTTTGAAGTCTCTGTTTATAAATATTATCCCCAAAAGCCATATTTAACAGTTGCACTACAAAAGTTTTCAACTATTACACTTCTGGAAACTTTCACTGAAATGATGTTCATTATTTCCTTTACAACTGATTTAATGAGTGATAGTTGCTCGTAAATAAGCTGATGCCCTGCGCTTGGCTTTCAAGTGGTGCTTTAGAAATGGAGATTATGATTACGGGTGATGCATATTAATTACCTTGTGGTATGCAGATTATGACAGACAGTCTTTCAGCCCTAAGCAACTCTCCACTTCCCTTGATCAGAATTGTAATGATTTTTATCTGTTCTTTACCACCTGCGCTGGTGTCCAGGTAGAAAATTCCATCTTTGTATAATGCCTAAAAAATAAGGGAATATTCAAAACGTTCTTAAATCATTCTGAATAATTCCATACAAAACTCATACAATTTCCTTGCTCTACATCCACTGCCATACATCACTCAGTAACATTACTCGATATTTGTCTGAATATTCATTGATATTTACTTGAATCAGATATTTAAGGGCCAGAATATTGAAATTTTATCATAAGCAGTCAAACACAATATAGTAATTTACCTTAATTAGCTCACTGTCTCCACTTTTGGTCGTAAGCTTAAAGGAAACCTTTGGTTTTCTGCCAATAACACAAAGTTTGATTGAAATGACAGAGAATACATCCGGTTCATCGACGCGAACAATCGTCAGGTTGTTATAAACGTCATTTCCAAGTAACGGTAAGAACGACTGAGAACCCAACAATGCATTTTCTCCATTCTCAACACCATTGGCCAGAATTATGAACCCATTGACACCACGTTTGTACTCGATTTGCTCATGCTCTGCCGGACAAAGTGGTGCTGAAAAGCAAAACCATAAAATCTGTTAGCATTTCTATAGACATTATTAGCACTGTGAAAGCTGTATTTGTGATCTACCTTGCCTTAAACAGTGCCAGTCTCAAGCAAGGAAAAATGAGGCTGCTATTACCTTTATAGAAAAATGGCACCAATTATCATTTTTGAACTATTATAAGTTTGTACAAAATAACAATTCTTTGCACAATATCAACTGAAAACTTAACTAAACTTAATTAATAACAAAGCTATCCTAGTCACAGCTATTAATTCATAACATGATAGTTAGCATGAGGCTCAGAACTTTTAGTTCTTAACAAACTTTGACACTCAAAAAAAGATGATCTTAAAAGGCACTGTGCCTGTAAGTCTTCAGAAAGGCTCTTGCTAGTTCAGACACTTACTCATTCAAGTAAGCAATAACTAGAAAATGTATAGTAGGCAGCTAGAAAAAGTCAGTTAATGCTTGGAGCAGTTAAAGGTTGGAATTTACTTACATTCTGAGATCACTCTAACGAATAATGCTAAACGAGAATCCTTGCAAGAGAAACTTACAGCAATTCAATTCGTCTGATCCATCGCCACAGTCATCATGGTCATCACAGCGAATATGCTTTGGAAGACATTTGCTGTTTGTACAGCGAAAGTAGTCCGGTTCATTGCAGACCTCTGTCAGCAACAAATAGAAGACAGGAATCGTCAACATAAGTATGTTAGCCTGAAACTGTAATGAGCTGAGGCAAAACTCCTCAAAAAGTATACATACACTTGCAAACGGCTTTAGGTAAAGGTTATTAATAGTAATGTAATGAAACTGAATTTCAAGATATCTACTCAGAGGTGCTCAGATAGTATAATAGCTCATGAGAAGAATGGCATTTCACAGCAACATTTGAGGTCATGATGATGACGACAATGATTTTCGTTTATTACAGCCTAAATACATAGGTTGACACACTCAATGTCAATCAATCGAGCTTACATAACTAGCCATCATCACGCTGGTCATCTCCTACGTATATAATATCTCTGGTACAGTCATATCTTCGATGAAATATCACTTTTTCACTTGTTCTTTCACTCTAAGTGCTGCAGGACAATGGTTACACTCTCACCTTCGGTGTCCCTCAAGGGTTTCTACTTGGTCTCGCATTCATTCCTTTCATCAACAACTCAGTCAGCTTGCCTCTCATCTCCTCACTTTATGTAGAATATCACCATTCTTCTGATAACACAGAACTCTTGTGTATCTATCTGCCCTCAGTCAATGTCAGATGCACTAAATCATTCAAGTACCGCCATCACTAAGATATCATTCCGAATGACTGCCAAACTCCACTGCCCTTAACCTTTCTTATAAGTTAGAAATTTTGAAGCATTACTGTACATTATACTCACTTTTTAATATATGGTAAATTGCATTCACTGGGAAATTTATGAAACGTCTAAGCAATACACAACACTGAACTGAATCATTACAAACACGGCCTTGGCACTTGCCTGCCTCTCGTTGATCGAAAGAGAAGAAACACAATTACGCCATACCCGTACAGTTGAATTCGTCTGAATTATCGTTAAGTCCGCAATCCAGTTTTCCATCACAGACGAACGACTGTGGTATACATCGAACGCTACGACACTGGAAAAACTTAGGATCCTTACAGGCATCTAAGAACAACAGAACAACACTAAGCACGAAATTATTAAGAGCAACATGAATACAAGGACGAAGGTTTGAGGTTCGAGTAATTGCTATTTGTTAGTTACTTTTGGCTCAATCAGATTTACAAACTTACTGAGACATCATTCAAAATAATTATTTTCAATATGTTTCGACTCTTGGCATATCAAATGACCATAAGTATTCCAAATTAATACCATAAATTATTCTTCCATTGTAGCATATCATTCAGTGTCAAAATTGCGTTAATATTAATTCAAGGTTAAATAAGCATAAAACAACCAGAAAACACAAATAAAAGGAAGCAAATGCTGGTACTCAGACTCTGGTCAGCTTTCCTCTTGAATTGAATAGCATTTTGAACGGTCAAATGTTGTGATAAACACGTTCTAAATAACAATTTCTGCTGTCATGTTGTCATTTTTCAAGCATTATGAAACTACCGGTACACCCATTTCGTAAAAGTTTTATAGATGAACTAAATCAGTAACACAACCTTGCCATTGGGCTTCTCTTAATCCACAGGCTAACTCAACCATGGCCTCTCTATTGGTAGTGTCCATCCCAAGACTGGATAAAGGAGGAGGGCAACACTAATCATCTTTGCAATGACACAGTGTCATAAAACAACCATCCATCCACCGGTTACAACAATAGAATAAGTTATAAAGAATTAAAGACCAGAATGACTGACCGCAAACTAGTTCGTCTGATCCATCGACACAGTCACGATGTCCATCGCAGACATACTTCTGTGGAATACACTGGCCAATACGGTTACAAGCAAATTCATCAGGCTCACAGTCAGTGGCTGGAAATAACATTTACAATAACATCGAGAATATGATTAAGTGATAATATTTCAATAATACTTCACAAAATATTATTATTAAATGCTGTCTCTCCTTGTTGACATTTTTAAAACTTTGCAACGTGCAAGCATATTTGTGGATCTGAGATGCGGCTATTCAGTCGCTTGGTGAAAGTTCGGTTTGCTACTAAAATGTTCGAAAGCCTGTGAAAAATGGTGAAGTGTTTGTTTTTGAAGAAAGCCAATCTCCATGAATGGAAAATCTCTCAACAATAAATCGGAAACTGTTCTGTCACATTCCATTCTTCAAGATGTCATATAATCAAAATTGGTGTCCTCAACTCTCACTCACAATTTTTATCACACTATCCTTAAATATTCCAATTTTACATAACATTTCATTTGAGTAATTTCTCTGTCTGTAACAGGCTTGGCTCATAGATGAACTTACTGTACCCAGTGACTGGGTTCAAGTGAGTTGAGCCCAGAGTGCCATGACAGGGCTATGAGGATTTCGTTTGAAATGATCGCTGATTGGTGCTCTTCGAATTGTACTAAGGTACTATAGAAGCCGTTAGTCTAGAATAGACTAAACTAACGAATGTAATGAACGGCAGAATGATTGAACCTGCATTGCTTTAAAGCGCAGGAGTAGAGAATCATCTGCTGATATTTCATTTTTAATAATTAAACAGCCAAACTCTAGACAAGTAAGAATTTTCCTCCAGTATTCAATATTACAGTTGATACTCACTGCAGTTAACTTCATCGAAATCTTTCAGGCAGTCGCTGATTCTGTCACATTTGTGTGACAACGGAATGCATTTGTTTTCGACAGGACACAAGAACTCCTCCTTCGAACAGTTGTACTTACAGGGTGGACCGGTACAGACAAATTTACCATTGATGCAGACACTGAAACATCAGATAGTCTGGGCTAACAATTACTATTATGAAACACACACACACACATGCATACTACCTTGTAATGTCAAAGAGCACCTGTACTCTATTCAACTATATTAACTTGTGCCTTATTTAGGTCCAATATGTGGTTATAGGTAAAAGAAAATTACTTTGACAGAAGGTGACAAATGATTGCTGATAAAGTTGAGAATAAAGTAATGACAGCAAAAATACCACATGAAGATGGAACAGTACCTTAAGGCCTATGCAGGCCTTGAGTCAGCCATAGTTATGAAGAGGAAATGACTTCAATTTCTTAGCCTTGATATATCCTATCCCAGTTTCCCTCACAATCTCATTTTGAAAAGTTTACTCCTTATTGTCAAGTTGGCTAGAGGATGCAGATGGAGCTGAAAATCTTGAACGCAATTATTGCCTGGCAGAGGGAATTCAACCCCGACATCTCGACTGACAGTCCAGCCTGCCAAACACTACACTATCGAGCACATCACGATTAATGCAAGATAAGACACTGGTTTTCAGAGTGAATGAATAGATCACAAGAAAAGTCAGATATATGATCAGCCACAAAGAAATGAAAATCAGAGCAAGTAATCAAATTTCCAAATCAGTTCAACCAGCATTTACCATTTCTGGCAGTTGACGTCTATCACCGTGCCTGCTGTAAACTGTCGCCCTTGATATTTGCAGCTGCACTTTGGGATTGAGATACAGGTACCGACGTCTGAAAAAATGTTTTATGCATTCAGTTGTATTATTGATGCCTACATAACAGTACTAGGACTAAAGAATATGGGAAGGTTGACAGAAATTGAATCCTTAAAAGGACACGGTCTACAGATTTTGCATATTTTTTGCATAACAGAGGGCTCTTGAGCATCAGAAACTTCTTGTTCAGTCAGAGAAAGATTGTTGATCAACGGTTATCAGGACACACAAAATTGTTTGCTAACTTATGTAAATAATATTTAATATTTGCTCATTTTATACTTTGTTTCTTATGACATCATAATTGGCTAGTCCAGAGAATGCCTCTCAGTAGATATTTCGAAGGGGTGTTATATTAATGTTCAATTACATCGCATTTACAATTTAAAGCAAAGACGGGACAATTGAATTTAGAGGCAAAAGCAACAAGCACTCATAACTTCGTTGAACAATTAATACTACATGCAACATACTTGAAGGTAAACTCACAGTAAGTTATAGCTAATTCTTATTCGAATAACAAAAAGTTAGAGGTCAGTTGTTGATGAGCAATTGAAATATCATTCGCAATTAAAACCATGATGGTATAAAATGTTATCTGAAGGCATCAGTTGGTGTTCAAGCGAGACTAAAGAGGAAACAGGCGGCTGGGTATTTCAAGCCTTCAATCATAAACATGCAAAGAAATTAATAAATATCCCCTAAGTGCATCTGACAAGCTTTTATGGCACATAACAGAGTTACAATAAAAGAAGCAGGTAAATTAGAGGCAACACACGCCTAAACAGAACTGATAATTGCATACAGCAATGCAGTAACTCAGATGATCGAAAGCATCATTAATTTTACTTACATTACAATTCCAATAACTATGACAATTGGTCGCCTTGTCACAATGCTTTCAGACGAAACCTACCATTCAAGACCATATCATCTGGGCAGATGCAACCTTCGACGCAGTCCAGATCTTTGCACTGTTTGCTCAGATCAGTGCCTACGTTATCACATGTCGGTCGGCATGGCAACACACATGAATTGTAATCCATGCCTCTTTCGCACATCTTAGCTGCTCGTAAACAAGAAGGTCATTTCCATATTTACACAGTGTATCCAAATCTCAATTCATTGGTTAACTTTTAATACATACTATAACCCAATCACCATAGCATCTTCTAATCACACAAAGAATTTTAAGATTTCCCTTATGTTCTGAAAAGTTGACAGATATTATTATCATTTAACTATTATGCATTCGTATGCATGCAAGTTCAGGAAATCTGAATCTGAAGCAATTGCGAGCAAAGGGTCTTGCTCAAAGTCTCTAAACATTCGGATTTCTGTGCCCTAGGTTCAATGTCTTCATATACATTAGAACACTTCATTTTCAGTATCTAACAACAGCGCTTCATATCGCCAGCCTATGTGATGTTGAAGGTCAGTTACAACTAGACTGTTATATCACTGTATAACTGTAAGTAAATATAGATGTGTATATATGTGTATGTAATATATATATATATGTGTATATAAATATATATATAAAATATATATATATAATATATATATATATAAATATATATGTGTATGTAAGTATGCACACATATATAAAATGAATGTTATTGTAAACTAGGTTGTGGCTGTGACAGCTTTCTTCTCTCATTACCAAATACTGAATAGAATTGAATTAGATTCCAAAGCAATGTACAGTAAACTAAAATCGGAGACATATAAATTATGAACATACATACGATCTGCTGTACGGACCTTAACCTTATCTTGGGTCTAGCAACAGGGCATGGTCAAGATTTTAATTTACAATAAAATATCCAGAATATGTACAGGAAAAGCCTTCATCTGCATTTGTACGATGATATCCCTAAAATGCTGTGCCTACCACTTCTTTGCACCTGCATGGGAGTATAAAAACGAAACCTTAATCAAAGTTTATGGAAACTGGAACACATACGACAGAAGCGGTTTGACCTCCATTTGACGTGGATTCCCTGGTTGCTGCATTCCTTAGCGAATGCGGCAACAGCCGTGCAAAGACATTCACAGTCACCGCCATCATCACATCTACAACAATTTTACGTCATTTGTTCATCATGAGCAAAAAACAGAAATTATAGAGATATTTCACATCTCAACTGAATACAATTTATGAATTGTGGATTTTTCACTAACCTATCAACTTGTTTTCTTAACAGTTAGAAATTCTTATTACACCGCCCTTCTTCCAACATCTTTTGCTCAGAAGTGCATACACACGCCTCGACCGCGCAATTGCAGTTATACTGCAGAGCAATGGTGCGCGAAGAACTTGCTCAAGGTCCCTACACAGTGACTGACGCCCCGGACGAGGCTCGAACCCGCTCGCTCAGCACACACTGAACGTTACAGGCTGACCGCTCTAACCGCTTGACCACTATGCCACATCAAAGAAATGTCTTTGACTGTAAGAATTTTCTGTGCCCTATATTCAGTGCCTTCATATAATATGCATAATATTATAAGCATTAGAATACCTCACACAACATATTTTAGATATCTCACTATAAGAACTGCAACTGACCAATGAAGATTTTACTTAATTTTGAATTCTGAGTTCAAGAATTTGAACGATAAACAACGACGAAATGCAACTATACTTCTACACAAAATTCACATAAATTGAGCACTGCTGAATGTAGGTGGACGTTTTCATACACACCCACAGGCATCGAAGATACAGTTCTGGTAGAATTGGTTGTAGTTGGTGGTCAGTCGACGACAGGACTCAAACAACGGACCTTCGGTGATTATTTTACATTGCTTGGTTGCCCAAGCAGCACGATTTTTATTTTGCTGCAATCATGTACATTATGCATATTATAAATGCAGTGTATTTAGTTATATCAACTTGTGCTTCATAAATCTTCATTATTATAATAATACTAATGAAATCTGATGGATATGAAACCAAACACACTTTCAAAGAATTATTACAAACTCCAAGTAAAAAATGTTAATAAAATTCAACAATTAAGATTGAGACTATAGAAAATATAGCAACATCAATGTCTTAAGATTTGCATAGTAAGTACTCCACATTCAGTTCCAGGACTACCAGTCTACCAGTCATGCAAAAAAGGGTTAACAAGGATGATGAAATAATGGTGAAGATGATTTCCATGATGACCTATTTGGAGCACATTAGAAATTTTGAGATTACGATTATAATGACAATGATTTAAATATCTAGAATGAGTGATCGAGTAAATGAAACAGATACATACTTCACATGGAGCAATCTCAACGTTTGACATGAGGTCTGGGCATGTGGGTAAAGTCTTCCAGCGCTTGGCAAACTCCTGTGGAGTCGCTGCTAACTGGCCTGAGGATAAATCGATGAATTCGTTTTGGTAATTGTCATCGTAGTTTCCACAAAGACCTTCCACTTTTCCCTTGTACTGTTCTGGTAAGGAGATGTAAACGCGAGTCTCTGAAAGTAATCAAAAGTCGCCATTTACAGTAAGGTGAAGTCATTAGATGTCATGAACAATAAATAATATAAATACACAGTAATTAAAACGAACTGTTCGTTATAAATGACTACATAGCAAAATGAAGATAATGAATGTATAGTCATAGCAATATTACACTATTCAGTGTTACAGAATAATGTAAGTAGCAATTGCAATATTTAACATTAAAGTTAAAAAGGAACAACAAATGGAATAATTGCATCTACACCAATTCAAACATGTTTCTCCACATAACTGCAATTTCTGAATATGGTTTACTTGAGATGACCATTGATTGAACCATTATTTATTGTAATAAAGGAGCTACAGAAGTTAATGGATAATATCAGATTAACCTCAAACTTGACTTTCTCACCAACACGGGTGTGAATATTCAAGAAGCTTTCTCACCAAACACGGGCATGAATAATCAAGAAGCTTTCTCACCAACATGTGTACGAATATAATTATTATGTCAAACTGAAAGTAATAAGCCGAAGCTACTTACGTCCGTCCCAATGAACGACCATTCCCATGTCAAAGATCACGATGACAAACAGATCGGTTGTAATAAGCTTTCCTCCGTTGAACTTGTATTCGTTGGTAAGTTTAACATCTTTACCATTGACATTTGGCAGCATATCACGAATGAGTCGAATGCTGTTCGTATTGTCTTTGATTGTGACAGCCTTTGTACATGTTGTTCCCAATGAGCCGCATGGAACATTTTCTGCTGTGACACTGAAATTCTGAGTAAGCTTTACCCTCGTAAGTACGTACTCACATACACCTTGGAACGAGAAGAAATATCCGTCAAACGTCTGGTAATGAGGATCACCATATGCCGTACATGTTCGCTCACAGCCTGTCCTTGTTGACTTCTTCGCCCAGTTGTGCTTTGAACAGAGACTGAATACAAGAACAAGATTTCATTTTGAGCGATCTTGAAATTAATTTCAGAGCAATCTTGAAATCAGTTCCTGAATAATATTGAAATTAATTGTAAAGTAATCTATAAAATAATTCTTGAGCAATCTTGAAGCTAGTTCTCGAGTACTTTTGAAATTTGTACTGTACAAGATGAGACAGCAAAGGCAAGAATTGGCCACCTGTCCCTATATGCCGAGGCCAAGAAAAAGAGGTGCAACTTACACTTGATACCCATGGCAGCCTAAGGGCTTAATGGACAGTTCTACATCTTCTGATTTCACACACAGTCACATACCACTCCTATAAGATACTTCAAATGAAAAGCCACATAACAAAACACTTTTAGAAGTTTTAGATTAATCTACAAATGCAACCACACACACAAGCATACGAATATACAGATCTTCATGCATGCACAATTAAAAATTTGCAGAAGCATCAGATGCTGTATAAAACATATCAACATGTTCATACCAGCAAAACCTCCAGAAGAGCGCAGGCTGTTTTAGCAAGTCTTACCAGAAGCAATTACCACAAAAGCAAAAAGCGCACTGCATTGAGAGCAAATCAGGGCACTTACTAGGTAATGCATCCAACATTGACAGTTGCACCTGAAGGATATTCATATCCATTGTATTTGCATGGACATTTGTCTGGCGTGATGCAAGTTCCCTGGTCATGAGGCAGATAGAAGAAAAACAATTCATATAGCAATTTCTTAAAGACAATAATGTTACAACAGTGAGAAACCACTTGTTCAAGAGCAATTTTTTAGTCATATGAACATCTACAGGCAATTAGGATGACAGAGTTACTAGACTCAACATAGACCATGTGGAGCGCCCCAAGTATTCTGTAACTTTACTTGTCAATAATAAATTGACAAATACAATTTAATACAATGCAGTTGAACTAAGAATCACATATAATAAACGTAGAAGTGTTAATTTTTATATATTCAAAGCATGGAAAAGAAAGTTGTCATAAGAAGTCTTTAATATCAGCAAAATCATCACCAAAAAAAATGATCCAAATGACAGACAATTACAAATATCAACATATTTGCTACTTACTCAATTACTTATTTGATGTTACTAGGACAATACAGATGACAATACGAATGAAAAAACTTAGTGTAATAGCATCTGGTTGCCATAGAGACCAGGTACACAGCTCCCTAATTAATGTGCACTCGCTGTATATCCGTTAAAGGTGTATACACTATATATAAACAATGTCTCACTGGACAAACAATAAGCAATAGGTACCAACTTACATTTGGCAGCATCACCATTCCCGAGCGACATCCACACCCATCAAACAGTGGCTCATCCTTCTTACAAAACTCTCCTGGAAAGTCTAACGTGTCACATGTGGTGCCACAGTTCGTGATATTCCTCCGGAAGACCTGGTTCTGAGGGCAGACAACTTTCTTCGCACAGTCAACATTCCCACAATCCCATGTTCCGTTCGCACATAAGCTAAAGAACAAAAGACAGATTCCTAAAATGATCCTTCTTCATATCCAGTGGCCGCTCTAGGCCCATGATTTTTCCAACAAAACACGGAGGGTCCAGGGAACCTAACAGAGGGGCTACTTGGATGTTGACTTTTTCTTAAACCGAAAGTGGACTAAAATTTGGAGGGGTCACCTGGGGGCCACCAACGCAGCTGGTGGGGCACTAGTTGGTCCTGGCCCAATCTGTAAAGTCGCCACTGTAAATGTCAACAGTAAACATGTCAAATGCAGATCTAATCTGACTCTATAACTTCTGCAGCATCTAATCAATGCCTGCCACTTGCAACTCTTAAATAATTACCTGAGTAATGTTTGCTAACTGAAAACTGTCATTTAATGACACTAACATCTTAACAGATGTCTTATTAACTTTTAACATCATGAGGTCAGCACAGACTGCAAGTAAGAACATGCATATGGATTCAAAGTCTGGTCAATAAAATACAGACTCAGTAGAAAATAAATAGAAGCTGGAAGTTCATTGAGAAAGTCGCATACCAGTCTGTGCAGAGTTGTTTGGCTTTTGTGCCTGCATTGTAAATGGTCTTGGAATACTGATCATAACAAGTGCAATCCTTTACAGCAGAACAAATCCTGAGGTCATTGAGAAGTTCATTTTCGCCACATTTGCATCCCCCTAAGCACATCTCTGCATTGGGAATCTGGCTGTGGAACTGCATGTCACGACAGTTGCCAAAAGGTGTCGCACATTCGCTGTATGACTGGCCTCTGAATGGAGAGCAGGAGTAGCCGTTCAATGCTACAAAACACATTCGTCTACTACACATTCACAGAAACACACTTATAACATGTAACATAATTAAACTTCCTTCTTGCTGCTCATATTTAATGTGAGAAAGGGTGGGCCCCGTTAGCCGGACCTCGTTCGTCGCTTAGGGGTTTCGTTTTATCTCCTTATTGGTCCTCAGCTGTTCTTTCTGTTTCATATACCTGTTCTTCCTTAATCTTGTCAAATTTAGCTTCGGTTGAGGAATGCAATAAAAATGGTTGGTTATGGTTATAATGTAACAGAATAGTATGTCTTAAGAGCCTCTCTGAGGCAGTTTATATAGAGCCATCAGTCAGATGAAAAAATGTGTGTCGAGGGAAATCAATCAATGCAGTCCGCAGCAAGTAGAACAGAGTGAATCTCAGCAGGTAAATTGTTTCATTACGACAGAGAAGCTTTGTGGTGTGCAAGCGTCGAGGTGCGAGACCATGGAACAATGAGTCTACGTAATGTAATGTAATATAATGTAATGTAATGCAGTCAAGCATTTATATAGTGCCATATATATCTCTCTATATATATAAAGCACTACAACGAGTCTATATGTTAGGCCTTAGTTCTCTTTAATACTGTGAGTATATTCTTTATTGAACCAGCTGTATAACCGCACTCCGGTGTACGATACATTTAAAAGTACAGCATTCTACTTAAAAACGGATTTTTGCTCTAGATTGTGGAATAACACGGTCGTGTGGATAATGTGACCGTCTTTTAAACAGCAATATTTTTAAAAGCACAGCACGCTAATTAAAAAAGAATTTTCGTTCTAGATTATCTAGCTCATTGCTTTATGCGAAAGACTAAACATGAAGATACTAGATTAAATAAATAACTGAAAAAGATTGAGCCATTGATTCACGTTTACATGTATATATCAGATCCAGCATTAGGACACATGAAAAACAGCTTACAATGGCAGATATCGAACAGTGCTGGATTATTCATCCACTCAATCTGGAAGCCAAGCTGCGTGCACTTGTGTGCCAGGGCAGACATCATGGTGCAGACAGCGACTGCAGGTTTCTCAGTGGCACAGATGTCCATCTTACAGTAGTCTCGGTAGACCTTCCAGTCCATGGCTTCCAGGCAGTGGCCGAAGATCTCAACACTACCAACATGTGAACACTGGTCTATGGCACCCTCCACCTAAAAAATGACAACAAAGAATTAACAGACAAATAACAAATGCTGGCCCCACAACCACAACAGAACCATTTTCAACAATTAGCCTTATAATATCATGGTGTCCGACATTTTCTTCGTAAACAGTGGTTCGTGAAACAATTCTTCGTAAACAGTGGTTCGTAAAACAATTCTTCGTATACAGTGGTTCGTAAAACAATTCTTCGCAAAGCAAAATTCGTCACAAAACAGTTAGGGTTAGTTGTTAGCCTGTTAGGGTTAGGGTTAGAATTGTGCTACAAAGAATTGTTTTATGAACAACTGCTCACAAAGAATTAACTTATATGTACCTATAACCTTACATCATATCTCATACAAGACCATCTGAAGCATATATATCTAGATTGAGAGCCATTCTTCAGCCAGTGGACATATGGAGTCTAAACAAATCTCTACTTACTTATCTTACTGATGAGACTATTATTTGAGGTTCACAAAAACTCGAATTCAAAATGAGTCCATTAAAAGAAGGCAAATGGCTTTAAATAGTAACAGCAAACTGAATAGTTTTCAGATGTATCTTCTAACAGCAGAGATGCTATAAAGTAAATGTCTCTCTTAGAAGATGAACCCAAAGTCCTGGATATGGGAGTCAATTTCAGCAAACACTTTCAACATTCACTCATTGTATATCGCACATCCATAAAAAGCATTGTAATGAGTATGCTCATAGAAAGGTATAATCAAAAGAAAAATTTTAGAATCCAATACCATCTGAGATTTGGGGAAGAGAATTGAGAGAACGATTTCCCACAGGTTGCCAGAAGTGGTGGGTTAACAATTCTCTCTTCCATCTTTCACATAAATAACTTTCTAACACAACCCATCTATCAAGCTGTACTGATTATTAGCAAAAACAGTTTTTCATCAAATCTACAAAGCCTTACAACTGAGCAGAAATAAAGATGATGACATATACCGGTGTTACTTTGTGCACACTGCACCAGTCTACGGTTGATAATGCTTTGTTGATCTGAGCTGGGCAGTCACTATAGGACATGCCAAATGCAACAACGTCTTCCTCAATATTTCGTCTCGACTTAAGCTCCTCCATAATTGATCCATCCATGTTGCCACACAATCCACGAACCTATGATAAACAAGGCAACACATTTATTGGAGCACCATAAATGAAAAACACTTGGACAACAGTTAGGGGAACGTTTTCTGCACGTCTTAAAACACATTTGTTCTATCCATGAAATGCGTGTTGAAAAGAGTGAAGCATTCTCAATGGCTATAAAACATCATAAAACATCAGCCCAACAGTCAGCCCAACAACTACATACTTCTCCTAGCAACAGTCTGTCAAAGGCATTAGGAATCTAACCCAGATCATAGTGGCTTACAATCTGCCGTCTTTCTTCTCATATCTGTGGCCTATTGGATTCTGAATGGTTTTATTCATGGATCGTAATTTAACGAGTTTAACTAATTTAATTCACTATCAATTGAATGGTTTGTGCGTCATGATAACAATGCTACAAAAGTCTCCAGATCAGATTTTTTAAGAGCAACTATAATTTTAAGTCTAATGAATAATGGAATTAAAATAATAATTAAGTTCTTGATAAATCATACAGTCAATCAATTACCTGGAATTATAATTGCAGTAACAGTTATAATTACAACGACAGGGCCTAAAGTTTCAATGCTCACCTTTCCAGCATAGAAGGGATCAAGACGCACATAAATCCGTCCATTTCTGTCATAAAGAACGTGAAAACCGAATCCTTGGACCAGTACGAATAGACTGGTCACCTGCTTCACATAGATGTTTTCAGTCATGTACGACTGGAAGGCGTTTTCCAGTTCGACTCCATCGACAATGATGACAAAGTTTGCATCGATAGATACCTTGTAAGTCTGCTGGTCCTTTGTGTATACAATCTGAACACCTGAGGTACAGCTGACCTTCTTCCCAGGCTCACAGTTTTTCACTGAATAGGCAATGTGTAAATTACCTCTTGATAAAACTGACCAATCAGCTGATGCCTTTGCATTCAACTAAAAACAAAAGAATTATTATCAACGACAAATTAATCATAGGACACTCTTCCTCTCTGCCAAAAACAGACAAATCACCACTTCAATAAAGAAGAAAAGAACAGTAGTTACTTAATCTACTCCTGAGGCAGACATCAGTATGAAGTGTTAGCGACTTCATTTTCTCAGTCTCAGCATCTGACGGCAGGTGTATACCGACAGCGTATAGTCAGTGGACCCATTATAGCTAAGTTAACAAGGGAGCACAGGTGATGCAGAAATCTTAACCAAATTGCTGCCCTTGACCTCTGACCCCTTGATTCCAGCCATCATTGCATCCAATGAGCTAAACTTTAAGTGAATCAAACATATGATTCAACAAGACATCTTAAATGTAAGAACACATGAAGCTCAACAAATGCAAAAAGTATAAAAATGAGATGAATTAATAAAGTCCAATATTTTTTATTCATGCAAAGAAAAATTCATCAAAAAAAGAAATTTGAAAAACATGTTAAAACCAACAAAGACATCAACCAGTAAATTTAGAAAACTATTACAAAATGCATAAATGATTAAACTAACATCATGTAACATGAGGCCACAACAAATTATTAAGCATTCATTGGAAAGCATAATTCAAAAATGTTATTATTTACAATAACATTAAACACATTTTACAAACAATATGCAAAGAAATGCCTCAACTAATAAACTAAACAAACAACAAGAAAGTCTGACCTTAACAAATACATGGCAACTGTTCAATAAGGTTACGAGAAAAATTGACTGCAATCAATAGGCAAATAATTCTGAGTTTTATTCATGGCTTACTTCAACCAGCGTATAGCTACACGGTGGACCGTGAAAGTCATACTTGATCCCATCAAAAGTTGTGAAGTGCTGAAAGCCAAGTATGGAGCAGGTCTTCGTGCAAAGCTTTTCCGTACACTTCCACTGCCCACTGATGCACTCACTAAATCAGAAAATGTTTTCCCTTTCCAGTCAGTGCATATCTAAGTTGCCTCCATTGAAAACTGTTGCATTTCAATTTACATCTCATCTTACCTCATGCATTTTATTTTACCATGCAGATAATCTAATTTGCATGCTGCGAATAACAAGTACCCTGTACTTAATAAGGCCTCATTAAACAAGCATGTTATGCAGAAACAAATCAGACCATGTAAATTATGTATGTATAATTTTCCTATTTATATAGTGCTTCTCCAAAGTCTCACAAAAGCTGATAAGTTACTTGCACACTGAACCAGCACACAAAGTCATGAATAATGGATAGAAAATTTACTCTTACCCTGGTAAGCCAAACTATAATTACAAAACAAATAGTTCTTTTTTCTGAGAAATTGATTCTGTGTACAAATTTTTTCGTCTCATACCTACCAATTGAAGGCACACCGGTTTAAGCAACCAATTCTTAGTGCATTATGATAGCCATGTAACAGAAGTCATAAGAGATCAATGAGACCAGCCTATGGCTCACCATTGATTGCATCCGATGTCCACAACACTGCCTGCACCATGGAGCTGTCCCTGATACTCACAAGGGCATTGGCTGGCATCGATACACTGAGAATCATTGAGGACCTTTCCTGGCAGGCACTGGCATCCAGGATAACACTCGCCCTCACACGCCTGAGGACTCAAGCTGTTCATGTTGCCACATGTCTTGAGACATTTGGGTGAGCACTCCGTGTAGTACATGTTATCGGGACAAGTTCGAGCTAAACAGTTTAACATGACAAGACAGCAGTAGGTTATAATCCAACATAGCTTGTAACTAGGTTCTACTAAGTGATTCACAAAAGTACATGGCAAAGTACATGCAGTGCACTTGGACAACAGTTACGGAACCTTTTCTGCTCATCTTAAATTTTGTTCGGTGATTCCTAAGCAGCAACGCCAGAAAGTCTCTTATGAGCAGTTTACAAGGTGCCACAATGATAAATACATACATTTTATATTGAACCTTTCATATCTTGGTTATTCACAATAAACTAAATACCTGCAGAAGAAAAGATTTAAATAAAATGCACATCGTATTTCAGTATTTGAAAACAAAGAAAATACTTACGTGTAATTTGTCGCTGTAAATAACCTTGACAGCTGAATTTAGAGAATCGTGATAATTAATAATTAATTGATCGTAGCGCTAGGAACTTACGACACAGTGAATTCTTCCTCCACGAGAAGACAACGTTCCTTAGGGTACACATCTGGCTGTAGGCACTCAGGGTCTGACAGAGGGCAGATTGCCGTTCCTTAGCTGGGTCCATTGGTTCACCATCATGTGACGCATCAAGGCCAGCCATACAGTAGTCGTTCACACAACGCGCATAGTAGGGTGACACAAAGACCTTTGAAAACACACATATATAAATGGCAATTAAAACACACAGCCATCATATTTCATTATAGTTAAAATGCAACACTAACACAAATATACATAAATATAAACATATACAGAAACATACAATCATGTATACATACACACATACGTACACACATACAAGTATGCTTGACCAGACTGTCTATGCAAAACCCATGAAACATTACTTCTGGTGTTTACTCATTTAATGGTTCCCCAAGCTACCAATCACTCATATTCTACAAAGTCTGAAAGGAAAGCGCTTCAAGCAAAGAATCTGTTCCTACCGCATTGTGACACTGCTTGAAAGGAGCCTGAAGAAGTATGCCACAAGCGTCTTTGGCTTTGTTTTCATTTGCTTGTGTTTTACACGCGAATGATGTGCGCTTTGTATCGGAACACTGAAAGAAGTTTTATCATTTTAAACATAAATATTCAAAATGTTACAGTCGTCATTACGATAAAGAACACAAAGTTTATGAAAATACTGGAATATCACACTTTAATATATCAAAAAATCAATAGACCAAACTAAATATGAACATTTTAAAAGAATGAACTCTCACGAAAAATACCTATTCGTATAAACGCTACCATGCGATTGCAAGAAAAGTCTTTAATCAGATCTGAAGTCAAATTTAGGAACTAATGCACCCAGGGTAATTCAAATAAAATTGCCAAGGAACATATATGCTCAATCATGAATAACATGAGCCACATATAAACACCAATTTAAGCACGAAAATGAATGCTTAATTAAGCTAATGTATTGTGCATGTGATTCTCTAAAAGATTCAACAAAGACCAACTAAAATACATAATATATTAGATAGCTTTTATAAATTAGTTTATGACTTGACCAAAATTAAAAGCTGATGGTTAGAAGTACATAGTTAGTAATGGAAACATACAAAGTTTGAAGTCGAAACAGTCCAGGAGGTTCCAAATTCATATGGATCGGTAACAATTGCTCCATTTGGTGTTGAGAAATCATCTACATGAAACATACATCAATAACTGTAATATAATTTTCCATAAAGCTTCACATAGGAAACCAACTTTTTCAGTGACACTTGGTAAAAACAAATCTGTTAGCACTATGCTTTTAGGTCAATCATCAGAAACGTGATAAAAATCCAGACAGGTCAAGCCAACAGCACCAGAAAGATGGTAAGGTGGAAAATATTTTTTTCAATGTGAATATTTGAAGGATATTGAAAGAAGAGAATGTTTTAATGAGGATGAAGAGTAGGAAGTTGATTGACACATGCAATAATCAATCAATCAAACATAAATGAATAATTAGTTGACCCACCTTTATTCACCTTTAATCAGCATTTCAGATGTAAACACAATGTACTATTTCATGTCAGCAAATCAAAACTACGTATTCAAGCGACTTGTGTTCCACATCTATCCATAACTACCTCAACATCCGATATGAACAGTTGGGACATAACATAAAACCAATTATAATATTCATACCATATGGATAGAGGTTGTAGTTTCCACACATTCCAGAAGTGGTCATGTTTGTTCCAGACATTCCTTCAAATGTGATGAAATATGTACTTAATTCATCCCAACGAACTCGCAGCATGTCAGTCACCAGATAGTAATAGTCACCTCGCTTGTCGATATGAACGCCTGGAAGGAATCACCAGAAAAATAATTGCCAATAATTTCTAACAATAGAAAGATTGCCTCAGCTATTTATAGCAAAAATATTTTTAACATTATAACCTGAAAATTACCCTCACACATAGTTTTGTACAGAAAACGTTGTCTCTAAACTAATATCTAGGTTCATAAATTTTATATACAAAGGCACCACAGGTATCAAAGGCAAGCAGTTTACACCAATTACAGTAGGATAGAATGGTAATCATTACATACAAAAGGGTTCGAGCATCGTCCCGGGTGTCACTGTGTAGGGACCTTGAGCAAGTCCTTCGCGCACCATTGCTCTGCAGTAGCCTACAGCTGCAATTGCGCGGTCGAGGCGTGTGTATGCACTTCTGAGCAAAAAGATGTTAGAAGGAGGGCGGTATCAAATTTTGGAAATAACAAAAATAACTCAATACAAAAACCTTATGAAACATAATGATAGGAATTAATTATATTTATATAAAGACAACAACCATTGACCCACCATTGGACTGAGAGGCGTAACCAGTGCCAATTGTGATGATTGCTGGGTCACCATTAACTGTGATTGTACCTCCCTGAGCAACGACCAAAATTTCTCCTTTCTCTATTTGCAGTTCCTGAAATGCAATCATACAGCATTACATAAATCGACCCACAAACTGCTTTCTTATATAAGTCACATCCTGAGTCTTATTAGAGTTCAGTGATCTTTCACCGAGCATACTTATTCTAAAGATCACCTTAACTCAAGCCTAATACCCTAACCTCACAAAATTTGAAGAATCCATTAGTGATATAATTTTGGAATCAAATACAAGCTACTAAAAATACAAATAATAACATTATTCATATGGTAGCCTTGTTGTCTTTTTATAATCTCTAATGGACTAAATGAAGCCTTGATGCGTCAAGCGAGCAAAAGAAGCTTATTATTTATACAACACAACCTATAACTGAAAATCGATAAAAGATCAATTACTATAGCTCAGAGGTGCATTTAGAAGCAACAGATAACATTGTAACGATCCACGAACACCTGACATTACAGATAACATTGTAACGATCCATGAACACCTGACATTACAGGTAACATTACAACTATCCATGAACATTGAACATGTAACATTACAGCTATCTATGAACATTGAACAGGTAACATTTTAACAATCCAGGAACAGGTAACATTTTAACCATACATTGACTGAAAATGGTATTATTCAGTTCATAGCAAAAGCTTAGTGAGAGACTATGAAAAAGCACACGGATGAACCCAGCTGGTGGAACCAGTAACTGTGAATCAGCTCTGGTCACAGATAAAGAATTGTGCTAGAACTAATGTACTTTCCAAAGATGCTTATAAAGACAGGAGCAGCAAGGTGCAACCACAAACGATAGCTAGGATGTCAAATCATTTTCATGTGTTTTATAAGCATGATATTTTGCCAGCTCAAAGCAAATTTCTCCAGATCCAGAAAGCAAGTGCGAAGTATGAACAGCACGTGTGACATGGTCATGGTAAGAGTGTCCAAAACACAACCGACAAGCTTAGTGCGTGATTCTTATTAGAGTAAGCATTAATTAATTACATGGTCTGAAAGATCAAAAAGTATTAGTTATTCAGGTAGCAATCGATAGAATTTACCTTTCTGCATTTCAAGTAACTGTGACAGTCGATCATTTTAACAGAGATTTTAATAGATAGGCTGTCGAGTTCCAGCAGGTTGTATGTGCATCGTCCAGAAAAGATAAACTCCAGACCGTCCAAGGTTCTGTAGTAATTGGGTCCCATGCTCATGCAGGTGCGATATGCCAAAACACCAGGATTTGATATTACTACACAGGTTGACATAAAAAACATGAAAACCAGTTCACTTGCACAAAGCAAATGCAAATTGAATAACAGAACTCACGCCAGAACTTGAATTAAATTATATCATTTCATGAATACAGCGCTATCATGGGCAATGGATAAAGCATTGCCACCGTTCACAATGCATTTAATTCATCGTGCGTATTATTTATACACTTAGATTTCAATTTTTTAAACAAAAGAAGCATCTCTTCCGTCTCCATATCTGAACCCTTTCAGTTGTTAACAACGCGCTTACTCATTAAATAAAAAGCACAGGAACAAGATCGACCGTTATTTGACGGGTAAACATGGTGGCAGCGAGTGTTTTTTCAATGTTTTTAAATAATAAAAAAATTGTATAAAATCGGCCGATCGTTAGCGTCAATAACGGATGATCGCGTATGAACGCCAAGGGTCTCAGATATCATCGGGTAACGTTTGGTAGCATTTGGGGCTAGGGTTAAAATCTTCAGTCTTGGCTGGCCGAATATATGGGTGTAATGGGAACATGATTATTAAATGCATGGGTGAACAGATCTTGCATCAAAGATGATCTGTAACAGCGAGCGGTGGAGTGAGTTCTGCTTTCTCCAGATAAATCAACGCTGCTGCAAACTATGAAAAGTGAATTCTGTTCTGTATGCACAAAGTATGTACTTTGTCACATTCACCTACACATCTCAATTCAGAGCAAATCAGTTTACTCTCGAAACCCAACAAGATTAATTGATTGAAATGCTAAGCGTGATCATACCATTTGGTTGATCTGGTGTCAACATTGAGAGGTCTAACGGTTCTGTGACATTCGGGAAACAAGGTTCGCACTCTACTCCGATCAACCCCCATCCCATACCCCCGATCATTTTGCTACAACAAGCGTCCTTTGTCACGACATCGTTGAAGTTTAATGGCTTGTCTCCAAAACAAGACGACTTCTTGTAGCAGTATTTCCTTGTCGGTGTAACATCTGTATTCGTACATCAGTTAATCATCAATAACAAGACGTAATTCATGTTTACAAGATAATTAATTAGATAGGTCTAACGAAAGGACAGTATATACCGCGTAGGGCATTGACGCCTTACAGGTGACGTCAGAGGCAGGTTCAAGGTTACGTCATTTGTGCCACGGTAGGAACTCTAAGAGTCCACGTTCTCTGTAGACCTACTCTATTGTAATGGGACGGTGTGATTTCAAACGCGATGTATCTTGCCTTGCGGTCATCAGTTCATAGAATGGACTGCTGAAATACATGTAGGCCCGCTTGATTGAAATACACATGTAGGCCTAAGCCCTAAGTAGGCCTACATTGATTACTTAATATTGTGGAAAATTAGAACGGCCGATTAGGCCTATATGTAGGTCACTTATGCTGAAGTTATGCATAGGACTATTATTCTGGCCTATGCCACTGCAGAGTAGGATCTGAGGATGCCAAGACAGACGATGGTACGGACAGCCGAAGATGATCTCTTGCGATCGGGCGAGACTAGCAACACAAAGGTTCTGAGTTCGATATTCCTCAGACTCCCCAGTCGCTAAAAGTCGTTAAGATATTAGACATAGGCCACATAAATTATCGCTGCCTGTTAAAGATGACAAGAACTTCATCACTCGACTCCTATACAGAACTCTTAGAACTCCAACGAATTCTTGCATTTGTTATAATTTATTATAATATTATCTGAAACTCGATTGAATTAGACAATGGTGGCCTACTAAACAACTAACATAATTATTCTAATGGTTTGCGGTGTGACATTCCACGTTTATCAATAAACGAATATTTATTGTTGTGATGCTGTTCATTTACTATTGCAAATATATATTATATGAGTAGGCCTATGGGTAGATGATATCCATCGAACACAATATAAAGTAGGCCTACATTATATCCGCATTGAATGTCCACAAGTGGCCAGGATCAACTCTCCCTTCAAACACTTCTAATGTGCCGCCCTTTCAATGTTTGTCCAGATTTGGCGGCGCAATAGAAGTCACCCTACTCGAAAAAAGACGATTTCATGCATCATAATGAGGGACTTACCGACGATGACATCGCTACAGAGAGATCCAGTGAAACCGGATTTACAACGACACAGCATTGGACTGATACATTCGCCACCATTGGAACACGAAGGCAGACAAACGGCTACAGAACCAAGCGCACACGTCATAATTAACTAATTATAAGCCTCGGTTCGCGGCAGGGAGGTTTGGAAGGAGGGGTTAAAGCGTAGCCCCCATGCCATCCTATGCCCCCATTGTGTCTGCACCGTGTATAACCTAAACCTGGGAGAAAATGCTCCCTCCAAGAAATAGGGGACGAGATTTTTTGAACTTTTATTGAACTTCCCAGAATCTCAATTAGGAGAAGCTTAAAAGGGATGTGGAGGGGAGATGGGGCAGTTTCTCCAATGACTTTCGGGTCTCATTTCTGCCCGGTCATTTCGCAGTGCACTATGTGAGCCACATTTGCATTAGTTAGGTTGGTTATAGGCCTAACTTAGAGGGGCCTAGTAGGCTACTAGTGCTTACGTTATACGGTGGATGATTAGTTCGAACGCTCGACCTGTAGGCCTAACACGGAGAGTGCGGATTCGAGACTATCCTAAATTCCTATTACAGGAGTTAGTTGTAACTGTGTCTACAGGACCTTTAGCAAAAAGTCACTGATCGCTCGCAATTGATCAGCGCCATGTATGGTCGTGTGCATTCTGAACTTAGGAAGGAGGGTAATAAATAAAAGTACAGACGCCTTGTATTGTATTGCATGGTATGGTAATGCATTGCATGCTTACGTTTGTCGCATCTGTCACCAGTCCAGCCGCCGCAGCATTCCGACACATTTCGGAAACTTTCTCTGAAAGCAGCAAATAGAATGATGTGAAGAGAACTGTCTCTAGGCCAGAGTACAATTGATATTAATTAGACCTATATAACAACGGTTTACGGTTGTACATGTAAGAACAATGACACCGGACAATTAGCCGCAAAGACTTGTAGATCAGTTATTGCTACTCATGCATTGCCGTCGAACTACTGTCAGCAGTAACTGATGTTGATGACGGTGACGACAACGATAATTATGATGATGACAATGACGGTGACACTGCTGTTATGATAATGATGATTTTGATGATGATGATGATTATGACGCGATGATGATGATACTGACGACGATGGCGATGACTAGAATGATGACGGTGATAATCGAGGTCAAAAGGAAAAACACAAGAAAACTAACGAGATCTACGAATGCAACAGACCGCAACCACATGTGGCACTGGAAATGGGCTTAGTACGGATTCCATTGGCCATTGTGAGAATATGGATCCCTATTTGGGCTCAATTTGGACACGATGGGGCTATATATATTCCCAATGGATCCATTATTTTCACCTCCTTATAAATGTTGCTATGCATTTTCAATGAACACATGACACCATTATATATAGCACGTGTCTCTTCTGTGCCTCGACCATTTAAAGTACATTCACGTGTAGGCTACATGTAAACGGAACATGTAGGCCTATAGGCCTGCTCGCAAAGACGTGCATTTTCAAGCAATACAAATGTCACCAAAATCAATTTTTTTTCACTGTTTACGATTTAAACTGAGGAGCATCTGGCTGACCATAATATTTGTTGGCGAGATGCTCTTCAAATCAGCGCGTTTAATGAAACGTCGTACGTTTAATTGCTCGAATTTTGTCGCTTAAATCAATGATACAGGCCGTGCAATAGCCTACTAAAGGTCATTCTGGACAACATAATTATAGAGCGAATCTCTTCTACAATACGCAAAAATCGTTATCTGAACGAATTCTTAAACATGATTTCTCTTCCAGAAGAAGGGAACTTCAAACAAGAACTTCGCCAGAGGAAATGCATGAATGACTTTCCTGTAGGCTACTCACACACATACGTAGGCCTATACACGCATATATACTTTCCAAACATAGGTCTACATGTATATAAATACATGTGTACATAATAATAGTATATAGAAATCTATAAACGTTTCCTTAAATACGTGAATATACCGTCAGTTATAACTACATGCAAGTAACCTCAGAGATTGTTAGCTACAAGTGATCGACGATCAAAATGATTTTTAGTACGATAATGAGACTGTAAATGTTGCTACGCTGAGCATTGTCGGTTTTTTACCCTCCCCTTCTTACGTCCTTTTATCCCAAGCATTTTGCTGCATTTCAACGCTAAATGATTCGTCCATCTGTTCAGCTATTCATCCTGTTATCCATCCATCAAAGTATCCATCCATCCATCTCTCATCCATCCACCCATCATCCATCTCTAGGCCTATCTACTTTTTTCAGGCTATGTGAGGGGCACTCTGCCTATGGTTGCCGATGGAAGACACAATCGCCTTCAAGATCGGTCTCATGGTGCGTTCGTCCATTTCACTGTTCGCCCATCCTTCCATCATCCATCTCTATCTACTTCCTCCCACCTTCGACGCTCCCTCTTTTTCTCCATTTCTCCCCTCATCCTTCCTCCCTCCCCCATCGCTCATCGACCATGATTGGTACCTTGTGAAGACGCAGTTAGGACTTGAGCTGACGTCCTTTTCCCACAAGCGGAGTCGTTCACTCAGCGTCTTATCCGTGAAGTTCTTCAGACCGGACTTCTCTCGGTTGAGGTTGTATCCCGAATTCTTCTGCTTGTTGTAGTTGCCGCATTTGTCAGTCAGATCCAGTTCCGATCGTTTCACCGTCTCACACCGATGTCTATAAAAATGTACGGTCACAGGAGAGATGAACACTCAACACATGAATCTTATATCAAATCATAATATTACCTATAAAGTTAGTATATACTGCATTGACTAATTGAGGAACACATTTTCTAAACTCTCAAAGTCAATTTTTTATTATTATTATCAACATCAGCACCACCACCACCATCATCATCATCATCATCATCATCATCATCATCATCATCATCATCATCATCATCATCATCATCATCACCACCACCATTATCTCCACCACCACCACCACCACCACCATCACCACCATCGTCATCGTCGACGCCGTCGTCGTCATCGTCGTCGTCGTCATCATCATCATCATCATAATCATCATCATCATCATCATCATCATCATCATCATCATCATCATCATCATCATCATCATCATCATTCAAATTCCAAACTTTTCTGAAGTTCTATATCTCTAATACTTACGGAATGGCGTCAGTTGCATGCAGTGACGCTAACACCGCGAGGAAAATCAACTCAATCAGACGATTTCTATCCATGACAAACTACAGACACAAACACGTACAGCGACAAACAGGGACACTGTTCATTGAATACATCGCACGATTATAAGGCACTGAAAGCAGTTTAACTTTGCTACCATTTGATTCCTGTTGACCTGTTATAACAATGGGCTTATAATGATTTTTATACAACAGTCTCGGAAGCAACTGAAAAATAATCAGAAGGATTGTTGTTCAAAGCGCGATGAGCGGATGTTGTGTTCCTCCCGCAGAACAAATTGAGAGATCTATAGTAAAGCAGCAATCCCGTTTCATAAAATTATAATTGTGTCAGGAGTACTTGGAAAGCTTAGGCATTTGGAAGGGTTGATGAGGGGCTGATCAGAGGTTCTCCTTGAGCAGACGATATACCGTGAATATGGCGCCTCTCGGTACATTTAGCAAAGCAACGAGCAAAGGTTACGGTCACCACGATTTGAAAAGTGGCATTGTGACCGAACACCATTGCACCATTACATGCAGGTAATGAAGACACCAGAGTGCTGAAAACCTCAGGAAGGTCGAGGCCATCCTATTAGGCAGATGCAAATGAGGTAAGGAGTTTGAAACTGCAAGCATATGCGCTGTAGAATTAAGAGCAAATAAAGCCTGAAATATTGTCTTGCAAGCTTCGGAATGCCACCTACATGTATGAGCCGAGCAGCAGCACTAAGAATAGACTGAAGCTTGAGAGAATTGGAGGAAGAAAGGCAATGCATGTACAGCAGACCATCATAGTGCAGATCACGTGATGGGTGCAGATCACGGTGATGTCTTGAGGTGAGCAAGAAATGCGAATGGAACGAAGTTGGCGCAGACGAGAAAGAGAGAGAGAGAGAGAGTGACAGAGAGAGAGAGAGAGACAGAGACAGAGAGAGAAAGAGAGTGACAGAGAGAGAGACAGAAAAAGAGAGTGACAGAGAGAGAGAGAGAAAGAGAGAGTGACAGAGAGAGAGAGAGAAAGAGAGAGAGGGAGAGAGAGAGAGAGAGAGAAAGAGAGAGAGAGAGAGAGAGGGAAAGAGAGAGTGACAGAGAGAGAGAGAGAAAGAGAGAGAGAGAGAGAGTGACAGAGAGAGAGAAAGAGAGAGAGTGATAGAGAGAAAAAGAGAGTTACAGAGAGAGGCAGAGAGAGAAAGAGAGAGAGAGAGAAAGAGAGAGAGAAAGAGAAAGTGACAGAGAGAGACAGAGAGAGAGAGACAGAGAGAGAGAGAGAGAGAGAGAGAGAGAGAGAGGCAGGATCTGAAAGCTAAGTATTGTTCGCCTGATTACTCCAACAATTCCCAGGTCACAGACAGTGTTGGGCACGAGACCAAAAACTCAAGACCAAGACCGATGCATTCGAGACCAGGACCAAGACCGCAGTCTTCCTGTCTCGAGACCGTCTCGAGACCAAGACCGTAGTCTCAAGACCACATCCCTGGTCACGGATAGAGGATTAAAATTGGATAAGCAGAACCTGAGTTGGAAGGAAATTGCATTGATCATATCAGCTGGAGGCTACCACCAATTAAGCCAAATGAACTGTATATTGTCAGAGTTCAACCGTAGGTGGTTAGAAGCGAGCAAAGCGTCTATCGTGACAATATTCCCGATTTTCTTGTGTCTGTATTACTTTACCAATATACGCCTATAGGCCTAGCTTCAATTTTAACAATTATTACTGTATCAAGATAGGTCTGTGTCTATTATTATTACAGTACTGCGACACGCCTACAAGTAGGTTTATTTATTATTATATTGAAAGTGGCTCAAATGATGCCAGCCAGGCAATGCTAAAACAAATTATTGGCATAATAAGATGCGCTCGTGTCCGTAGTACAATATTAAGGTTCTGCTACAGGTATGTCCATAGCCTAATCATCACAATATAATGATAAGCCTGTAAGCCTTCATCTATGGCACTACAGCTTCTATATTGCAGTCGGCGTACTTCGATGTGTATACAGATCTATAATTGTAATGAAGCGGCTTCAAAAGATGCTAGCCCAGCGGCTGCTCAAGCAAACACATGTGAAGAAAGCAAGATGGCGATAGGCGCCGACTACCTGTCATCTGTTGATGAGCAGAACGGTGTCAGACGCTGTCTTCTGCCTCACAAGTGGCTCCAAAACCCTGACGATCTGCGGGGTTTATATATCCTGGACAGAGTACACACGGCAACTGCAACCTCAAGTCAGTCGGTCGACCCTAGCTCTGGGTCCTCAATTAATTATGTGCCACCTGTTACTTCGTTTACAATTGATTTCGATTGTTTCCGCTAATGAGCCGATTAATTAAAGCTCGTCAGCGAATCAGTCTGCAGTGCAAACTTCTCGCGTCGGTTATAAATCCTACTGACAAGAAGAGACTTTCAAATTGCAGTGTCCCATTGTGGCACTAAATCTTCCCTGGTCCTGAAGCAGTTAGGAAATCGTCGATAAAAGAATTGACAGAAGAGATATTCAAATTGTCTGAGAATGTTGTCAATGACGAATGACAGTCATCCCGTCTCGAAGTTTGTTTTATTATCTTCGTCAAGCAGAACGATTGCTTGTCAAAGTGTGTCATCTGTCAATGTAATTTGTTCCAGGATCTCCGGACATAATTATTAATGTGATCAACTTGAACCACGTGCGCGTCAAAGCTTTCTAGCGACAATTTACTTTGTGACGCCAGTTGGTCACAAGTGCAAGAAGATGTGAAAGACTTATGTATAGGCCAGTTGTTGGACGGTTGATAGCTAGTCCCAGTGGAAGAGTGTTTAGAATTCGATGCTCATCTGAGGTGAAAGGGTCAACGCTAAGCAGGAAAGTAGCCATACTTGAAATAACTAGTTAAAAATTGCCTGAAATGTTCGGACGTCATGCATGTAGGCCTACGCCAATAAAGTTTACAACAGGTTTTCGCAGCGTATCTGTATATGAGAGACGTTTAGATGCACAAATGGACGAAAGAGAGTACTATGAGAGGACTGAATGAATAGGCTCACAAGCGGACGGACGGACGAATAATAAGCGGACTAATGAAAGGATAGACGAGCGCAGGGACTCACGGTCACGAGATAGAGAACAGGCTGTTCTTATACCACTGGCAAACTTGAAAGCAGGTCTACAGCAGGGCGCTACACACTGTATCTACATGAGCGAAAGGCTATCTCAGCCTTCTCATGGCAAATAAGCAGATGGACCAACGGACGGACGAATGATCGGAAGGACAAGTAAGCGATGTGTAGCACTTTCTCTGATCTTCCAATTCTCACTTCTCTCCCAAACTGTGAATAGTCCTGGCTGACTATTGACTTCGTACTGTGAGGAAAATACAGTTCAATGTAGTCATTTACACGTGGGGCCTAACGTATATCTAAACTATGTAGTTATGTTCTAAATCTGCTACTTTTATTAAAATAATTCAAACACTCCTTTATATAGAGCTCGCATAGATGACAGGACTGAACCGCCGATTCGGGTCTTGAATGCAATAATAAAATTGTGAAATGCAATCCTATCAGCCAGGAGTATTTACAGGAACCTACCCTCTATGCACAAACACCAATAATAATAATAATAATAATAATAATAATAATAATAATAATAATAATAATAATAATAATAATAATAATACTAATACTACTACTACTACTACTAATAATAATAATAATAATAATAAGACGATTTATATATCGCCTTTGCACGGCCGAGGCCGAAAGAAGTGGCGCGAGAAACGAGAACATTTATTTCAACGAGAAATAAATGCCAGTTAGAGTCGTATGATTGTTGGAAAAGAAAAGTCTTAAGTCGCGATTTAAATGCTTCAAGAGATGACGCGTTCGTCGCGTGTTCTGGAGGACCGTTCCAAGCAACATGTATAGAACTTGCATTGATGCATCATTGGGCCTATAATTACATAATTATCTACTACTAAGCTAACCCATGACGTCATTTATCCATTATCATTCCCCCCTTCAATCCTTCGTTCATCCGTTTGTCTCCAATTATATCCTTCTCTCTTCAATCCGTCTTCATCTGTTTGATTTTCATCCTGTAGCTTCTCCAATCACACCACCAATTCACTTTAAACTTAGAAAACGTCACTAGAAAGCCAATGCGCAGGGCACCAGCTTATTCGAACCACGAGCGCTGGCATGTTGGCGTTAAGATGTAGAGTTCAAAATTGAAAAAATTTCGAATTTTATAGGTTTATTAGTTCACAGTTGAATCGCCAGGGCTACAAAATAAAGGGCAATTAGCATTGCCATGGGAACCCGATCGAGGCACTACACTTCCAGCGTATTGTAGACACAAATCCCTCTGCTGGAGCTTGGGGTTACGCAAGCCACAGGAACAATGTTGTTTGTTTATTTGTGACTAGTAGGCATACTTTTCGTGCGTAAAATTCAAGAAATTCTGCATTGTTCCCAGTTTCATAAATTCGTGTTGTTCTCATTCTTAAATCTTGGCGATTTTTAAGGATGCTCAGTAAAACAAATCCAATCAACAAGCTACGTACTGGACAAATCTTTATTTTCTTGCATTAGATCAATCGAAATTCATCAGATTTTTAGGGTTTGGCTCATTGTTTTGACAGCATTATAATTAAGTCTTATTAAACAAATTCCTAATTGAGACTTCTGCGCAATTTGCAATGATCGCTGTGAACCTTTGTACAATGTTATTTTTTATTTGATTAACAAACAAACAAAATGAAATGAAATGAAAAATGTTAAAGGTCCAATTCTTAGCCACCGAGTCGCTCGTTCCAAAAACTTAACCTGGGGCGAGCGATTGTTAGACCTGTACTGCAATGAATGTAGGCGGCATAGGTCTTTTGAAACTTTCTTCGTCCATTATTTAGCTGTTATTGGTTTGACCGCACGCCTTGCAACACGGAATGTGAGGGCTTTATCTCTGTAAGATAGCTGTTGATAGCTGTAAGATAGCTGTAAGCTTAGCTGTTGCCCACTGCCACATGATGCTGGACATCATGTTCAGGCATTCTGCAATGCAGCCTAACTGACTGGTGATGCAAAAATCACTCAGTCTAATTATGCTGTTCTGAATGGAGAGAATGTGTCGTGCCCTCGCACGAGAGCTTCCTCGACACAACAGTAGAAGCCTCGTTATGACCAGGCCCAATAATTTTCGCCATTCCGTCACCTCATCGCTAAAATGTACAAATCACTCCATAGACATACATGTAGCCGTTATAATTTTATGTGTCTCTCAATGTCTGCTTGCTAGACCACTGGATGTTGACCTGGAACCAAATCTGACCTTCATCATTATCGACTTCGTTTTGGCTAAGCGCCCGCGACTCTCACGTTGTCGATTTTTGGTGCGGGCGAAATTTCGAGATTACTATTACAGCTACCAAATTACGTAGGCCTAGCCATGTACGGCAGTATGGTAAGCTCAGCGCGCGGACGAGGCCCACCAGACGTATTTTTCTCGTTCATATTTAACATCATTTCATCATTTAGGCCAGCGCGAAGAGCGCCTCTACATAGATCCATATCTTGAACTTGCATGGGTATCCATAGGTGGGGCAAGAAGGGGCACTTACCCCCATGGAAAATGCCAACTTATAGTATTTCTTAAAGCAGTATTATGCAATTTACCGGAACATTTCCAATTTTCCACATTGTATCACTGGCACACCCTAGTTGAACTTATCAGACAGCCTTCTTCGAAGATAGGGTCGAGGCGTAGAGGCCTATTGTAGGGCGGTGGGTGCGCTGGACCTGTACCATTTGGATGAGACAGCAATTAAATGTGGCTGCTTGATGCCTGGTGGGTGGCACCCGTCTTATACGTTGGACACAGGCTAATCACAGGAAGATTTAAGCAACAGTGTTTAGTTCTCTGCTAAGATTGAAACTCAGTTAATCCAGTCAATATGAAGACAGTCTTCAGAAGGAGCTTGCCATAAGTAATCAACTGACAAGATAATCAAGATTGCATTTGTTCTGGCTGCTAATACGAGCATGGCGACAATGAATGGGATATACCGCCATCTGATGAGTCTCTTCAGTTCGTTTCTCTGAACAGGACATTGGTTTGTATGTAGCAAAAGCACCAACGCTAACAAATGAAATTGGAATTATATTACTAGTCAACACCGCATCTATAGGGGGCCTAATTGTTTGAGCAAACTTAACCAAGGAACGTGTAAAAATGGCTTAAAATTAAAAAAGTTATACAATGTCTATGAGGAAAGTGAAACATGGCTGATGTTTGACGTGAGTGGTGTTGTGGTGAGTTGAAAATAGACGAGATGAGTTTGGAATACACACAGGTATAATTCTATCCATCCGCCAGAGTAGTTCTCATGAGAGCGTTAATTAGCTCTTCCTGTAACAACCTGCACAATCAAGAAGTCTTTCAGTATTCATTTATTCTGATATCTTCCTTCTTCCAACATTTTTTGCTCAGAAGTGCACACACGCCTAAGCATGTGTATGGCCACATTTGAAACGATTAATAATTTTTTTATTGATACAGGCGCATTTGCTTACCACAGACGTCAGCCGTGATTAATTAATCCAGATACACACACACACATATATATATGTATACATATCATATATATATATATATATATATATATATATATATATATATATATATATATATATATCATCCGTTTGTATACATGGTGATGCTATGTTGATGCAAACTTGTGCCCACCGTGTATAAATATATAATTATTTAGGCATATATTGTGTTTCTATATATGCAGACATATGTAGGTCTAATACGTATGGAGGGACGGTATAAGTTACAGTGGGCTGTAAGATAACGTGTATGGTGGGTTATCTCCAGTGATGTTGCTGCAGCTGAGCGGTTGGACCTCCAGCCTCCATCTCCATCTGCGCAGACAGCCAGGAAGGAAAACAAGCTCAGTCATAGACAGGAGTTGCAGTGTTGGTGTTCCGAGGAACAGAGGCAGCGAGGTAGATAGGAATTGAGATATAGAGAAAGAGGCAGACAGACAGAATGGGGGAGACGGGGAAAGATATAAAAGGAGATAGCGAAGCTGAGCGAGAAAGAAAGACATAGAGAGACAGAGATAAAGAGAGATAGGGAGAGAGGGTTGAGACAGGGAGAGACAGAATTGGAGAGATGGAGAAACTGGACAGACATAAATGAAGATAACGAAACTAACATATATATATATATATATATATAGAAGAGAGAGAGAGTAACAAGGGCAGAGAGAAAGAGAACGGGAGAGATGGAAAATGGGAAAAGATAGAACTTGAGATAATGAAACTAAGAGAGACACAGCTAGACAGACAGACAGGCAGACAGAAAGACAGAGAGACAGAGAGAGACAGAGAAACGAAGAGGCAGAGAGACAGAGGCTGAGAGAGAGGCAAATAGACACACACACAGAGACAGACAGTCAGACAGACAGAGAGACAGATGTCCAAAGAGAAATAGTGAGACACATTCAAAAAGAGAAAGAGAGTAAGTAAGGCTTTTAGAGACAGGGCAAAAATTAATGGGGATAGGATTAATATATGATACGCGTATAGCAGGGAAATCGTCGACAGCTATGACATGGAAGAAGCTGGGTTCGCGGATATGATAATCAACCAGTCTTCCATACTCATCACAAAACGAGACCCACATGATCATAGATGTTGGGAGACAGGAATTCTTGCAGATCTTATATTTCCTTGTAGTATAGGCCTACACATCCTGACACTCGTAAAATAACTGACTGCTTAGTCACAACGCACTGACCTCTAGTCCTATAGGCCTCAACAGATAAAATTTTACCCAAGCATTCACGCTTACATGTAGGTCCTATGCGTAAGCATTATAAATACGAATCCAGTGAATCGGAGGAGTTAGTGGCATCGATGCTCCAGCCGATGTTTTGGTTGATGCAGGGCATACAAGCTGTAACTGCGCATATTCTGTAGAGATCTATAGACAGAGCTCTACTGCAGCAGACGTGGTGTTGGATCATACTCTACCTGGACGCAGCACCTGCGGAAGGATACCTTGTTCTGCCTTGTAAACATCAACGAGGGTCAACGATGAGGAGGATGTCGAGGGATTACTACGCCACTCTTGGTCTGCCGAGAAATGCAACTGACCTCGACATCAACAAAGCGTATGTTGCTTCGAATACATACAGTTGGCAATGTAATGTAACTGACTTAGGGTATTTCTATAGCGCATTCAATATTCTACCCCTTGACGGTGTTCACTCTCTTTAGCCTAACCGATGTTAGAGTTAACTAATGTAATGTAATGTGCTGTAACATTTGTTTAGGGCGTGTTAGAGTCTCGGTTGTGAGTAAGTTCTTCTGCAAACAACTGCGTAAAGAGTATATGAAACAGAAGAATCTTAGCTAATTAATTACGGAACGAAATTGATTGCTAATTTTCATTCTTCTGATGTTTTGCGTGCGTTGCAATTTAATTGAATTTTGTTTGTTCGTAATTGATTCCGTTGTCTACGTCCTATCATCATATTTTTCCTCTGCAGCTGTTTGATTACTTGCTTTTGATGCTCGAAGCTGGCGAACTTAATTCGAGATTCGGAGTCACTACTTTGACTCAATCCGAGTCACTCCATTTACTCAATCCGAGTCAGTTCATTGACTCAGTTCGAGCCACTCTATTGACTCAGTCCTATTCACTCCATTGACTCAATCCGAGTCACTCCATCAATTCGAGTCACTCCATCGACTCAATCTGAGTCACTCCATTGACTCAATCTGAGTCACTCCATTGAATCAATCCCAATCAATCCATTGACTCAATCGCTACCCAGAAATTGCTTTCAGTAATAAACCATGGCCAACAGAGTCAAGCACAGGAAATCCCCACTGGAGATAGGGTTCTGTCGGGACCTGTTTATATTAGCAAATATTTATGCCCACTAATTATACACGCCTTATAGGCCTACACATAAGCATGTCTCTCTCGACATGCTTACTCTATTATACGGGGCTGCATAAGTTTTAATGGAGCACTACAATGCGATATGTTACAATGCAATTAACTGTTAAAAACGATTATCCTTAATTTATCTTAGGCCCAACTGTGAATAGTAGGTCCATATCTGCTGATAAGAATGAGGATATTTTTGTGTTGTTTATATTGTTGGCAGTTATCGGAATTTATCGTTGCGTTGGCATCCAACCAGGAACCTATCGAGTCGAGCTGAGGCTGAAACCAACTTTCAACAGATATCAGAGGCATTTCAAGTTCTCTCAAACAGTACGTCGACAGCATATATGATTCATTGCATGCGCTGGCTGCTTCTCTTTCTTGAGAAGATCATGCGTGAAAACAATGTTTACTAGTCTATGACTGCATTGTATTGTAATGTCTTTAAATATTTCCATTGCGCCTCTCCCAGTGCAGCCTCATCGGAAGCGAATAGATTTGTGCACACCCCTTACGTAGACCTAGGCCTACGTACATGTATGTGTAACAGACCAGGCTTACATTAATTTTCATATGGGCCTTATATGCATAATATTATATACTTATATATATATATATAAATTGGGTCTATATATGTATATTATCAGTGAGACACTCTACATTGTGTTTTTATAAAGAGATACTCAACAGCGATAGTGTAGTCCTAGCAATGAAGATCATTGCGCACGTGATTCTGCGTTTGTGTAACACACACACTATTGTTGGCCTATGAGTACAAGCGAACCGTGTCTGTATTCCGAAATGGGAATATCAGTGATTGTTTAATATGGACCATTATTCTATTAAAGTGGTGATGGTAGAAGTGGTTTTTGTAGTTAAGCACAGTGTTGATGTTCCGCGAAGGCAACGGGTGGGCACGGAGGAGGAGTAGGAGGAGGGAGAGTAGGAGGAGGAGGAGTAGGAGGAGGAGGAGTAGGAGGAGGAGGAGTAGGAGGAGGAGGAGTAGGAGGAGGAGGAGTAGGAGGAGGAGGAGTAGGAGGAGGAGGAGTAGGAGGAGGAGGAGTAGGAGGAGGAGGAGTAGGAGGAGGAGGAGCGGGAAAGGGATGCGATCTTCTCTTACACATCTGCCAGTTGCGATATTAAGTTGCAAGTGCTATTAAAATGGCGAGTTGCTATAGCAGCGCATTCCATCGCTGCATAGTTTGATAGCAGAGGAATAAAGGTCTCCCTCATCAGTTTCAATGATCTAAGCAGCAGCCACGGAGAAACATTTCGCTGAATCTGACTGCATTCCATAGACTGTAACAACATCTAGCTATATGCACATCCTTTTCGTCTGTTCGTTTCATCATCTTCATCATCCGTCCGTCTCTCTGTCCATCCGTTCCTCCGCCGGTCTATACGTCTGTCTGTCCGCCCGCATTTGGTCTTCGGTCTGTTCCTTTATTAGAGTCCTTCTCTTCCTAAGTCTCACACCCTCGTTATGTTCTCGGCGTTGGATATCAGATTGCGAGGGAATCGCCGAAATAAGAAACGCCTGGAATGTTTGGCCTACTTTAATGGCCTGTTAAGACCTAATTTTCATATAACCTCTATTACGTTAACCCCAATCTATGCGTAGTTACCAATATATGATTTCTGCAGGTAAGAAGCTAAGTATTGCAGAGGCCATTCGAAAATTATGGCCCTAGCTGGCGTTAGTGCGTGAGACTACGGCCTGGAGGCTGGAATAATGATTGTAGGCCTAAATGGAAAGATATACTAGTGTCAGATGGTTTGAACAGATCGAATAATACTCATTTCACTCAATCACTTAAATCAAGACACTTACTATTGCGGCGTCTTTTGAGTACCTTCACAACTGCTTTAATGATGCTAAGTAGGCTACCTTCCTGTGGCTCTTCGCTTGGTACCCAATGCGGTGCCTAACCACCATGTCTTATTCCAACCTTAAGACTGTGAGAATCGGGGACAGAAATTTAAGTCAGAGCAGTCTCGGGTCTCTAAACTATTTTTAAAAAGGCAAAATGTTTGTGTATTGCAGCGGGTCCCTATATAACAGACCGGGCTTCCAGGAATTTTCCTCTGCCCCTCTCGACGGTCCTATAACGACTGTTCTCTTAAGCCGGGGGTGAGTTGAGAGTGCTCTCTTGAGTGATTAATCTTGGTTCGCTATATAAATCTTCTAAATTAATTATGAATAAGAAGTGCTAAATTAATCTCTTCACGCTTCTTCTCTAGAAATTTGTGGATGCGCTCATTGTTTCCTTACCACTCTCTGCAGCCGTTCTCTCAAAGAGGGTATTCTTCCAGCCTCGCAAAAATGGCCAACCTTGTCACCGTGCCAAGGCGCAAGGAACTGGATGACGCTGATCCTAATAACTTTAGGCCAATTACTAATTTAATATTACTAATTACTAATGTTTGTTCCTATCTAACACACCTGAAAGGATCGTATCCGTCCAGCTCACTTCCAACATCAATAATAAGGACCTACACCCGGTCTTTCAGTCTGGATTCCGAAAGGGCCACTTCAGAGAGACCCTATCGGTTCGCCTTCTCTCTGATGTTTATGGAGCAATTGACAGGTCTAAGGTTTCTCTCTTGGCGCTGTTTGATGTCGGCTCCCAGGTACCCGCTTTCGATACCGTTGACCACGGTATCCTTTCTGCCTCGTTTGGTCTTTCAGGCACCTTTCTTGGTTAGCTCGGTTCCTTCCTGCAGGACCGTCCACCAGGTCTTCTGGGTTCCCGCTCCAATTGGACTACCCTAAGGCCTTCTCCTGTATATTATTTATACCGCAGATTCAGGCCCTCTGCTGGTTGCCGGCACTGTCCAGGCCTATCTGCACTGCTCAGCCCTGGCAGCTGCCACTGTGGTTGTGCAATGAGTCGGACCATGGAGACCTTAGAGGCCTGGATGTCTTCCAACTGCCTGTGCCTCGCAAGCCATCCAAAACTCAGTTTATTCGGTTTGGCACTTATTATCAGCTAGCATGAAAGCCCTCGTCCTAGAGCTCTCACAGTTTGTTTTCTCATCTTCTGTCTGGGTTCTTGGTGTTGCTCTGGACCAAGAGCTCACTTTCACATGCACATCCACTTGCTCTGCCGTGATTGCTACTATTAGCTGAGCCATCTTAGGACCGTATCTTGCTCCTTGTCCTCTGATGCTGTTGCAACGCTTGTCCACTCCTTCGTGATCTCGCCTGGGCTACTGTAACGCCCTCTATTACGGGCTCCCTGCATGCCGGATCGGGTGCATGGATCGGGTATTGCGCACGGCGGCACTTTTTATTGGTCGCATCCCAAGATTCGGCCATGTCTCTGAATATATGCGGGACGTCCTTCAATTGCTCCACTTCTCTCAGCGGATCTCAAACTGGGTCTCTTCATTAGTAGGCCTATTGCGTTGCATAAAGAATTCAGCTCCCAGGCACCTGCGGGTAACATGCTGTTCTACATTAAGTGTCCAGCGGCGAGGCTCCCTCCGTTCTTCTTCACAGGTTGAGCTTCTTGTCCTTCGTTCTCGTACTTCCATGCGGCAGTACCGAGCCTTCTCGGTTGCTGGTCCCGCAACCTGGAATGGGATCCTTGTCGCCCTTCGCTTAGTACCCAGGGGACACTCCACCGTGTTCTATGTCAACCTTAAGACATGTCCCAGTTAGCCAGGGTTAAGTTGGGAGTGCTTCTGAGTGGATGCTCTTCTAGGGGCGCTATAAAAATAATCCAAATAAATTAAATGTGCTTCTTTTATTCTAAAATTCTCGCTGCACACTTGATGACACGCTGTTGATGCAGGTCGTAAACATGCAACACGCAAGGTTGCACTACGGATGCCCAGTCATCACCTCTGTCATTGCAAGATTTCAAGAGTGTTCTTGAACGCAACTGTCCTCACTGGGAATACCGTTCAATCAGAACTCCTCCTCTTTATATCAACATGCGCTGACTTCCCACAGAACAGACATCTCTGTCATAAATGGATTATTTTTCAGCTGAGCGTAGAAAAGCTCTGTCAATTTGCTCCTCAGGTTTTTGCTTCTGAAATTTGGCTATTTCTTGTTAGCTGATGTATTTGTTTTGGCAGACTTGATGAACCACTTTCTCTGATGATATATGAATGTTATCCTTTCGAGATGCTCTTGCCTAGTTAATGGAGGTCCCTTCCAATCTCTGTTAGGGTAGCTGCTGGCTCTTTACCTCCCGCTGCAGGATCTGCGCAAATTGAACATCTGGGAGGACAACTTATATTTGTTCGAGTTATAAAGTCACTCTGTAGAAAAATAGTATAAAAAAGATAGTACATATATATTTACTATTTGCAGCCTAGCATGATTATTTGTGTTATATATTTTATTTACAAAACAAAAGTGAAGCGTGAAAATTAAAACATGTAGAAATGCACGTAAACCTATTTAAC
This sequence comes from Bimastos eiseni, assembly GCA_959347315.1. NCBI lineage: Eukaryota > Metazoa > Annelida > Clitellata > Crassiclitellata > Lumbricidae > Bimastos > Bimastos eiseni. Next base: position 49,796,500 of record OY365808.1, on the reverse strand, counting down.
ATGGGCGGAAATTGGAAATATTCCATCAATAATTTCAATACTTTCCACCACTTGCATTGCTGGAGACTTTTAATATGCTAAAGGACACATGTTTCTGAGTATAAATCAGTTGAATAAGCTTGTGTTACAATTTGTGTGAGGTGATATCGTTATGATACCTGTACTATAGGATACAGTCAGTGTCAGTCACATAATATTATGGATGGGATAACAAAGATGGTCGTCGATCTGGATACACGTCCCTTACATCTAAACCAGTTCATACGTTGCTCAAAAAAGAACAAGATTCCTTAACAAGAAGAGTCATCACACGTGTTCGATGGCGGCTTTTTGAGATGATAAATCAAGGCATTCAATCTATCCGGCATTTGTATCAGCAACTTCCCGGAAGCAGCTGTGGCCTTGAAAAGGAGCATCAGTTCAACTAGATGCATCTGAACTGTGATGTACTGCTTGCGAAAACACAAGCATCTATCTACACGACGCATAATATATAGGTCAATCTATGCGAGAACGTATTTTTGTTACGCACGCTCTCATACATGTATGCACAAGACCGTGCAGGGTTGCTCTGTTTTCATGTACAAGTCGGTGTTACCATGAAGATGCACCATGCACGGATGATGATTGGTTGGGGAGAGTATACGCGCTCTTAACTTTATCCCATACAAACAAGCATACATACATTTCGTTTAGACCTATAGGTAGATCCATACACGCATACATACATACATACATACATACATACATCATGTATTGATTGCCTATAGGCTACTTAAGTATGCACGGGCGCAATTTTTATTGCACGCATGTGCGTAGGTGAATGCGTGGTATTTTGTGTACAGGCGTTCGTTCAACCCAACATAAACATTGAGCAGATGAAAACAACGCTGAACTGTGGAGTCTCACATACGTGCGGTTTCACTGCGGAAGACTTTGGATAAGAAGAACTTCATATATTTATAAATAGCGTTGTAGCTAATGTATTTATAAAGCTGATAACAAATTTACGCAGGCTCATGAGCACGTATTATATATGAGTTATAAAGAGAAGACTTAAATAATATTATAGACCCGCGTAACAATCAGCAGAATATCAAAAAACAATAGAACTCGCTGGTAAAGTGGCATAAAGAGTAGTAGCCCAGAAGGGGAGCTATATAAATCTTTGTAATGAATGAATGAACATGTGTAAGTTCAAGTGTCTATTGAAGATGTGGCGCTGCTGTCACATTAATCACATGTGTTAGTGGTCATGCTGTGCGGTTTGATAAACGATGTTACTGTGCTGGTAGAAGCTCATTGAATGCCTTGCCAAGCACTTAATTGACTTAACAATTGTCGTCGACAAACTGTTGAACAGACAGGTCGAGCCAGAAAGACACAGCCAGCCAATCAGTTATAGGCCTACACACAAAGAGAGACGTAGCTTATACAGTGTGGGAAGATAGGAGAGGACTACACGGAACAGCAGAAATGGTTAGGAAAAGGGAGAAAGGCACAGATGCATCTAGACACATACATTGTACTTGTATCTGCTAATGGGCTCGTGAGAAATATTATTAGGCAGACCGCCAGAGTAAATAAGCAAGTATACAACCATTTATTTATCGCCTCTCCTAGTAACACGACATCTCAAATTGTATTCAGTCATTGCAGGCTTAATCAAATCATGTAATCCTACAATTTTGATAATTATGCTTTTCTCAGAGGGAGATACAGGGGAACAGAAACACAGAGCCACAGAGAGGGACACAGACACATAGCACGGGCATACATAGACAGACCGAGCAGTCAAGTAGATAGTATCAAAGGACAGACTTACAGAGACAGAGAAACGTTGAACAAATGAGGTTGTTGCATGGTGACTCACTTATCCAGGTAGAGGTGCTCATTAATACGCTGCACAGGTAGGCTATGTATACCAATATAGTTAGCCCTGGCATTCAGTCGATGGGCTGCAGGACATGATATTCCCGGATGACATGCACAACGATTTCACCGAGATTTCTCATGCAACATCTGCCGGGCCAAACACGAACGATGCTAATTCGAGCAGACGAATAAAATACCTCTATGCAAAAAGGCCTAAAGAATAAACGAACCTAAAAGCCGAAGGTATACACAGCATCGACTGTTGACATCAGATTTACTGAAATGCCATAACAGATGACGTTGTTAAACAGCTCAAAAGAGCAATGATGTAAATAGCCTAACACTTTGGTCTAAAACAGATGTGATTGACAGAATAAACTGGCTAAAACTGCTATAAGAAGCTTAAGACGTCCGATTAAACAAGCTTTATTACAGCTTCTTCTATTAGATTCATGGCAAGTTGGAAGGATTGGATCGAGTGGGATGGTGAGAGATGGAGAGAGAGAGAGAGAGAGAGAGAGAGAGAAAGACAGACAGACAGAGACAGAAAGAGAGAGAAAGTGAGAGAAAAAGAGAGAAAGAGAGAGGGGGGAGAGAAAGAGAAAGACAGATAGACAGAGACAGAGACAGGCAGAGAGAGACAGAGAGAGGGGGAGAGACATACATACGCTGAGAGAGACAGACATACAGAAAGACAGAAGGACAGAGAGAGACAGAGACAGAGACAGAGAGAGACAGAGAGACAGAGAAAGAGAGACAGAAACAGAGACTGACAGAGAGAGAAAGCGAGAGAGAGAGAGGTAATAATTTGATATAATCCAGTCATTATGTCAGTTGTGTTTTCTCTTGCAGGGCATTTGAGGATGCTGTACGACAGACACGGAAAAGAGGGTCTCATGGAAGACCGTCTCGTTGGACTCAACTTCAACGGATTCCTGCCTCGTGCCTCCGAGTTTCCCTTCAGAGACGCAATGGACGTCTACCTCGAGTTCTTCGGCGGAAGGGATCCAATCGGAAGCTCCTCAAAAGGTCAGCCACCCTACCACCCAGCACGTGCATTACCAGTTACAGAGACAGACGGATGGAGCAACAGACAGCAGGAGGGACAGTGATAAGGGCAGTGACGAACGCACAGGACATGACAAGTGCAGAACTCTGGGTATAGGAATAGGCCAAGTAGACCTTTGGAAAGGTCAATTTATATAGCTCACCTAATTCGATAGATTCAAGTCGCAAACGGCTTGAATCCTGATGAAACCGTTATTTACCTTATCTTAATTGATTTTTATTTAATCTATTTGTGCGTTACTTCATCGTTGAATCAACTGATTTGCAGATGGTCATGGAAATCGACCTCTTTCTGTCTACGATGAACACTGTTTCGAAAATTCCTTCAAAGGATTCCCTAGACCGACCAACGAAAGCGGGCTACACGACAGTCACAAGTGCGACTTTATTTAATATTTGATTATTAATTAATTTGAACCATGAACGATGAACCATTTTCTTAATTGGTTACAACACATAAAACAAAATATACAAAGAACAAAATATACAAAGAACAAAATATACAAAGAACAAAATATACAAAGAACAAAATATACAAATAGAACAAAATATACAAATAGAACAAAATATACAAAGAATATATCACACAAAATGTTCTCAATTCTAATTCGTTTTTGGAATCGTCTTTCGTGCGAGCTTCGACTCGACTCCCTTCGTTCCTCCGTTCCACAGTTTCACAGCATCATCAGTCTGTCCATTTGACGGTAATTACACTTACTTGAGTCAGGAACTCCACTGCTGAGTTTTTTCATAAATTGGCGCCTTAAAATCAAATCATAAGAAGTTTATTGAAACAATCGTTTGACATTGACAGTTATAACAAGCAGAAGAACATGCTCTAATAGATAGAATTAACTCAAAGAAGCAATCAATTAAATTAAAGAACTGGAGAAGATGATCACCAGGAGTTCCGAAGGGGATTGAACCCTGCTAAAAGAAACCCCTAATTTATCTATTTGACAAAACTATGAAGATGGCGAATTGTGAGGAAAGGTACTCAAGTACAATATATATATATAGCAAAAGAAAAATATAAAAAAATAAAACGACCGAATTGCTCGAATAGTTCTATTCGTCCTTTGGTACATTGAGGGTGAAGCGATGAAATTTAACAATTATGACAGTAGAAACAATAACGCCATTAAACACAATAAGTAGAATGAAGAAAAAAGAGAAATTAAATTTTATCTATATAGTCTTAAACTAAAGAGTTTCCTATCCCTATTTCTATCCTCATCACCACATTTTTAATATTGCGCCAAAGACAATCTGACAAACTGTGATAAATGGGGGGAAAAGGGCAGATTATAAATGTAGATAATTTCATATCTAATTGATGATTGGTTTTTCTTATTTTTTCATTTGTTCTTATTTTTTTCTTGGAAAGGCTATAATAATTGGGGTTGGTATCATAGACTCAGTGCCCTGCTCTGAAAAGACGATCTAGAGAGCAGGGTTGCAAACATGTTGGTTTTTGGTTATTTGTTTTTTTTTGTTTTTTACAAAAAACAAAAAAACAAAAATGGCAGTTTTCTGGGTTTTTTTAAAATTTATTAATATTACTATTTATATTGCTAATTGTGCGTTATTCAGTTGGAAATCAGGCTAAATTAATTATATAACAATTTGGAGCTCTTCTTCATGCTGTGCTTGAAGCTTTTTATAACAAAACTGTTGTGACAAGATCCAAAGGAAAACTAAAAACCAAAAAACCAAATAAAACAACAACAAAAACAAAACAACTTTTGATTTTCAAAAATCTTGGGTTTTGTGCACCTCTGCTAGAGAGGCGGAAATAAAAGAAAGAATTTAAGAGCGCTCTTAAACGAATTATAACTAGGCGAATTTCTAACTACAGCAGGGAGAGCATTCCAAGCCAGCGGGCCATTGATAATTTCCGTGCATTAGTTCTAATATCATGTTCATCATCTTGTTCCTTATAAATTACAGATTGCAATTGCTATGCCTTCATGTTACTTTCGTCTACATATGATCTGCATATTGTTTTATTGTAGGCCTGGGTCATATTTGTTCGCTGGGTCGATGTTCAGTGGTCCAAATGATGCAGGAGATTATATGTCCGTATGTAAAACGAAAAAAGTCATCAATGGAAAGAAGATTATAACGAAAAGGTAACTCAAAAAAGATTATTGCATGTCTTACATATCAGATCTAGATATTCGATCCTCTATAGGCCAACATGTATAATTATGTTAGTTGTACCAAGCAGGATTGGTACGCTAGTTTTCACTCACCTCGCTTATGCATGGTTGATGTCAGCCATTAAACAAGATGTCAACACCATTCGCGGAAGTTTTGATAACTGGGTTGTCATCAATGACAACTTAACAAAACGTCAGCTACTTAAACACCCATCAGTTGAGTGGACATTTTCTTAGATTAGTGCCTCAGTTAGAATAAGCCAAGAAAGGCACCTGACCTCAACACCCATAACCTGTCTCAACATGCTTTTTGCTTTTGCTATAGTGGCACTGTATATTTTTATGTAGTACGCCTTTTTCTGAGCTCTTCTGTCGTCAATTGATGAGCCTACCTTGGTATGCTAGAAGATAGGTTACAAAGTAATTGACCTCTCCACTATTTTCATCATGTGACTTATTCGCAGACATTCATTCAACGCAGAATCGGAAGGAATCTATAGGAAGGGGATCATGCTAACCGAAGGCCGTTAACACTGGTCTGCTCTTCTGCACAGAGCTTCTTGTCCCTTGTGCATAAGCCCTAATAATTATGCTAATAAGATGCCACTTAATATATATTAGGCAGCATCATCGACCCTAAGGTCTGAAAGGGGCTTCCTCTGTCTCTGTCTCATTGCCTATCGAGAATTTCCTGGTGCCTTTAATTGCCGTCTTTGGACCGCTGTTGATTTTTTAACGACACCGTTCCATATCGAAGATGATTTGATGTCGCCCTCCTCCTTTCTCCAGGCTTGGGACTGACACTGTCAAGGTCCAAACAGTGGAGGAGTTTGCCACCTTTGGGTCGGGAGCGCCTTTAAGTAGTAAACTTGAGGGAGAAGGGGGACCTATGGGTGCTATGTAAATGAGTGAATGAATCTTCATCGCATCGCATATTCTCTGCATAGTCTGTCTTCCGGTCCCTGAAGTCCCGGTCCTCACGACCTCGACTTGTTCCATGTGGCAGAATATTTCTAAGTTTGCTTAAATTGGTTCCATTTCTCGCTTACACAGACTGGCGGAGGGATGCATAATTTACATGTAGTGAAATGTTTGCTTTTACTTATGCGTTAAATTTACTGAATTGAAACTTTTGCTCACATTTTTAAATATTTTCACACTATTCGTTTTCGTATTCGGCCGAATAGTTGGTCCAATTATTCGTTTTCGGCCAAATGGTGAAAATCACCTATGAAAATCACCCATGAAAATCACCTATGAAAATCACCTGTGAAAATTACCTTTGAAAATTACCTATGAAAATCACCAATGGAAATCACCTATGAAAATCACTTATGAAAATCACCTATGAAAATCACCTATTCGGTACAGCCCTAATTTGCTCGTTTGTTGGTTTACAGAGATGTATTAAATGACCAGGAGACGGTTACCATCGAAGAAGACGGGTCTCTTATTTCGAAGACAATCAACGGAACTCCACAGCAATTCTAAATCACCTGTTAGCAACTGCTCCCACCCCTATCCAAAACTAACACCACATCATTGACTGCTGAGACTTGTATATATGGCGCATTGTCAGCACCGCATTTATGCTGCGCCAATTTTTATTATAAAGGGGCCTGGTAACAGCTGCACATATACTGCATATAGTACATCATTTAAGCCTCTACTACATTGACCGATATTTGGCTAATGAATCATTAGGCCATTATTATTATAACGGATAGACTGTAAGGACTAATTTATGGTAGGCCTTATGTAAACATTTTGGTACGCGACAGTTGCGGGCTTGTGTTAAGTCCACTATGCGGGACTTAAGAAAGCGACAAATAGGCGATCCAGAAGATATGATCAGAAATTTTAAATTATTATCGGCCATCGAAGTCAGCTCGCACTATATCGAAATGTGCTATAGATACAAGGTAATTCAATATCAAGAGAATTTCGTGTTGTAAAAACGTAAGGTAACCATGCATACTTGGCTACTGATTGATTTATGTAGATCGCTGAGTCTGTTGTCTCAGTAAATAAGAACAGTTTCATGGACACAGAAACAAACGTAGTTTGTTGGCCATGACGAGATCATGTCAGCAGCGTTGCAATTCAAAGAAACGAGGCGACTATTGATAATTTCTGTAATACTCAGCGATGCAAAAATAGCGCAGGACTCACCGCAAATTTTATTCCGATGATAAATTGAATATAAATAGAATGAGAATAAATAAAATTAAATAAACGCAGAAATAAATTGAAAGTGAAGTAATCTGCAAGTCATCTGATTACTGTTTCTGTAAATTGATGTCGACCAGTGAGTTTGTTGCATATTTAGATTAAATAATTGATCAGTACATTTGAAACTAACTTGTAAATACCCGTTAGAAGGACAACTTCCTGCCCACAAACAGGACACGAATGTTATTTTAGCCACAATTCATTCACTTATTCATTGCCAAGATTTACATAGCGCTCCTTCAAGGTTGCCATACTCTTAGACTCCAGCACGGCTGAGTAGAACCATTTTATGGCTAACATGAAAATGGTCAAAATTGTCTCTGCGGAACAAGCGCAGAGCCACCGGTAGCTTGTTCCAGAGCGAGGGCCAACCACTGAAAGGGCAAGATTTTTTTATTTGGTGTGCGAGCAAATGAAACTATATCTTCTTCAACTTGTCTTCTTATAGGGCCTACTCCATAATTCATGCGATATCACATGAGCACAATAAATTCAATGATAGCGAGATTGATTACGACAGCAACGACAAATGAAAAGATTTATTCTAATCTGCTCATTCCAACAGTATTTGTGTCTCTAGCCGTGATATATTGTCTAACATTGCCATGCTGTTGATTAGCAGATCTTCGGTAGCTGCTCTATAGCTGCAACTAAATCTTCTTGTTTACTGTGTTATTCGGCAAGTATTGTACAAGAGCATATTATATGTTGATCTCTACACCACCTCCTTCTCCTAATCCTCCTCCTCTTTCTCCTCTTGTTTCCACCTCTCTACTTACTGCGCCTTTCGCTAGGCGGTTCTGGCCACAACGTGACGTCCTCAACGACGTCCGCGTGACGCCGTCGTGACGCTGCCATAACAGCGTCACACATTACACATCAAAGAACGATCGAGTAATATCTATGTTCCCAGTGGTGTAGTGAGGGGCGAGAGGGGCGAATTGCCCCAGGCTGCACTTGTCCTAGGGCGACATTTTCGATTAAAAAATAACATTTATTGTTGCATAACTTGCGTTCTTTTAGATTCTTGTTGATCTTGTCCAAATCTGGCACCATGATTTCTGCTTTTTCTCGATTTAAAACTGACATATTCGATGTACTGAAGGACCATCGAATTGATCAAATGTCACCTAGCATTAAAAGACACGGCGCAAAATAGAATTTACACAATATTATTATTATTAATAAATTTCTTTCATTCGATAGGTACGAATTCTGCGAAAGTCATGGCGAAATTAAATTAACTAGCGTCCTCTTGCGCACGTCTTGAGATTAATATAATACAAACGTGCAGCCTACAATATCATATCCGCCATGTTTTGTATTCATTATTTCCATCTAAACCTGATTTCAACTTATCGAGTAAATATGTTCAATAGGCTACTTTAACTCCCCCTAACGGGATCCTCACGTACTCTCATGCAGCACAGCATGGAACGTTAATATAATTATATCTTATCTGGTCTTGTCTTAACCATCCTCGATCCGAGGGTTGATCGCTTCATGGGCAAGTCTATACACACAACGCTCGCTTGTTTAGTAGCTTGCTTGGGTCTAATGTTGTATCAACCTATTCTGAACTGATAGAACAATTTTTAAACTCTATCTCTATCATATGACTGGTCCTTGTGGGTCGCAAAACGTTGATCGACATGATGCAGACCACAATGTCCTATGGGCCTAAGGAACACTGACGAAGCATCATCTGTCCAAGGTTGTTACTACTCGTGCATATAACAATATATGTTCACGTGTGAAATGCTGAAACGTTGAATGGTAAGCACTCAGCAATCCTCTTTTAACCACCATTAACCTTGTATTAGGCTCTATAAGCAACGACGAGACAATGAAACGTGTTTCATTATCTTGCTATTTCAAAGCTAAGCTCGTATAATTATGAAGCATTTACCGATACAATACTCCGTTTTATGAAAGTCGTAGACCTACATACATGTGTTATAGTAAGAATGTAAGATAGTCTAAGATACTGACGCAGCCCTCTCATTAGCCTTTATAGTTTCCTTGCTTAAATTTCTGCAATCCACACCTATAGGGCCATTCCAATTTGGTCATGGTGCACTTAATATCAGCCACCAGCTACTTACTTATACCAGGCCTCGCCTGTCCTAACGTTTAATTTCCTCTGACATCATCCAACTCTATTTTTTACTATCCCTTTTGGCGTCCCTTACATTCAAACGACTTACCAATAATATGCTAAGAACAGACAAATCTACGTGTACTTAAAAAAATATGATGTCTGAAAACTCACAGCTAAGAATATTATCGACAATGGCTGAAGATGTGTATGTGTATAGTTGTATGTGTATAGTTGTATGTGTATAGTTGTATGTGGTATAGTTGTATGTGTATAGTTGTATGTGTATAGTTGTATGTGTATAGTTGTATGTGTATAGTGTAATGTGTATAGTTGTATGTGTATAGTTGTATGTGGTATAGTTGTATGTGGTATAGTTGTATGTGTATAGTTGTATGTGCATAGTTGTATGTGTGCAGTTGTATGTGTATAGTTGTATGTGGTATAGTTGTATGTGGTATAGTTGTATGTGGTATAGTTGTATGTGTATAGTTGTATGTGTATAGTTGTATGTGTATAGTGTAATGTGTATAGTTGTATGTGTATAGTTGTATGTGTATAGTTGTATGTGGTATAGTTGTATGTGGTATAGTTGTATGTGTATAGTTGTATGTGTATAGTTGTATGTGGTATAGTTGTATGTGTATAGTTGTATGTGTATAGTTGTATGTGTATAGTTGTATGTGGTATAGTTGTATGTGGTATAGTTGTATGTGGTATAGTGGTATGTGTATAGTTGTATGTGGTATAGTTGTATGTGTATAGTTGTATGTGTATAGTTGTATGTGGTATAGTTGTATGTGGTATAGTTGTATGTGTATAGTTGCGCGAACTCGGGCGTATATCCGTGTTGTTTAATGATTAGTCAGTGGCAGTCAGTCTTTATATTCGTGTGATTACATATGTTAGAGTGTCAGTCACGTGCTGGTTCATATTAAGCCTATCCTTGCTTCTCCCTACATCTGCAAACTTTTTCACATACAATGACAATTCGAAACCTTCTGCAGACACATGTCTTTCTACGACTGGAGACTGCATGCTATTCGACGGTGGGTGAACTTTGTCTCGCGCAGTTAAAATTAGCGAAATTTAATACACTCGTGGAAGCCTTATAAACGTTCCCGTTCAGGAAGTATAGGTAGGTGACATCTCTTTGTTCCGCTCCTAAAGCCATATCATTTTGAAACCTTCAGTCATCAGCTTTCCTATTTTTATTACAGTGCTTCAGTTAATGTTTCATAGCTCATTATGATGCTCATTTTGCTTATGTAGTGGTCGTTCAATGCTTTGTGCGCTGAACTGTTAACAGAGAGGTCAAGGTAGAAATCTACCGCCAGGGTGGAAATATATATATATTAATATATATATAATATATAAATAAATATATATACATATATAAATATATATATGTATATATAGGCCTGCTACAGCATAATTATGTTCGATTTTTCTACTTTACAACTCTGCAATAATGAGTAGACTAACCGTATATGCACACTCTGTGAGAAGATGAGGTGGCAACGAAAAGGACTGACCGCCCCGTCCTCATAATATTATGTCATGAGAAGATAAGAATAATGAATTGCTATCACTTGAAGCTTCATGGCTGTACCGAATAAGTTATTTTCACTATTCGGCCTAATACGAATAATTGGACCAACTTTATGGCCGATTATGCGAATAGTGTACAAAATAGGTCTATCCACAAATTTCAAATTTCAAATGTGAGCAAAAGTTTCGGTTCCATCATTCGTATCCGTTATGACCGCTACAATTTGGCAGAATACCGAATAGCTATTTGGTCCACTATTCGGCTCCGAAGCAAATACGAAGCGAATATTCGGCACAGCTCTACTTGAAACCAAAATCTACATCTCGCGTCTTGCTTAAGAGATTTATCGTCTTCATGCTCACGTAATGCTATGTCCTGAAAACTGCAGGAGCTGATAGCAACAGATTTAAAACCACCCATAATGAGTTTACATATCGATCCACGTAATATATTTGCTCAAAGAAATTAGAAAACCTCTAGTCTAGTTAAACAGATCTAGTCGACGTGCTAAATAAATATCTCTTCCATCCATTTTGATGCTGACTCACTGCTTTCCCAATATTATATTGATTTTCCGTATTATATGCTTGACAGAGAACAGAGCGCAGACGCACCTGTCTACTCTGTTCATCATCAGGTAAACAGCCTACTGCAGGATGCGGGCTTTAGTCTTCGACACTCGTGGACTGTGAATTCGTGTTAATTATAGGCTGACAGCCGTTGATTCAACCATGAGCTCGAAGTATCAAATATGTCGTTTGTAAACCCTCGGTCTACCATAGGGTGAGCTCTGCCAAATAGGTTCTGCGTGCTGGATGATTGTCAGTCAGTTAGACTATATTTAGAAAGAAAAGTTCAGTATCTTAATCATTCGTTGCGACTACGAGTATGAAGTGGCTAGTTCGGTCTTCACTTTCTTAACTCGGATCAGTACGGATATTCGAAATACAATGCAAAAGTGCACTATTTAGTCGGATGTCATGTCATCACCGTCTTCTCGTCGACATAATTTTCGATTCGGTTGACTGAACTCGTTTGCCACAAAGTGTTAGCCGCGTGTTATTCTGAAGAACACAACTAAGACTAGGTTGAATGCAACTCTTATGTAAGCTCATTTAATTTGAATCTATCTCTACAAACGAGGTAATATTGCTCTATAGGGCTACTGTGCCAGTTTGCATTGCCTGTACAGAAGACATGAAAATGCCGCACATAGCTAGACTCAATACCTTGCTTTATTTTTCCGTTTGTGTGGGAGCAGTGTACTTTATCATGCATCGTTTAAGCGTAGGCCTACGCCAGGCACTTTACCTTAAGGATTACCAATTGGATAACAGGTTACAGGTATACGGATTGTTCAACGTGTGTATTGAACCGCTGCTGGAACCCGTCCTTTTGAACAAATACGAAATAACGTTTAACGTGACTCAGCGAATAGTCGTCTACGATGCTGTCATGAATGCACATACGAGCAGTTCATTTGCACTGGACGTCTCTGGTCCATCTCAACATCCGTGGAACGATTTCGAAGTGCAGACCACAAGCGCCCATCTCGATCCAACGCGTCTGCGGAAAGGCACTGCGTATTTCATATCGTCTAGATGCCCAGGTAATTTCCACCATTTCATCAAGGAAGACTTTCTTCCTTTGTTCAGCACCATCAACAGCACGGGGGACTTACACCCGGGAGCAGACAACTGGATTCTCTACAATACGCCGAACACTCACTACAATCGGTGGTGTCGGGACTACGGCAGATTCGATGAAATCCTACAGACTTTGCACACAAACGGCTTTCACGACGTCTTCTACAATGTACCCAGAAATACGTGTTTCTCTGCAGCCGTATTTGGAAGCACGGATAACCTGGCTCGACCCAGAGACGCCACCGAGCAGATCGTTCACGGATATAACCTATCGAAATTCTGCAGCGCCAAAAAGGCTCAGTTTGTGACGATTGTACTCAGGAAGGACAGACGGATTCTGAACATCAGAGAATTGTATCGGATCGTAAATGAAACGTCTCCGTTTCCCGTTCAGTTGATCGAATTCGACGGGAAGTCGATTCGACGCCAGATGGAAATCGCCTGCAGATCCTTGGTTATGATCGGAGCAAACGGAGCTGCTCTCGAGTGGGGCATCTTCATGCCAGAGGGTTCGTACGTCCTCGAAATATGGTGGCGCAACTGGCCTCCCTTTTATGCAGATGAACTGAGTAGGTTTGGTATTGTGCATCGAACTCTTGAGGCTGAGGTCGTACGGACCAACTGGACAACGTATGCAATCAGAATGCGAGTTGGTGAGGCATTGAGCAAAGCGGAGAGATCACGTCGTTTCGAAAAGGATAGACAAAATGTAGCAAAGTGGTCGGATGTTAGCGTAAACTTGACGGAATTCAGCGAATCTTTTGCAAACATTTCAACATCTCTAGTCCACCTCAAGGAAAGAATCTGAATTGCTTTGGAGCTTCATATGTTAATCAATTTATTACTATTTACAGTCAGTGCCTTAGAAAGCAAAGTAACGCGTTACAGGCTTACAGCATCGAAGATGAGCTTGAGTACTTTTGCTTGCAAAGAAGTCTCAAAAAGTAAAAGTGAAAGCACGTTTACTCTTCATTATAAGTTAAAGTTTAACTATATATGTGCATTTTTAAATATTTTACAGATTTTGATATAACGTATTAATGTCTGATAGTGGACAAACAACATATTCGATAGACGGTGCATGCTAGGCACAATCTTGTAATATGCCTATCAACTGATGAAACGACTTATTGCACAACCGGCCTTCAAGCATCTGTCATACCTGAGAATTGCTATGCGTGAAATTAACAACTTACAATGACGAGTGTCAAACATAAGGCTATGGGCTGACAGTGAGGGTGGTGATTTGAGACGTCCTCCATGAGATCGAGTTGGCTACGTACCTTTAGCACTAGTCTAGGACTACAGTGTTTGCATAATAAATTTTTTACATAAATTGTGGTCTCGTGGTAGACAATAACTGTTTCATACTTCGGTGCAATAGATTTGGCAGGATTAGAAGAAGAAAAAGAAGAAACAGAACGGGAAGGTGACGACGATGATGAAGGAGAAGAAAACACGAAGGTGAAGAAGAAGACGAAAAATAAGTGGTGGTGGAGGAGGAGTAGGAGGAGGAGGAAGAAGAGGAGGAGGAGAAATTGACTTAGCTATAGTGTCAGAAGGAAAAAATAGTAGCCCAAAGGCCTACCGCAGGCATGCTAGGCTGTTTGAGAAAGTGAGTTAGCAACCACTTCCCGACTTGTTTCATATCGCATTGTGGTCGTAACTGGGCAACAACTACCAGCAAAGTCGTATACGCTCGAGATACGAGTATGTGAAGAAAAATAATTTTGATGGTATTTCAAAATGGTTCCACTCACATTTTGTTCTGTACTTAGCACCAACGTGTCATAGGCTACATGCGTGCATAAAAAGTGCTGTGATGTTCCCATTTGGGCCCATATCTCCTATATACTAATGTAATAATAATAATAATAATTTTAAAAATAATAATAATAAAATAATAATAATTAATAGGGATCAGTATTTACCTCGGGTATAAAATAATAATAATAATAAAAATAATAATAATAATAAATAATAATATTATTATTAATGTAAAAATTCTATTCTATTCTATTCTATTTACGGATTAATAAAGCGCCTCTCACAGTACAACCTATTCAGAGGCGCCCGCAGTGCGAAAACCCCCTAGAGAAAAGAAAAGTCTTAACAGAACGAGCAGAAACAGTTGTGCTACTAGATAAGATTGCAGCACGAGCCACAGCAGGAAGGCTGTTCCATAGCGAAGGACCAATAGAGGCATAGGCACGATGCTGAGCTGTGGTAGTTCTAGACTACGGTACTAGAAGATCGTGACGGTCTAAAGAACGGAGAGGACGTCCGGTGATGTAAAATGTATAAACATGTATGTTTTCATGTACACCATTGTACAGGGTTCATGCCCATGTATGATAGCCTATTATAAATTTAGGGTCTGTGTGGGCGTATGTAGGCGTATACGCGTGAAAGTGTGTGTGTAGGTGTGTGTGTGTGTGTGTGTGTGTGTGTGTGTGTAGCTGTGTGTATGTGTGTGTGTGTGTGTGTGTACAATGCGCATGACTGTGTGTCGGCCTACGCATGTATTGCGGAATGCAGACGATTATTATAGCACTTTCTCACTGTTTTTTATGCGTCTGCATAGCAATATTACATGAATTTCGTCTTCTGAACTAGAACTTTGTTATTGTACATGTAGTTCTTCCCATGTCTGCCTCGCCAAACGGGGGATAGTGGCTACAGAACTAAAACTTGATCGTAGCTGGCAGCTGATTAAAGATACTGTTGGTCTTGACCTACATGCACATAAGGATGATATCCTTATCAGAATGACACCATTTTATTGGCAGCAACTATACCGTGATTTGTTCCACTATTTCGCGGTCTATAATTGTGGCTGAACCAGGTCTATGTTTTTCTTAACTGGAGCATTAACCATATTCATAGGCGCCGGAATGATTCTGAAAGTGGCACGGCTCAGGCAGAGCCTAAGAGAATCCACGATGGGGCGGAGGGGGGCGGCTCAGCCCAAAAATGGACAATTAGCTTTCGTAATTTGTTTAACTAGCCCACAAAGAGATGTTTAGTTTTTCTTATTTTCAAAAATGTAGAAATTGGAGAAAGTTTATAAGTGGAAATGACCAAAAATATTTCTCCTGTAGTCGTTGAGAGATACGAAGTCACTAGCAACTGAATTATGTAATTAAGATCAATGTGAAAGTGTCCATTAATAGAAAATAATGGTTGTCAAAGTTGAACATATGTAAAGACATACAAATACACTCACAAGCACGCACACACACACATATACAAACATACACACAAACATATATATATACATATATATACATGCTACACATAGACATAGGAATGGGATCGTAACCAATTAACCAAATTAACAATCAAATATTGAATCAATAGTGGAGTAGCAGTTTCGTATACAGATTATCTTAACGAAGAATGAAACCTAAGAATGCTACCGTTCTGTGTCAACAGAGAAGATTGTGAAGCTGAGCTCTGTAGAGTCTGTACTTTCTCTTTTGCGACGCTAGAAGTCATCAACGTGGCTCGCCTCAGTCTCTTGTTAAGTGGACCGCTAGACATTATTACATTTGCATTCCTTAACCTAGGTCTTGAAATGACGTTGAAAACGCATATTGTTCTGTGATACCAAGAAAAGTCTTGCGAGGCGCGAGTGCAAGATGAACTTACTAGCCCATGATCTTGTATAACGTAGGCTATAGCCCAGTGGTTTCCACGCCTGCTGCTTGCGGCTGAAAAACGCCCGCCAGCCTTTTTTGAGTTGCCCGCCGTCTGGGATGCACTGCGAAGGCCTATAGACGTTGTGGCTGTTGACTCGACTGCAACCGCGGTGTACGCTAAACAGGTCACTCAGCCCTGTAGTGGCTATCACGCTCATGAATAAATATAACGGGTATGACCTCAAGTCTCTGATCTAGCCATGATCATTATCAACATAATCATCAATAACATGAAAACTGTAAAGGCAGGCAGAGCAAACGTGTAAATTCAACTCGAACAATGCTGTTTATAGCTAATAATTAATTAAGCTGCGTTTTTTTCCTTTTTAGTATTATTTAAGTGTCGACCTCTGACCATCACAACTTTTGCCTCTTGATATGTGGGTGGCCCCTCTACAGGACCTCGGTCCTTCTCGGGTCTTATCCTCCCTGTTGAACCTTACATGTCATATCAATTTATTATCAACTTTGTCATAATGTAAATGCCTAGGTCAATAAAAAAAACAATTTTGTTTTGTTTGTTTGTCTCAGGCTTTACGGCAGTCTCCGCAGCTGCTGTTGAATGAACATTCGACCGCTTGTTTCTCAGGAGCTCTACGGACCTGCTTAGGCTTAGCTGCGGAGACAGCTGGGCCCACGTGTATGAAGCCTTTGAAAACGGGCCTAAGTCCAAGTTCGGACCAGTTTTCGCTGTAAACCCGACTAGAGAACAAGGTCAGCGTGTACGGGGATTATTGGAGACGCCTAAGTACTCTAAAACCCGACTAGCGCTAGTCCAGCTGGCAGGCAGGCGTATATCTACTAGTCAGGCTTAGTGAAGTAAAATGGCGGTCGCCGTCTCGATTGGTCCACTTCGTCGAAGTTCCAGACTTCAAGGAGGGTTTAAGAGAGATCATCGTTCACTCTGCTATTGTAGGACGATAAACTTAATCATTTTCTACGTTTTCGCCGTCACAAAATGATAATTATAACGGTGATCTTTGTTTAATCGGGAGTTTTAACACTGGTGTATATCTCGCATCGCCGAACACACGGCCTTTAGCTTGCAAAGGTCGAACTAACTTTTCCCACCTGCAAGTTAAATAACAGTTGAGTAAGGCTATCGTAATCTATGTATAGTAATTTTTGCGGAGGAGTAATATTGCGACACTGACATTTGTGTTTTAACAAAATCATCTGTTAATTAAAGCAATGAGCATAATAAATTTCTTTGCCAGATCAGGTCCGAAAATAGCCTATAAATTGCTTGCGCATGCGCAGCTAGCCATAATCGCGCGAGCCATTGATGCTGGGTTTTCGCACGCTCACCCGAATCTCTGACTAGCAAGTTTGGGACCAACGGATCGTTCATACACACCATTTTCCCGTAGTCTCAAAAATCAGCCTACGAAGTCCGTCTTTGGGCGCAAAGCTGGGCTAACGTTACGACCGTTTTAAAATCCGCCATACACTTGGGCCCCGTAGTCTACGACAGCCGCAGCCGCTAAGCAGCTGTAGAGGCAAACAAGATCACTATTGAAAATTAACATAGAGTGACTGAATGGCGAATGCAATAAGCTACTTGACCGTGTCCACGTGTCTGCAGAAAGATGAATGCCTAATTTCATTAATATTCCTCCCAAAAAGTGGCACGGCTCATAGCATTGTGAGCCGTGCCACATTTAACAGTTAACATTTAACAGATACATTCCGGCGCCTATGACCATATTATTGCAATTAATTACCTGGCCTATACAATGAGGATGATAATTAGGCCTACAGTCTAACAAAGTCAGCGACTTGAGGAGGATATTATTTAGCCAGCTAATTGTTATGTTATTATAGATACGGAACAAAGTCTGTAAACACATCTGATGGAAAGGTCATCGCATATAATACACTCATCAATTGAACTAACATTGACACAAGCCAAGTCTATAGGATTTGCTGAAGTGATCACATTATCGACACCAGGATTAGTTAATCCGTTTCTATCGACTAAAAAGCTATTATTGAATTCCTATATGTATCCGTATTAGCCTAATTATTATGCAGTGAACCTTCAATTAACCGCTCTGGCAATAATTATTAGTCCTAATGCCAATCAGTGACTGCTTGGTTCATTCTGCTAATTGACAACACTTGCCCGTGTTGTAAGCTTAAAAATCGTGGATAGTTTCAGAGAAGGACGTGGTAAACATTCCCTCTAACTCGTCACAATAACATTGCATTGATTTGCCTACAAAAATCGACAAAATACTAATCGGACCAAATATTGTTTAATAATAATTATGATAAATCCTGGTGTAAGAACTTATATAATAAAATAACAGTTCCGTTTAATTTCAAACTAACAAACCACAGTATGATTACAAGTACAGTATGAACGAATGATGGTAGGTTATTACAGGAGTCTAATTTAACCGTCGGCAGCCATGCAAGGCGTCTCTTACGCTATGCGTCTTATAGTTCTTCACATCAAATTAGCTGAAAGAGAAATTTGAAATTGTTTGTTGAGAGCATGTGGCTTGTTGTGGTCAGCAGGTCTGACAGGTCAGTTTACACTTTATTCTAAAATCTACAGGAAGTCAGTGCATCTGACCAAACTAGGTTAAGGGGTTTTGTACTGGTAATTACACATGGTTTAAGGCTGGCCAGGGCATTTTGGATGCGTTGAAGCCTTTTCACTTCAAGATCTGAGATACCTGCCAGCACAGAGTTGGCATGGTCGATGCGAGAGCAGTCAACAGAGAGGTTGTTTTGCCAAAGTGTGATAGTGAGGAATGAAGATAACATTTTTACGGTAACTCACTCGGATCTGAATCTTCGTTTTGCGTTTTCTCGAACAAAGCCTTCAAAGATGCAATACATTATTTATAACTTCGTTCACAAAAGATAGGAGCAGTGCGCATGCGCATGCGCACGCTGTCGTCGTCATTAGATCATCGTAGGCCTACCGTATCTGTCTGTTCATCTCAGATAATCGCATTGCTGTAGCGCCAGAGAGGTCATAGAGCGATGGATAACACACAGGCGTGCATAGCGGAGGAAGGGAGTTCACTGCTGGTATCCCTTAAGGTCGCCTTATTCCTATGATTATAGTACTTCTTTCGCTAGGCGGTGTTGGTCAAATTTCTATGCATAATGTAATACGGCATTGCATGGCTTGTCCTGCCAGTAGTTAAACTCCACTCCAGTAGGGAATACTTGTCATCATTCGTTTATGGGATAATTTCAGTCTAAAGACAGAACGAAGAAAGCATTATTAGGTCTATATCCCGTAGAAACGATGGCTTAATTCGACGATCCTAATTTACAATGATGTGATCTGCCAGTTTGAATAGGTGTCACGACTTTTAAAGTCCTCGTGTAGGCCTACGAACCTTACTGGCATGACAGTTTAATCCATCCCTAAAACAATTAAGTCACACCATCGGTATGTGAACCGGTTTTTATTAACGATTACGACCTTCTCTTGCACAGAGACTGTTGTTGGTAGGGGCATCAGCCGAGGTCCATCGGTCGTTGGTAAACACATTGTAAGGCACACAGTCACTGTGCTCCTCCCACAGCCTCCAAAGCTGGTGAACCCTGGATATAGCAGGGCATTTAATTTAAGTTTGACGTTAAATTTATTGATCAGCGCCTTTAAGTAAACGGCCAATAATTGTTTTAGGAACTATTGGCATATCTATAGTAGGAGGCCTAAATCTAGGCCAATGGGGCCTATGTTTATAACAAAAATAAAATTAACATTATTTTGTTCCTGTCATTATTTCAGTTGAAAAATTGAGACAAAACTACGGAAAGCTCTTCGCGTGTGAGAGAAAAACGTTTATTGATCACAATTCTGCAATAGTAAGCCACACTTTCCAGGGCAGGATAAAGGAGTAAACAGAAGGTTCCGCCATCGAGGCCACTCAATATGCAACATACACTTCAGCAGTTCAATGGTAGACCTAGAAGGCTTATACCAATCGCGACAAGTCATTTGTTGGCAACATTATAAAAAAGATGTAAGAAAAACAGAAACTGCAGCAGAACAAAAAACAATCCGGAAAGTTAGCTCACATAGTCATTTTGATACATTCACGCGTGTAGGGGCCTACCCTGTGTATCCACAAGTTATGTCTTAAATTCCCGTTTAAACTGATACTGATAAACTTTGGACTTATTTACATCGGTGCTTGGCTGCATCATGTATGAAGGGGTAAACGAAGGGCGTGACCCTGTTTTGGTTCAACAGATGTAGCAGTATGCTTAAAGGCTAGTTTACATAAGATGTTCGCAGTTATACCCTCTGTACCTAATATGTTATACTGGAATGACAAAGCTTATTCAGTAATCTCTCTTATATTGGCTAGAAACAGTCTATACTGCTGAAACATGGCTCAAAAATTATTATCTGGTTCTTGTAACTCAGAGTAGGGTCAGTATGAGTAGAGCTTAGATACTCTTAGTGTCCAGGAACGACATGCTACAGGTAAGCACCATGATTTCAGTGTCTAAAGCAGTTGGATAGTTTCTGTTTAGCAATACTGTTCTGTAAGAAGGATGATTGGCGTCGCCCTCCTCCTTTCTCCAGGCTTG
Organism: Bimastos eiseni; assembly: GCA_959347315.1. Lineage (NCBI taxonomy): Eukaryota > Metazoa > Annelida > Clitellata > Crassiclitellata > Lumbricidae > Bimastos > Bimastos eiseni. Next base: position 49,775,597 of record OY365808.1, on the reverse strand, counting down.
TGATTGGCACTACCAGAGTACGAGATTAGTTAACTAACGTCTGATATCACTTATATGTGAGTCGTAGGATCGCATCGTATTACGTGTACGACATAGACAACAAAATACTGTGATCTACAATTGACACAGGTCTGAGGTCGTGATGCTAACAGGATCCTTATTTCGGTTTCGATTAAGATTACAATCAACACCCGATCTTCATTTCCATTTCAGAATGGCTTCAGGCAATTAGACTCGGTCCCTGGCTTAATGCACCGAGACTGTTTTCAGACACTCAAGATAGCACGGAGAACATGGAGAATATTTTTTCGCTCCCATTTCGAAAATTTTATAAATGCCAGTTACTACATACCGATATCTGGTCTAAATACACTTACAAACTCGTCCTATGCCGAATTGTCCGTCGCCGAACTGTGTGGCGCCGAATTGTCCGACGCCGAATTGTCCGTCGACGAATTGTCCGCGCGCCGAATTGTCCGTCGACGAATTGTCCGCGCGCCGAATTGTCCGGCGCCGAATTGTCCTAGAACCGATTAGGACACGCCACACGCGGCAAAAGTAAACTGCCTAAACTTCCTAAAATGGCTTAGCAGCCTGATTATAAAATGCCCTAACAGAATTATGTGACAAGCAGGGAAAAATATGTAAACTTAATTTTTGGCAGGCACGAAGTCTTTTTAATAAAGTGCCAGTAAATAAAAAGTTTTGAAACAAAGTGCCATTAAATACTTATTTTATTCACGCGTGTTAAATATCTATTTTTACAGATATAGCCACAATGGGATTTAAGTATGCCTACCTCGTAACGTTTTGTGAGACCTGCAAAGGTATTGTGCGAATGGGATCATTTCGTGGATGACAGTGTGATATCTGACTATAGGAATAAACCGATAGATCATGGTACAAGAAGATCGCAATGGCACAGAAGATCGAGTTGCCACGAGTCTAGAAAATGATTCAGACGTTAACTTTCTGGAGCCATCATCTGACGTGTCAACAATTAACTTGGAGATAGGCCTACCTAATGACTCAAAACAACAAACCGAGTGCGAGTTAAGTGTATCTCCAACAGCAAAGGAAGTTAGCGGAGCAAATGTCATAGCAACGGAAAGCCTTGCTGACTGCGGCGTACTCGCCTGCGTGTTTCTGGCCAATACAATAACTGGAATGAACTTCACTGCGATCGCCGTCTTCTATCCTTATCTGGTGGAACATTTCGACGCAACGACAGCGGCTGTTGGATGGTGCGGATCCATTCACGGATTCTTTCAAGCGTTCGTCTGTAAGTCATCGACTTTCGTATCAATTATTATTATTACTATTATCATTATTATTATTATCATTATTATTATTATCATTATTATTATTATCATTATTATTATTATCATTATTATTATTATTATTATTATCGTCATCGTCGTATTAGTCATCATCGTCATCATCATCATCATCGTCATCGTCATCGTCAGCGTCATCGTCAGCGTCAGCGTCAGCGTCATCGTCTTCGTAATCGTCATCGCCATCGTCGTCGTCATCAAATGTAGTTAGCTATTTGACCTAGGACTAATCAACTACACCAGCGTTTCCCAAACTCTGTTCCGCGGAACTCTATGGTTTCGTGAGATGGATACAAGATATCGACGGATAATTTTCAGTGTCAACAATTATAGCTGCAAACAATTTAAAATAAATCAACCCAATTTTTCTTAGTAGACTTTTGTTTAACACATATGCTGCCTATGTGAAAGAGAATGCATAATTATGTCATTGCCATCGATATTTGTGTTGTTATTAACCTAATCTTTACATAAGCATAAGTCCCCTATGATTGTCTGCATTCTCAAGCGTTTGAAACCCGCAGCAAAATATATTTAGTTTTAGACGGGGTTCCGCAAAAAATTAAGATCCGACTGGTTCCACGGAGAAAAAGATTGGGAACTTGGTCGACACTTGGACCTACAGGGTGGTTCAATAAAAAATACCCCAGCGGAAGAAATGCAAGTTCTCAACAACCGATAGAGATAGTTTAAAAAAATCTTTTAGAATTTACAGAGGAAAGATTTGCGAACAATCCCTGAAAATTTCATTGAAAACATTTCATTGCTTCAAATATTACAGCTGTCTAAAAAAATGGATAGGCACATGCCATTTTCAGTGTCAAATGACACCTCCTTTATTTGAAAATAAATTTGTTAAGCATTATATCTCCAAGCATGTTCGAATTGTCCGCTCCCAGCTTTCATTTCACACAAGCTCGAAGTCTTTTTGTGAAGCTCAGTGTGGCCTTGTTGATTGAATCCTGCGGCAGCTGGTCCCATACTAATTGCAAGACTTTCTTCAGCTCTTTGATGTTCATTGGCTCGGGATGAAATGTCTTGTAGCGCTCGAGCATAGCTCCCCAGACGTGATAATCGAGAGAGTTAAAGTCTAGTGAGTTTTGTGGCCATTCATCTTTTCCAATGAAGTCACTGCAGTTAATGGCAATAAAGTCTTGAGCTGGAAAATGAAATCAGGCGGTAGAACAAACTTGCAGTCTTCAAACAGTGAGGGTAGCAATGTGTCAACGTAAAGTTTTGCGTCCACTTTAGCTTTGTCTGAGATGAAATGCAGTCTTCCACTTATCGTCAGAACATACGCCAGCAGAAACCGTGACGTGCTTCGCAAACTTGGCTCGCTCAACCAGCCGGTGAATTTCGTGAACATCGCGCCGGTAGGTCAAACACGGTCGTTCTGATGGTTGGTTAACGGGCAGGTTTAGGTAAAGGTTTTTTTCTTCAGTGAAAGAAATCTTTTTATACCACATTCGCTGGCAGACGCTGAATTAATTCCTGACAACCCTCACGACGTGTTTGGTTGACAGATTCTGAGATGATTTTATATTAATTCGACCTTTCATCTCCGTATTTGTGAAAATACGGAATATTACATTTAGACAACCGCAATATCTGAAGCAATGAAACGTTTTCAATGAAAGTTTCAGGGATTGTTCGCAAACCTTTCCTCTGTAAAATTTGGAAACTTTGGTAAAGATATCTATATCGGTTATTAAGAAATTGCAATTGTTCTGGTGGGGTACTTTTTTATTGAGCCACCCTGTACATATGGCGCCTTTTGAGTGCACCACAAACGTTGCTTAGGCCTACTCGTCTTGACTCGATTTTAAAGTTATTTAGATTACAAATTCACCAATATGGAACCGTTGCTTATGTACAGCCTGGAGCATCACTAAAGGGAGCTCTCACGAACATGTAGAGTGCAAATAGTGAAACCGTGTGGATGATCTGGGTGTTAAAACTTTCCATCTCATGACTAAAGGTTTCGTTAAATTGGGTTATTGGCGAAATTATCTGGTTAGTTTCTTGGGTAAGGCACGCAAGATGATATTGGGTGACGGTGGCAATAATAAAGAATCATACTCACGTAATTTACGGAAAATGATCAGGTTAAACACGCGCTGCTCTCAATTATAAGTGTTATCACAATTTAGCGCTCTTAAATCTGATATTATTTTTTTCTCAGCGTATCTAGTAACGTAGCTTCATTCCGATCAGACACTTTCTTCTACAACCTGCAAGGTCCTGTCTTAAAGCCCTCAACCGCAACAATTCATATACAGAAGTTGATCAAATACATACATGCGTGTACATCACTACACACGCACATACATACGTACACATACATACAAATACATACATACAAATCATATGGAAATTGATTAAAACATTTTCTCGTTGTTTTGTTAAACGACAGCACTGTTTGCCAGTTATCCGATCGAGTCCTACGGATGTCGACTGCCAAGTACCATTGGTTCGCTGATCTTTTGTGTCGGAACGACGCTGAGCTGTTTTGCACCAAATCTGACCACCATGTACCTCACATATGGATTCATTGCGGGTAAGCGCTAATGTGTCTTGCCCTTAGAGTTAGGCCCTACACGGCTCCAGCTTTATTTTAAGGTCATTTTAAGGTTGTTAATTTAGCGGTAGATGTCGCAACAGTTAATTCAACTTAGTCCCGGAATGTTTAAGACCTATAGACTTTGTATATATAACAGGCCATCTGATCATGCGTGTGTTTGCAACATCAGTTTGCTTTCTATTTTATTTCTGGTGTCTTAGTTTAGACATAAGGTGACATAGCACAAAATGACAAGGCATTGTCTCGAAATAATAAGATAGAAGAAGCAATTACATTGACATCTTAAGTCTAGCAACTTTTACTAAGGGGAGCTTCTGTTACCGGACACAGGCTTAAAATGGGAAGAAATCCAAACCGATGCTGCCCTGTCCCCGTCCAGAAACCGTGGAATGCATCCATTGCCCGATTCAAATACTGAAAGAAACTAAGCTTCTCTCAAGTTCCATTATAGGACAATTCGTATATATATTGAACATCCGGAAATATAATATATGCGATCATCAGAATATTGCACGTTACGCTGACAGAGTTCAACACCTTAAACAATCAGATATAACGTTGTGAGCGCCTTGCATGGCTGCCGTACAGTTAAATTCGACTCCTGTAACATCTCGTCACCATCCGTTCATCATACTGTACTTGTAATCATATTGCGATGTGTCAGTTTGAAATCAAAGCGAAGATATTACATCGTTATTATGATATGATATGATAATCAGAATATATCATTATTATATTATCTTACAATGTATGTGCAGTGTAATTGAGTAGCTTGTAATCTTAACTACATCTGTGACAAAACTTCTCGTGACTTAACATAGCCCCTACTGATTGTCTATTTAAAATTTATCCTTAACAAACTAATGGCAGCGTTTATACTGTGGACAAGCTGGCAGAGTAAAACACTTAGACACTGAATCATAATGTGTTACTCCATCGTTAAATGGTGATGGCGATTCCATATTAAAAGCTACTCCCCTCTGGCCCTTGTGTTGTCTGTAGGGTCTGGCACGGCTCTGTACACACTCTCCGTGGGTATCATCGTCCACCAGAGGTTCAGCCGTAACCGGACCCTGGCCAGTGGAATCGCATTGCTCGGCTTCAGCTTCGGTTCAGCTGCCGGGTCGTTCATCGCCAATCTCCTTCTCCAGTCGTACGGATGGAGGAACACCTTCCTAATCATCGCAGCTATTAATGCTCAACGCATTCCAGTATGCATGCTCTTTCGCACTCCAGCTAGATTCACGTCGCGGTCAGAGCGCCCTTCCGGAAGAATACGCGGCCACGTGCAGTTGCGGAGATACCTGAAAGACATTCTTGATTTCTCGACGCTGAGACATGGCAGGTTTTCCGTCTTCCTAACAGCCTCCACTCTGCTGGTCTTCTGCCAGAGCGCTTTCATCAACCATACGGTCAATAGAGCCGTCAATGTGGGGCTGACCCGCGTTCAAGGAGTGGTCGCTGCGACGGTGACCAGCTCCGCGAACATGGTGTCTCGAGTGGTCGTGTCGTTCGTCGCAAATATTCAGGGAGTTAATCCGTTGCATATATTTGGCATCGGAATGCTATCGGCAGTTTTGTCGATTGTATCACTCTGCACCAGTCCGGGAATGATTGGCACGATGATCGCTCACATACTCTTCGGGATCTGCACGGGTAGGAAGGTCAACTGAATATTTATTGTTGCTCTTGATTTACCTACACCGTTTGTGCTGACGTAGGCAACGTTTGCGTGAGGTCGACCTACTTACGTATAAGAGATGCTGTAGCATGTGTCTAGGCACTTAAATAATTCTTTAAGCTGTTTTATAATAATATCGGTATCCATTCTGATAGGGTTGAAGCTTTGAAGTTGAGCAGCATATTCAACGTTCAATTAGTATTCAAGCGAGAAGTAGAGTGCTAATGAATGTGTGTGTGTGTATAGGGTCAGTGTAGATGCGCAGATTTATGCGTCTAATTTCCATATGATTATAGTGTGAACACTAATTATTCACCGAGTCATTTCTGTTCTGTAAGGTTGTACGACGACTGTGACCTCCACCACGGCAGTCCATCTGATGGGAGTGACCAGTCTTCCGAAATGTCTCGCCATCCTTCAGTTCGCTTCAGGCTTTCCGAGACTCATTGCATCACCACTGATCGGTAAACTAACAGATATTACAATGCAGTTTTGAAGTGCTTTACTCTATGCTCCCACATGAAACCGGTACATGGCCCTGTGAAATGGAAGTAGGGCCAACACTATGACCCTCGAGCATTTCCAAGGGCATTACGTGGCCCGATCATGCGGGTCCCACGTTATGCCCTTGAAAATGCTTGCTGATTGTGGCACACTTTACTTCCGTTTCAGAGTTTAGTTACTTTGGGATACGACAAATATTCTGTCTAATAAGTTCACTTTATTGAGTAATAATATATTAAAGAATATTCGAAGCTTATTGTAGGCCTTTATAAGGCTCTATTTTCTTTAACTGGTAGACAGAGCCATTGGAAATATACTTACACAGTAGGCCTACATAATTGTAGATTAAACTAGCACTACTGAAAGTTGATAACCTTTCGATCTTTCTATGTATTCTAGTATCGACTATGACACCATCACTGTTTGCATTCTGTCAATGTCAGTCCATATATATATATAGACGTATATATATATTATATATATATCCTGGCTGCAGTAGGATTACGGCGCTAATGAGCTTTGTTTTTACAACAGAGTGGCTAAACTGAGAGTAGGCCTACCTACATGTACAGTATAATAGTGACGATTGGTCTGTGTGCTCTGCTTGAATTTTAGGCTGGGTTTTCGATGTTACTCGCGATTACAGCAAAGCGTACGCCATCATCGGTTGCTTGGCATTGGTGTCTGGCAGCCTCATCGTTGCCTTGACTTTTGTCACTAGTCACCAGCGGAAATCTGTCGCCACAGACAACGAGTCACCTTCCTAGCAAAAGTATCTTATGAATTTGACGCCAACAACGAGATGATTGTCTGTTTTTTCAATCTCACAAAAGAGTCAACTTGAAAACTTCAGCCTAAGTCATGTTAACTTGCTGTATATATGGGTACATGACGCAACAAAATTGCGTGTTTTCTAGTGAGCGATATTCAATTAATGAGCTCAGATTTGTACACACGAGTTATGAATTTTCGAATTATTCTGCTTTTAAAAATGAGTGCCAATACGCATGTTGTTAATTTATGTAGTACCACTTACGAACAAACTAATAAGTTATATCACTGTCAGATAATCATAATACAGACTTAATTCAGGCTGTCATCAGAAGGCGCAGTCATTATAATTACATTTAGAATTGGTCCATTCTGTCGATCAGAGTCTACAGTTACAATCCCTCTGACGTTCAGTCCTTGTACCTTACCCACTCCCCAGTAGTAGAGCAATGAATGTGTCCTCCGATGACAGCAACATGCTCCTATCAGCTCGCCTCACGTGTCCATTATATCGACCACGTTCTCCAAGAGATCAATCTGTAATTTATTTACAGGATAATATGTAGGCCTACGTCATTCATTATAAAGATTTATATGGCACCTCTTCAAGGTTACTACTCATCGGTGCTCCCTATCCCAGCACAGGTAAGGAGAAAAGTTTAAAGCCTAGAGCAGATTGCCTCAGAATGGACCCTGGGGAGCAAGCGTAGCGTCAATGGGAGCTCGCTCATTACTACCGAGAAGGCACAGTACCATCGTGTATAACAAATTGAAAGTACATGTAGGCCTACTTGATTTTCGATGTAGGCCACACAGTCTGATTGTTATTTAAAACGCCTTAGTCGTATGCAAAATATACAAATGTCTCCTCGATGCTGTCCTGAAATCTGATAGTCCACGCCCCGTTCATCGTCCACAGTTGTACTGATCGTCCGTGGATGGGCTGAAAGGTTCTCGCGGCCTAAGGGGTTCTGCGCAACCGGTGTGGGTCCATATCTAGGCCTCACCAGCAGACGCTGAGGAAGCATAACAACCGCTGATGGAGATTAATTGAATGTTGACATCGGTATTTTAGCGAGTGAGATTTTGTAGACGTAGAATCAATGCTGTGAAGACAAGTTTACAAATATATATATACGTGATGAAAATGCATTTATGGCCACTGCTATACGCCTATAAGCGTCCTCATCGATTGGTAGTTGGTCATCGGGGTTTGTTAAGCAGCTTAACAAATTTATCATAGTCGAAAGCGTCATTGAAGTCAAACAACGGACAGTATTGCGTTAGCGGCGAATTGTTTATAGCCCCATAAATGTCAGAGATAATAAGGACATTAATAATAATTATTGAATTTCAATATGTTGAAGAGTTGCGCGTGTCTCAAGTAAAAACACGCATTGTAAAAACACGCATTGAGAACAGAAGTAACTGTTTGAAGACATTTCAAAGGACATGTCTATGAATACTCATTCTTCGAGATACGAGGATGGACCACCTGAAGTTGTTCCGCAGCTTGAATGTGGACACGAAACGATGAACAGGAGGAGCAGTTATCCAGAGCTCATCAGTGAATGCCATTCGCGGTTGAGCGAATCAACCCATCAGCAAGAAGCCAGAGAAGAAAACGACGTCGTAACAAAAGAAAGTTTGACTGATTGGGGAGTTGTGGCCTGCGTTTTTCTTTGTAATTTGATAACTGCGAATGACGTCACTGGGTTTGGAGTTTTCTATCCATATCTCGTGGAACATTTCGAATCAACGACAGCGGCTGTCGGATGGTGCTCTTCTGTTACCGGGTTCTTCCAAGCTGCGGTTTGTAAGTGCATATAGGCCTACAATGCAATTTAATGCAGGCCCCTAATGAAATATAATGTTATCGGCATTAATGTGATGCACATGTTCTTTAGCAAAGCTACTACACAACCATGCCACTTGAACAACTAGAACAACACCTGACTTGTCTCTGGTGCACTAGCTTTTTAAATGTGTTGTTACAGAAGGATATTGCAATTAAACTGGACCCAAAAAGTAACAAACATTGAAGTAAGATGACGACTAAACATCAAAGAGAATATGATGCAAGCCATAATCAAACGAAAATTGGGACTATTTGGACACATTTGTAGAATGGATAATGAGAGAAATATAAAGAGAGTAATTATGGAGGGAACAGGAAGAAGAGGAAGACCTTGCAGAGAATGGCTAGATGACTTGAAGTCTGGCGTGGAACTGATACACATAACTTATTACAGGTAACCCAAGACAGAGGAGAATGGAGAACAATGGTCAAATATACAGTGGACACCTACGGACTTTCAGCCCATGAATCCTGATGATGATAATGATGATGATGCACTTTGTACTATGCGTATGTAGGGCTATCATAGCAGAGCAATATGCTGGTAGGGCAAGCTATAGCCTATGTGGGGCGATTTTAGGATACGGCGGCGCTAATACGACAATATCTGTGCGAAATATGGCATAAGCTTACTTACTTTCGGTAAGGTAAAGTAAAACTCCTCTAAACAAAATCGCTGGAGCAGATACAGCCAGAGGCGGCGATCTCGTTTGACAGGTGGGGAGACCCAATGAGAGGGGTAAAAAATGTGAGAGGGACAAACGTATAACGTGTCTCCTCTCTGTAAAAGGGGGGGGACTTGTCTCCTCGACCTCCCGGGATCACCACCCTGGATACAGCAGAGTAGATGCAATAGAGCAATGGAGCGTAACTGAAGAGGAGATGGAGCAAAGTACTTATATTGGTAGAGATGAAATAATTGTAATGCTCTGACGTAATAAGCAGAACATATATAGGACGAAGCAGGGCCAATGACAGGTCTTGAATGTAGGGCTCTGCAATGCAAGAAACACGTATGCCATCTACTCTTGTAAAGGTCGACTAAGCCTTCAATTCGCAAAGTTAAATGGTGCGCCGACAGTTTATCTCACGACACAACCTTGCAACAATTAAACAGCGACACTTAATCTCACGACATTTAATCTCACGACATTTAATCGCGCTTAATACAACTTGGTTCAACTGAGCTTGATTCACTTATGCATATTTATTCTAGGAGTTTAGCACATAAACTGAATGAAATGCACTATCGTTATCACCATTATGCGAGTATTCCCGCTTCCATTGAAACCGCATTCTTATTATTAATATGGCTTCTAATTAAACATATTTATTTATCACCACATAATTTAATAATAGTGCAAAATAGTTGTAATTTTAGATTAAGTGTTGAGCGATTGTATGTCGCGAGATTAAGTGTCGCGAGATTAAGTGTCGCAAGATTAAGTGTCGCGAGATTAAGTGTCGCGAGATTAAGTGTCGCGAGATTAAGTGTCGCTGTTTATGTGTCGCATGATTATGTGTTTCGTGATTAGATGTCATGTAACCAAGTTAAATAAGCAGTAGGACAGATGAACGCCTAGTGTGGTTGCCATACAGTTAAATGCGAGTCCTGCTAAACTTGTCATCATCTGTAGACTGTAACTAGTACCATGGTTTAAGAGATAGCTATCTCTTACACAATGCTAGTACTACCACAACATATGATCTTGATGCAGTTTGCCAGTTGGAATAAATTTACACGATGCAGTGGAGTACATGTAGCAGAAGTCATTGTCGGCTGTAGAGTGGCAACTAGTTTATGAACAGCTACCAACATAGCAATTTCATTATAATGAAAGTGTTTACCTATGCCTGCCTCGTCCCTATTGCCTTCTTCAGTAGTGATGTCGAGGCTACAAGCCACAAATATCACGACGAGGAGTCGATGGAATTCCAGTTTGGCGTCAATCAATCAATCAATCAGTCAATCAATCAATGCAATTTGTGTGGCGCCTCTTCCAAATAACTATTCAGAGGCGCTCGCGACCCAGGCACGGTAAAAAAGCAAAGTCTTAAGAAGTTGATAGAAATAGCCAGACAGGTTGCACGGGAGATAGCCCAGGTCAGATGGGAGGTTTTTTCAAACACTAGTCCCCAACAATTGCGAAAGCTCTATTTTTCCTGGTTGCAGCATGTGGAGCCACAAAGTCGCCTCTAGAGGCCGAGCGAAGATATCCGCGACCAGAGCAAGCCGAAGCTGCTCCTCTCTATTCTGTGGGCTCCCGCCCACAGGAGCAGTAATCTAATCGAGTTACGATAAAGTCATGAACCAAGGTGGCAGCAGAAGATGAGAAGAAAGATCGGGATACAACCCACAATTGGCGCAAGAAATAATAGCAGGAGCGAGTCAATGCTGAAATATATAGTTCACAATAGACAGTTCTCTGTCTAAAAATACTCCCAGGTTACGGAGTAGACAAAGTTAGGGAATTCAGATGAAAGGGACCCAAAGTCCAGCTTCTTTATGTTCGATCACTGTACGAAATTATGCGAACCATGAAAAGATTGATCATTGTGGAAGTAAAAATGTACAAGCAACGTCAATAGAAATAACACTTAAATGCAAATTAACGATCATCTTATGGCTGGAGAAGATGAGCTCAGTTGCATCGAAAGATTATGTTGAAAACAAAGAAATCGAGACTCTGAACTTTTAGGCTGTGAGTGCAGAATATATTCCTATCGATTTACTGGATGTTGTTATTTCAATTATCGATTTGTAGCTCTGTTCGCCACTTATCCGATAAAGTCTTACGGATGTCGGTTGCCCGGAGTCGTTGGTTGTCTTCTGTTTTCCATAGGAATGTCTCTCAGCTACTTTGCGCCGAATTTAACAACGATCTACTTCACTTACGGTATCATTACAGGTATACGCAGCATTCACGTCTGTGGATTAATTTAGAATTTAGCCTATTATGAAAATGCAGGTCTGAATGTACGGCATTGCCCGAAAAACTCAAAAGAAAAATGTAAGATTCGCCAACGAGGCAATAATTCTCCAGGACTTATCAGCTTAAGAGGATGCACTGGCTACTCTGAAGGTGATAATAAGCATTCAATCTTGCCAACATCTGTGCCTTTTTCGCAACCAAAAACTCAATTGCATTTACCCCAATCTGCCTTCAGCCATGAGATCTGCTCCGACCAATGACAAAACAACCAGAGACATAGATTAGAGCTGTGGCAAGCGAACATACAGAAATACAATTTACGGATGTGCACTGATAATAATTATTCATTATGGACATAGACTAATATGGCTGTACTGCAACCTACATGTATTGTGACGTCTGTCAACTAGGTTCCTGAAATCTACCGGATATTAAAGTGAATTGACAAATTCATAGTCTGACCCTGATTTTATTGTTCAACCGCCTTTCTCTGCAGAGCTTTATCTGTTAATACAGCCAGAATTAATCGCAATTAACGATGTCATCGACGTAAGTTTGTCAAGAAAAGCGCAGAAGTAATTGGTTCAAGACTGCAGAGATGGGTCTGCAGTCTGCAGGTCATGTCTTTCAAACCCGCTAAAACTATTATGGGGATTTCTTGCGCACGTTGACAACCTATAGTATACATGTATTTGTTTCTGCGCTGGTATTCTTGGTTCGAACTTGTCAATAAGCACGAAGATATGTATTATGCCTAACACCAAAATGTCCGAAAGTGAAGCTCTTGATAAAACTATTCTGCGCTGACATCAGTCGGCGGGGAACAGAAGTCCAGAGTATTCACTTAGCTAAAACGCCTAGTGGCATCTCCTACATTTCACAATTGCTGATATCTCTTAATAACTTATTAATAGGTTGACAGTCACAGTTCTTCTTCCATGTTAAATGATTGTTCATACCTTGATTCTTTTTGTCATTGAATCATCGTTATGAGTAAGTTTTCATGCATTTTTGGTCCTGTTAGGATCAGGAAGCGGCTTTATTATGCTGTCGACAAATATCATTATCCATCAGAGATTTAGTCGTAATCGGAACCTGGCAAGTGGAATCGGTTGGCTAGGATTCGGTTTAGGTGGCATGATCGGATCCATCGTGTCAAGTCAACTCATCCAGTGGTATGGCTGGAGAGGCGCCTTCCTCGTCCTTGGAGCCATTTATTCCCAACGCATTCCACTCTGTCTGTTCTTCCGTACACCAAAGAGATTAACCTCACAGTCAAACGATGCCTCCGGAACAAGACCACACAGAATATTTGGTCAGATGATCCTGAGATATCTAAAAGAAACATTCAACTTTTCCATTTTACGGCAGGCCAGATACTCGGTATATGCCATTGCTTACTTTCTTCACATATTCTGCAGTAGCGGCTATTTCCCCCATACCGTGAACAGAGCTATTCGAGTGGGTCTCAGTCGTGACCAAGGAGTGATCGCATCGTCATTAGTCAGCATCACGTCCACGATGACCAGGTTGTTCGTTCCTTTCATTGCCAATCAGCCAAAGGTTAAGTCGACTTTGATTTTCGCCGCTGGGATGTTCTTTGCCTCTCTATCTATCGTCGCGATCTTCATCAATCCAGGAATCGTTGGGACAATGTCGTCCGCTATACTATTTGGAATGTATATGGGTAAGAACATAAGACGCCCTGAAATTCATTTTTACGAACACGTGACTCCTTTGAATTCACGTTATTGTGAACTACAGACGTAATGACATTCATATAGATTCGAGCATGATATTGTTGAATTATAGCTTACATAGGCTACGCACGTCAAAGCCTTTGATATTCATACGAATATAAATATAACTATTTAAAGCAAATTTTTCGTCTAATTTTTACGATTCTGCACTACTTGAAAGTTCACTGAACACTTGAATTCTTGAACTTGCTTAACTTAGCTATTTGTTGTTCTCCACAAACCGTGCAGAAAAATTGAGCTTTATTCTAGCAGATGTTGCATCATGGAAATGTTGATATCTATTCCTTTCTGAAGCTTGTACAACTACCTTGTTGAGCATCGTCGTTGTTGACTTAATGGGTGTGGTCCTGCTTCCGAAAAGCTTAGCAATTCTCCAGTTCATAACCGGATTTGCAAGACTCTCTGCGCCATCCTTCATTGGTGAGTTCAACCTTAATGACTTTAGTTAAACGATGCGGTTAGTGCTAATAAATGAATTTTAGTTAGATTGCTACAGAAGTCATGGAATTGTTCCGTGTTTGTATGTCAAAATGTGAATGTCAGTTCGTATAATGCACTTAGACGAAAATTTAAGGTCAAAGCATGTATTGTATAGGCTCATTTATTACAATGAGAGCAATGTATTTTGTATTGTATTTTATTTTTATATTATATATCGCCTCTCATAGAATTATTCGACCCGTTATAGATAGTCATTGCAGTTCAGAATTTTAATAATGACACAAATGATGAGATTTTATCACGAATTTCAGATGATTCTTAGCTCTGTAAAGCGGCTGGTTATGAATAAGAATGGACGATACAGCGAGTAGATCAAAGAAGCAAGTTCAGATGGTCAGTGGATTGGCAGATGAACATTAATTTAGATGTATGCGTAGTGATTAGTTTTGAAACGAAACGAAGAGCTTTCCCATCAAGTGGTATGAGATGCTTAAGGTAAGTGAGGAAGAAATGGAGTTATGAGGGATTATACAAAATTTAATGAGTGCTGAGCCTTCAAGATAATGTGATGATGAATAAAAGAAGGCCAACTACAAACTCAGAAATGACAATAAGTATAGCAGTCAGCAGAGACAAGGATACAATACTGATTTTAGACAACTCACTGATTGGAATAGACCTACAGTTAGAATATGTGAAATACTTGAAACTTTACATTGAACATCAAGATAAATTGCAAAGAATCGCTTCGACGATGATTTGGTTTGTCTTGGTGAATATAATAAATTATAATTTTATTTGTAGGTTGGGTTTGCGATGTGACTCACGATTACAACAAAGCGTTCGCCATCATTGGTGTCACAGCATTCGTATCTTGCTGCCTCATGGTTGCCTTGACTTTCGTCACCAGATGTCACCGGAAGTCTATCTCCAAAGACATCGAATGTCTTCCATCAAACATAACGCTTCCAAATCAACCGACATCCGAAGAGACAGCATAAAATATTATGTCCGTGTGATTTTATCCATAAGTGTTTGCATGGGTTCATGTAGCCTGGATATAGGCTATATACGTGGGTTCTGTGAAGTAATGTACGACCGCCATTTGGATTGCTTGATTGACATATATCCAGGGATACGATTAATCCTTATGTTTCCCACGTGTTAATTGAATGGTTGAACATAAACAAAAATCTTGGGCTTCATGCAGTTTCCAACATCAAGCCAGGTTAATTACTCTGGTGAAATTCACAATCGGCTGCACTGTGGTTCTTTCTAATATCAGCGCATATTTTCGTGAGCCTCTGTCCGTAGCTAAATTCAGAGTGATCAGCGAACTTTAATCAATCGAAAGCGCCAACTTTCTAATGCGCTGCGCTAAAGCTAAATGCAGGGCCTGATCATATTGACGAGCGTTGCGTAGTTTCAGAGTATCAAAGGAAAGATGCTCCATCGTGATGTAATCTTCTGTTAAGCGTCACACGGACCATTTGATCTTAATACGTCAATAGCATTGAAAATGAAGGCTTTGGATAAAGTCCGCAACGTCACCATGCAGGTTCAATGTTCGAAAGCCTGTTTATACCCCTTTCCAATTTACCTTGTTGAAATAATATCACAAATACTCCGCTGGTCTACCTCCGACAGATTGCATTATGTAGACTAGTAGTCTTATTAGAGCTCAAACGAAAGCGGAAGGGTAAATGTTATCGTAATTTATTGAAAATTAGCTACCTTTATCTGAATTGCCACGTAGTGTTAAAATAAATCATCGTAATGTAACCTGATAGCCCATCACTTGTGTCAATATTAGCTTGGTCAGAGTAAGAATTAAAAACACTCTACAGTCAGCATTTTTTAGTGCAAGACACAGCAATAATAGTCGTGGAATCCGTTTATCAATATTTGCTATTGCTGGCGTGGCGTACATGTAAGGAGTGTTGACTTTAAGGATACGTTTTTTGACAATAATGTGCAGGTTTTAAACCGAATTCTTTATCAAATTGACAGGCAAGTGTAATTGAATGTCAGTGTCATATTTTCATGATAATGAGAAGTTTTTGCAAATTTCTTTAGGGAGGGGGTCTTGAGGATTCGCAGCGCTTCTGAACAGTTGACCGCACTAGAGACGGTTTACAAGGGTCTTAATACAATACAAATGATTATGATGAGTTCTCTGCCCGAAGGCAGGTCCATTTGGCTCTACGCCACCCGGGGATGAGATTAGAGAGATGGTTTCCCATTGCCTTCCTCACAGGCAATAATAGGTGAGCAACTTGTCCAAGGTCGCTACGCAGTGACTCGAGGTGGGTTCGAACCTGCGATCCTCCGAACGCAAAGCACCGAACATTCCCCTACGCCACCACGCCCCACAATACAAATATACAATAGAAATATACAATACAATCGAGACATTAGCATGAAAGATGTCGCAACGGCCGCTTTTTAAAGAGCAGATGAGTTTGTTGGTGCTTGGTCATTAAAGGCCACTAAAACGTGTAGACCTACACCAGATATGTAGAGGAAATATCAATGATTAAAAAAATCACCTGAAGATCATTTTGTTTCTCAAGTTCTCAAGCGCAGCATAATTATAATTGCGCACGTCCATATTTTGTTCGGTTCTAATTGTAAGAAAGGAAGAATTTGCTGCGTGCAAAGAAATTGTTTAATTAATTATAGTCTACACGAAGTATCGAATGCATAATTATGCGATAATGGAGGTGTTACAAGAGTGCGGAAAAGTATTTGACAGGGCCTACATTTAAATTATGAATGAATTTAGGTGAAAACTATTATGTTTACTGGTTCTAGGACGTTTGGTCACTGGACGGTTGATCATCGAACGATTGATCATCGGATGATAGATCATCGGATGATAGATCATCGGATGATAGATCATCGGATGATTGATCATCGGATGATCTATCATCCGATGATCAATCATCGGATGATAGATCATCGGATGATAGATCATCGGATGATTGAGCATCGGATGATAGATCATCGGATGATAGATCATCGGATGATAGATCATCGGATGATAGATCATCGAATGATAGATCATCGGATGATAGATCATCGGATGATTGATCATCGGATGATAGATCACTGTTGCTGTCATTTCTTACAAAGATTTATATGTACACATTGTCATTGATCCCTTTTGCTAATGAGATAAAAGAAACAATTATGTCGTATTTAGCGCTATAAAAGATAAATATCATCAAACGTTAAGGCCCATAGCTGTCCCTCAAGATATATAAATCGGTGATCAATCGTCCGAAGATCAATCGTCCACAGTGATCAATCGTCCCCAAACCATGTTTACTATATTAATAGAAAATTAACAAGTTAACATTTATAAATTAAATTAAATTAGAAATCCCTTCTAAGCCTTTTCAGTAAAATAATCACCGGAATTCAAAACCAAAAAACTTTCGCCTAATTTACAGTTGACTTCCTATAATTATTATTATATATATAACCATAACTTGGAAACATATGCAAAAGGTTTCTGGAGAGCAACGTCATTAAAAGTGTAGCTTCACCCAGGTGTAGGCCTAAATACTTTGGTTTTGCGAAGCACAGAAAGTCTTCTAAATAGGCCTATTTAAACAGTTTAGTCGTATGCAAATACACGGATGATTTTCTTTAATGAGGTCCAGAAATGCGATATTGCACGCCCCCGTTCATTGTCCTCAACTGTTCTGCTGAGCGTCGATGGATTGCTCCCCGAAAGGTTTTGTCGCCTCACAAGATTCTAGGCCAAGATATAAACGGCCACCGCTGCATCAGGTTAATTGCTGAAGAGGATTTAATGCTAATCGACGCCTATTATACCGGATGGGGTTTAGATACCACAGGCCTACATTGAGAATGATTCTGACAACCAGTGGGGCTACACATAAGCGGTAAGCGCATCCCTTTGATTAATGAAGGAGATTAATTGAGGTGTTCAGTTCAATATCAGGTATGTCGACAACTCTGTTTCGGTTATAAAAATAATACGCCAGGGTGTCCGAATGTAGTTTTCTATGTATATTTACCCTTTGAATTAGGCGCAGATCCGATTAATTTTCCGTGGTCATTGTGGAATAGGATTATGTCAACATAATAATTATAGTATCGTCACTATTGTGCAGCCGCAGTATTCTACTGTTCTATTCATTACTCCATTGCATCTTGGAATGATGATTGGCATTATCGTTATCCTTGTCCTTTCAGTATTAAAACTGGCGCAACAGGCAGACTATTTGATATACCCGCTATTGCCCCTTAGGCTATTTACTTCAACATTGGACTATGTCCGTGTTATCAAGACAATTGTATGTGCTGTTATAAAAGTCCCCATAACAAATTACTGAACCGGTGATAAAACTCATGGTAAAGTGCTGGCTATATCAAAAACAACAATGTCATCTATCGCATTGCATCTAGTAACAAATACGTTCATCAAAAGCAATATTAACCTATATGGTAGATCTATTTAAAACAGCTTGCAAATTCCATTTCCATTGGTTTGAGGTTTCAGATCGTTGAAGTCAGTTTCCTGAGACCCACGATAAACTACATACCTGGATACTGAACTTCAATGTAAATCGAGGTCCATCATACTAAACTGGAGTTTTGTAGCTCTACATAGCTTACTTAATGTGCTGATAATAGCTTTATTACACACGATGCTTGCAATTTATGGTAACACGCCTACACGCTTGTTCATTTGTTCATTTGGCTGTAGTCGATGTTTGTTAAAAACGGATCAAAATACGGGCAATGAATACTGCAATAGAGAACATTAAAGATCATGCCACGTCTGTGGATTCTCTTGGTTCTAAATTTGAGGACGAATTACATACAATTGTCCTGCAACTTGAAATTGAACGTATAACGATGGATAAGGAGAACAGTTTACTTGAGAGCAGAGAATGCGAATCACGGTTGAGCGACTCGACACGGCAACAGAAAATCAGAGAAGAAGACATCATAGCAACGGAAAGCTTGGCTGACTGGGGCGTCGTGGCGTGCGTTTTTCTTAGCAACCTAATCACTGCACTTGATCATACTGGGTTCGGAGTTTTCTATCCGTATCTCGTGGAATATTTTGATGCAACGACCGCTGATGTCGGATGGTGCTATTCTTTCAACGGATTCGTCCAATCTGCTGTCGGTAAGTAAATACATTATTTGTCCAGCTAAACTACCATTTAGCCATGCTGCCTGAATAAATGGAGTAGAAGCCAGGTTGTTTAAACGTATACGTAGTAGTCTGCCACAATGAAAATGATTCACGAGCAACTATCGTGTAGGCTTACGAATAGGCAATAATTTGACAGAAGCTTTTATTATTTTATCGTCGCAGCGTCGCAGTTGATAATGGATAATGGGTATAAACCGGTAAACCCAAAAGGAAGAAGTGTTATTGTTCCACTGGAATGGTCGTTCCATTCTTGTTTCTAATTCCATACAAACTGATTCTGATCATCAATGAATGAATCTAAGTCCGCTTAAGATTGTAGTATGTGCTGTGGTGCGGATTTTCACAATAGATTGCTCTGTTCAATAATTTTGATCTTTAGTGCATACATATCTTTAAATTACGCAGATTAGGTAATAATAGCCACTCGTCATAATTATGATAATGTTCAGCTAAGGTTCAAAACGTTGTGCAGTCGGCGGGAATGATGCTGGTGACAAGGGGCATCTGGGCCGCGGTCATAAGCAGTCCCCATTGGCGGTCGATGATCATTATGAAACAGAGAGAAAGATAGACGGTAGCTCGATACCCTTTAAGTTTCCTTTAATTTAATGGAAATCTCTAAGTTTATAAAATGGTGTATTGGTGCTGTTTATTATTATCCTTCTAGCTCTGTTCGCCACTTATCCGATAAAGTCCTACGGATGTCGCTTGCCAGGTGTCGTTGGTTGCCTACTATTTTCGTTCGGACTCTCTCTCAGCTACTTAGCACCGAATCTAGCAACGCTTTACTTCACCTACGGTGTCATTGCAGGTAAACGGTGTCATTGCAGGTAAACGGTGTCATTGCAGGCTAGCATTACCATCCGTCGCATTCCCATCTCCAGAAAGATATTTAATTACAACCATGTCATTCGCATCTTCAGCTATAATTATCATAAGTACTAATGTTATTAATTACATTTGTAACGCGGGCTAGGTCACGTCGAAATGGGAATCTGTGGCGTGAATAGGGTGAGTCGCCAGGAGAAGATGCACTTAGATTTCCAAATCCTCACAAGCTTAGGAGAAATAGTGAGTTTTGAGTCGCTTTTTGAAGGAAGGGAGTTTGAGCTACGAAGAGAGAGTGGCAGTCGATTCCACTCCTGGGAGCAGAAGCATGAAATGCCCGAGAACCCAAAACTGTTCTGCATCATGGCTCAGCTAAAATACCTGTACTTGATTATCGTTGGCAACGAGGAGGGACGTAAGAAGTTAATAGAGCATGAATAATTTGATTGAACAGAGGTAGGTGAATTGGTGCTGAGTGCTTAGTAGATCAAACAAGTTAGCTTAAATTTTATTCTGAATTCAACAGAAAGCCAATACAGCTGGTGAAGTAGGACTGAGGAGCATGTTCGTAGTGGGACACGCAGCACTACTTAAGCTAATGTGTGTTCAATGCTTTGCAGCCTTTTGAGTTCAAGGTCTGAGAGACCGAATAAAGCGAATTAACATAATCAAGACGAGAGCAGACAAGTGAGCAGACTATGGTTTGTGACATATTCTTAGTTAAAGCCGACCCAATGTGACGTATTGCCCTGATGTAGATAGATGCCTGTAGTAGATACCTTGAAAGGGCGTTCAAAATCACCATTCGCCATCGCATGTCTAGCAATGGAGTCGATAGCTATTCATACCGTCGTCAGCTTTTTCACTGTTCACTGTTCTTCTCCAGTCACTGTTATTTACCTTTAGGTTTTTTTAGGATCAGGATCTGGTCTAATCGTGTTGTCGTCGGGTATAATAATCCACCAAAGGTTTACCCGTAACAGGAACCTTGCCAGTGGAATCAGTTGGGTTGGCTTCAGTTTGGGAGGCATAATCGGATCCATTGTAACGAATCAGATTATCCAGATGTACAGCTGGCGAGGCGCCCTCCTCATTCTTGCGGCCATTCACGCCCAACGTATTCCACTCTGTCTGTTCTTTCGTACTCCAAAGAGATTAACTTCAAGGTCAAATGATGCGTCCGGCGGAACAAGTTCACAGCGAATTTCTGGTCAGATGATACTGAGATATCTGAAAGAAACCTTCAACTTTTCAATTTTACGGCATGTGAGATATTCGGTATATGCCATTGCCTACTTTCTTCACGTATTCTGCGTATCGGGATTTGCGTATCACACTGTTAATAGGGCAATCCACGTGGGTCTCAGCCGTGACCAAGGAGTGACTGCAATGTCATTAATCAGCAGTACGTCCACTGTCATCAGAGTGTTCGTTTCCTTGATCACAAACCATCCAAAGGTGAAGTCGTCTCTGGTTTTTGGCACTGGAATGTTCTTTGCCTTTCTATCGATCGTTGCAATCTTCTTAGATCCAGGAATCGTCGGGACAATGATATCCACTGTACTATTTGGAATACATACGGGTTAGAACACGATACGATTTGAAGTTAATTTATATTGGAATATTTTACTCTTTCAACCTCACGTAAATACAAACGTAAGCAGCTGATCAGAACTAGTTCATGTGTGAACGTGATATTTAGATTCGAGGGCGCAGGTCTATAAATAGACTGTAAAATACATTTGCGTATTAACATGAGTTTCCTTTGAATTCACCGGCCACAAGATTGCTTAAAATTCGTTCAAGGTTCAGCAGATGACGGACTTTAAAATGACTGGCCTAACAGTATGCAATTTTGCGAAAACCATTGATATGATTTTGGAAGGCACTGAATCATGGCGTTATGGACATTTGTTCTTTCTGAAGGTTGTACAACGACTCTGACAAGCGTCGTCACAGTTGACATAGTGGGTGTGGCCCTTCTACCAAGAGGCTCGGCAATTCTGCAGTTCATTGCAGGTTTTGCAAAACTCGCATCGTCGCCGTTCATCGGTGAGTAGAATTTGATCGAAGTAGACTAAAACGGTTTGTTCCTATAATGTCAGAAATTTGTTAAACAGAACAAAGGAAAGATTCTGCAATAAAACCATGATATAATTATATTGTGCTTTTGGGAGATCGTTATGAGTGGCAGCACAACACAAATGTATGTCTGCGTTTGTCCATATATGCCCATTAATAATCATGTTCCAAACTGGGTAAGTTATGTGCCAAAGTAGGCAAGTTTTCGACATTTTTGCATTCAACAACATATGCGTTCTACTAGCAAACAATTGGGTAGCTTTATTGTGGTAAGAAATCGAACTGTTCGTTATCTTTCATTTCGACTGTAGATGAATTATCATCATATATCTTGCTCTGTGTGTAGGTTGGGTGTATGATGTGACTCGTAATTACAACAAGGCATTCGCAATCATTGGTTGCATGGCATTCGTGTCTGGTAGTCTCATGGTTGCCTTGACTGTTGTCACCAGATACTGCCTCAAGTCCAAAGCCAAGGACAATGAGATTCCTCTCTCGAAAAGATCATTTCCAAAGCAATTGGAATCTGATGACCAAACGTAGCAAGCAAATACATAGCCTAATTGTGTTAAATGTATTGGTTCTAAAATTTGGAACACATTACCTAGCGACCTGCGCCTAGCGCCACAAATAGGTCTCTTTAAACGTAGACTTCTTTTTTACCTTATGGCAAAACCTAATTAAAATGACTGTGTGTTGTTTAAATACTTTCTGAGTTTATCTCTATCTTGTCTATTTTCTTGCTTTTGACCGTTAAGGTTTGTTTTATATTCCTAGTAAGCCCTCAGGTACTTGATTTGCAATTCGTTAATTAACTAGCTTTAAAGGCATGTATAAGTTACTTCATTCACCTGTTTAATTTATGTATGTTATCACAACAGGCTGCTATAAGCCTAAACTTATACTATGAAAGGATCACCCTGCGCCGAAGATCAAACCCCAGCTGTCTGAAACTGTGAAGGAATATATGGTATAATCATGGTAAACAGTTTCAATAACTTTGTTATATCTACCTGTGGAGTTCCCCAAGGCTCTATACTGGGGCCACTACTGTTTTCGTTACATGTTAACGACATTCAGGCTGCTTCACCTTTTTGGAATTCATTATGTTCGCTGACGATACTAACGTGTTTTTGACTGGCAATACTCTACATGATTTGGTTAATGATCTGAACGTAGAGTTTGGTAGGATTGGGGATTGGTTCCGAGCAAATATGCTATCTCTTAACTTAAGTAAAACAAATTACATTCTCTTTTGTTCAGAAAAAATGGCCACCATCTTTGACACTCCGATCTCTCTTAATATTGATAGACAGTGCGTAAAAAGAGTAACATCAACTAAGTTTTTGGAGTATTTATTGACGATCAGCTGTCATGGAAACAGCAAGTCACTTATCATAACAAAAACTAGCTAAGACCGTTGGTGTTATCTCGCGGATGAAATACCTTTTGCCTGGGAAAACGCAGCAAACTCTATATTATGCACTTGTATATCCTTATCTAATTTACCGCAATCTAATCTGGGTAAGTACCTATTAAACTTATTTACCTTCCTTGCAGACCCTACAAAAAAGAATTATGTGCGTGATATGTGCCCTACAGGGCTCATGCTGCCAAACTATTTTGAACAACAGGAATTTTACCTTTCGAATGTATTAACACGCTCCATGTTGGGAAATTCATGTACAAGTTCCACCACTATCTATTACCTAGCAGATTCCAACTTTGGTTTAAAAACAATTCTGAGCTACATGACTATATTTAACGCACTCCTCCGACAACTATCATAAGCACTTTGTTCGTACTACCCTTAGACAACATAGCACAAAAATATCTGTCCCTTGCTACTGGAATTCATTGCCAAAAGAATTGACAAGCTCTTCATCTTTGTAATTGTTTAAACGCCAGTTAAAACACAACCTGCTGAATGTATGATCCGTTCTGCCTACAGGTTTCTAATGTCATTGTCGTATTTCACATGCATTGCTAGCTTTAATAATTCACCGAAGGCTTTTTGGTAATTATGACTGTATAATATTATATCATCGTGCAATTGCACAATAGTATGAAACGTGTAAGTGTATAATTAAATTCACTGTGCTATAATTTGTGACTTTTGGTTGTTTTATTGTGGAAAAGTGTAATTGAATAAGTGCGTTAAAGCATTTTAATGAACCATAATTGGTGCATATTGTTGTAATCACTCCAATGCAATGTATCTGGTGTAATGAGGCAGCCCCTTCTAGCGGAACGTTTCGTTCCTTTGGAGCATACCTTATGTTTGCTATTACACAAATGTGTTAACCGTAGTTTATATACTCACTTGTATAATTTCATGTTTCTGCTGCTTTCGAATTTGATTTCATGAACAATAAAGAACTTTTTTTGATTTGATTTTGATATTCATAGTGGCATTTCGTATATAGATCTATATATCTATAAAATGCCTATGTATATTTCTGATCATCTGCTATTGCGTCAATCGAGGAATAACACATGAATATTTGAAGGAACTGCAAATAATTGACTACGAGATTTTCAATCTATTGTTACATTTTTGCTTTAATATTTAAAGGATACTTTAAAACCAACTTTATCAGCAGAAGTCTAGACTGAAGCAAAAATATAGCTTATTATCCCAAATGTGACCACTGCACCCTCTAGCAACAGATAGTTAGCTGAAAAAGCATACTGTAGTCGTTTTCTGTTTGCCTCAGAATTCAATCTATATACCATGCTTTCCTGGTGCGCTGTCTATGCGTAGCTCGTCTTGCTCCCGTTTAAAAGAGAGGTAATTTGTTGGCAATGCAGATGTTCTGTCAACAAAGTCACCGCGATGGTTACTAACCATAAAGTCGCTAGATCAAAGTACAAAGCTGATTCACAGGTCCTCAAATACGTGGATTGCACTGCTGGGTATATAGACTAAACATCTGAGGCGTTTCATAGGGCTACAGTATAGCCTAATACAGCAAGTTGAAGTTTATCCGACTCCAAAAATCGATTTTGGACACAGGCCAGACATTCTTTATATATAGTGAGGATCTGCACAGTATAGTTAGGGTCCTATGAATAAGTAGCTATCGCCGACGTATCGAGAAAATTGCTGATGAAGATATATGTAAGCTTACAACAAACAGATTGTTGAAAGCCTACGTACATTGTCAATTCGAAGAAAATGTTTGATGCTCTCCAAACGAATGAATATCGTGAGTTGTAATAGGCCCATATGTTACCTCATTTGCTGACAATTTGTGATCGTGGTTTGTTAAAACACATAGGCCTAATACAAATTTGAGCCATGGTTGCAGAATTAGGAAATATCAAGGATCACGATACGCCTGTTGAAACAAGATTTGAAGATGAACCACCTGCAGATGTCCTGCGGTTGGAAATTGAACCCACAACGATGGACAATCAGAACAATTTTCTAGAGCACAGCGAATGTGAAGCACCGTTGAGCGACTCGCCACATCATGAAGAAACCAAAATTATAGCAGACGTCGAAATAAAAGAAAGCTTGGCTGACTGGGGTGTAGTGGCGTGCGTTTTTATTAGTAATTTTATATCTGCGTTTGACATAAGTGGGTTCGGGGTTTTCTATCCTTCTCTCGTTGAACATTTCGATGCAACGACAGCGGCTGTCGGATGGTGCTCCTCAATTACCGGATTCTTTCAATCTTTTGTCGGTAAGGAAGTCTAAGCATATTTCTTCGTCAAGCATCCACAAAACTATCCCTCCCATAAAAACTATCCCTCCCATAAAAACTATCCCTCCCATAAAAACTATCCCTCCCATACTCCCCGTATAGTATTCGAATATGAGTATAATGGCAGTCACCGGAAAGAGATATTGCACAATGGGCGACAAAGAAGACCTAAAGTTAGATACTAATAAAGACATAGTTTGTTACTAGGACAAACATTTCCAATGGTTATCATATACAAAACAGCGAAATCCTACATGCTGGGAAATTTTGAAGATTTGCTCACATATTTCATCGTAAACCTATCCAGCTTCAAATCAATCTGTTCATCGCCTTCCTTTCTCTGTCTGACTATACTTCTGTCTGGTGACCGACACTTTTTCAACGTCAATTTTTCGCCATCAATTTTTCACCAATCCAGCTTCTACTTAAGAAGATCTGTTTTAATTGATCCAGCTTAGTTAGAAGCTGGATGAATTAGTATAATCAGGTTTAAATGGAAGCTCAATCGATTAACACAGATTTTCTTAAATAGAAGCTGGATTGTTAAAATCATCAGGCTGAAACAGAAGCAGGATTGATGAAAATCATCGGGTTTAAATAGAAGCTGCATCAATGATAAAGATGTACGTTTAAATGGAAGGTGGATGAGATGAAAAAAATCCTGTTTAATTAGAAGCTGGATTGATGAAAGTCATTAGGCTTCAATAAAAGCTGGATCGACGAATGGCGAAAAAATTGATGGGGAAAGTGTACTAGCGAAATATTGATGCCAAAAAATTTATGGCGAAAATTTATAGCCAAAAAATTTACCAAAAACGCTTCTGTCTAAATTCTTTCTTTGTCGCTCTTACGTTATCTTTCTCTTTTTCTTATCTCTCTCTTTCTCTGTCTATTTGTCTGTCTGTCTGTCTCGCTGAATACGTCTAACTAGCTGTATCTGTTTAGAACCTATTTAATTCTTGCGCCACTTGTTGCGGTCATTTTAATAGAGTCCAAACGTTTCGGACATTCTGACTTATCGGTCTCGTATGTGTGCCTCTGTAGAATAAATTTTGCGTCAGGTATAAAACGGAAACTTTCCATACCAGAATCTTTGCTTGGTTCTATCTCTTTGCTTGTTCTATCTCTTTGCTTGGTTCTATCTCTTTGCTTAGCTCTACATCTTTGCTTGGTTCTATCTCTTTGCTTGGTTCTATCTCCTTGCTTGTTCTATCTCTTTGCTTGTTCTATCTCTTTGCTTAGCTCTACATCTTTGCTTGGTTCTATCTCCTTGCTTAGCTCTACATCTTTGCTTGGTTCTATCTCTTTTCTTGGTTCTATCTCCTTGCTTGTTCTATCTCTTTGCTTGGTTCTATCTCCTTGCTTGTTCTATCTCTTTGCTTGGTTCTATCTCTTGTCTTGGTTCTATCTCCTTGCTCGTTCTATCTCTTTGCTTGGTTCTATCTCCTTGCTCGTTCTATCTCTTTGCTTGGTTCCATCTCTTTGCCTAGCTCTACATCTTGTCTTGGTTCTATCTCCTTGCTCGTTCTATCTTTTTGCTTGGTTCTATCTCTTTGCTTAGCTCTACATCTTTGCTTGGTTCTATCTCCTTGCTTGTTCTATCTCTTTGCCTAGCTCTACATCTTGTCTTGGTTCTATCTCTTTGCTTGGTTCTATCTCCTTGCTTGTTCTATCTCTTTGCTTGGTTCTATTTTTTGCATGGTTCTATTTCTTTGCTTGGTTCTATCTTTTTACAACACTGTATATGCTCCAACATTGGCTCAAAGACAGTGTGAGAAATTTAAGTGAGCGATAAGATATATTCGCTAGGCAAAGCGAGCGGAAGAAACAGGAGCGGGAAGGAAGGTCTTAGTTGCGGAGAAGTCCAAACTCGAATTTAAGAATGGACCAGAAGAAGAGGTTACATATTCAGGATAGGTTTAACGCTAAAGATAAACTAAACGTTTTCGATGTATATCTACTAAATGATTGCTATTTATTGCAACAGCAAATAGGACTCGCACAGCTACAAAGAATTTAATCGATAGAATGCATAGAAGGACTTGAAAACGCCCAGAACCATCAAATAGAATAACAAAATCGTGTATGTTGAATTTATAGGAGTTTGTGAACAGTGTCTGTGTGAATTGACAGCCGCCATAGTTAAGCCTGTCGTAGCGATAAAATAGAGAAGTAACCTGAGTATGTGATTAATTAAAAAGCGAGGATCTGAACAGTCTCAGCTGCCAGTAGAAGCTGCCTTTTTCCAGTACAGCGAACACTTGTGATCATAAATTACTTGACCCCAGGACCGAGGCCTTACTGTCGTCATAGATCGTGATTTTGAGGCCAGAAGCCACGAGCCGAAGGCCAAGACCAGGTGTAAAAATGTTGAGAGAGAGATACTCAATAGTCTCTTTAAACTCTTTGAAGAGGATGTAATGACAATCAATTGATTCATTGATTGCTGTTATTTTAATTATCGATTTGTAGCTCTGTTCGCCACTTATCCGATAAAGTCTTACGGATGTCGTGTGCCCGGAGTCGTTGGTTGTCTGTTATTCTCGTTAGGAATGTCTCTCAGCTACTTTGCGCCGAATCTGACAACGATCTACCTCACTTACGGGGTCATCGCAGGTAAAAATAATTATACGCCGCTTTCAATTAGTTGTCTATGGATCAATTATTAGATTATATAATTATGCAAGATGTAGGGGTCTAGTATTACACCCCCGCAGAATAATAAAAAAATGGAAAAAAGAAATAAGATTAAGTTGGGAATGCGTACGTAAGTCTTTATTGCACGCTGCTTAATTAATTATTGATAAACTGTGGCATAGGAATTGAAGAATCATTCGGATCCCAGATAGAAAGAGCTGGTTACCATAGGCTACCCTTACAGGTTATTGCATTGGGAAAGAATTCTCAGTGTCAGGGGATGCGCTATATTCGTGTGGGTACTGACAGTCTGTCAGAATTAAATCTGTCAATAAGAGTATTGTTCAAAATGTATTAACCTCCATGAAAAACAGGCTGCAATTGTGTTAGAAGAATTATTGAACAAAGCATAAAATGAATTTCGAGCATAGGCCTTGACTTTGTCCGGTTGATTTAGGTCATCCAATGTATTATTATTTTTATAATTGCGGTTATTAAAATTATTACTACGAATTTAAATCTGACGTTCGGAGCAATAATTGCGAGTGAACGACTTTCTTAAGTCTCAAAACCTATACTTTCTCTTAGGTTACTATCCCATCTCTCGACCCAATCAGTTGCCCGACCCCATTGGCAACTTTCTCCCGTAGGTTCCACAATCTAATGATTTTCATAACACGATTAATTATTATATTGCACAAAGTATCAGTCGCCGTTCTCTGGAAATGAAACCGCAATTAAAGTCTGTTATCCACAAAGGAACTGATTTCGAATAATGGGTACCAATGATTGGGAGTTGGGGGGAGACGGGTGATATATCAGCGAGGATTCATTCAATCATGAAGACGCTTTGAGGTTAATTAGCTTTGTCGACTGTTCTTCGTTCATTTAGTCATTGATAATTATCTCTCTCTCTATATACAATTATCTATTCGCTCCTTTTCTGTAATTTGTTGAGTCAGTAATCGTTCTGTTCCTTTTAGGATCAGGTTCTGGCCTCGCATTTTTATCGACGAATATCATTATCTCTCAGCGATTTAGTCGTAACCGGAACTTGGCCAACGGAATCGGTCTGCTTGGATTGAGCAGTGGGGGTATTATTGGATCCATTGTATCTAATCAACTCATCCAGTGGTATGGCTGGAGAGGCGCCTTCCTCGTTCTTGGAGCCATTCATTCCCAACGCATTCCACTCTGTCTATTCTTCCGTACACCAAAGAGGTTAACCTTACAGTCAAATCATGCGTCCGGAATCAGTCAACGAAGACTATCTGGTCAGATGATTCTGAGATATATGAAAGAAACCTTCAATTTTTCCATTTTACGGCATGCAAGATACTCTGTCTATTCCATCGCAAACTTTCTCCATACATTCTGCTTTTACGGATATGCGCAGCACACTGTGAACAGAGCGATACACGAGGGTCTTACCCGCAGTCAAGGAGTGGTGGCATCATCATTAATCGGCTGTATGGCCACGGTAACAAGGGTTTTTGTTTCCATCATCGCAAACCATCCAAGGGTAAATTCGTCTTTGGTTTTCGCCACCGGGATGTTCATTGCCTTTCTATCGATCGTTGCAATCTTCATAGATCCAGGAATCGTCGGGACAATGACGTCCACTGTACTTTTTGGAATGCACACGGGTTAGAACACGATAGCGTTTAAAATTCATTTATTCTTTAAACGTATGAGCTTGATTCTGAACACTATTTGAATAGTAGTCTTCTTGAAATTGATTTTCGTGCAAATCTAATTTTTAATTTAGGTTCAACATTATTCTCCTTTAAGTTCGTATTTGAACAGCGGTTTCTTAACTTTCTTAGGTCATAGCTGTCTTTCAGCTGAACACCCGATTACACGAAGCTTCTTAAGGATTTAAAGATTACGATTACATAATTGCATAGTATTATTTAGATACAAAGGAACTCATTTAGTATTGTGATATTTCTTTTCGAAGGTTGTGCGATCACGATTTCAACCATCGTCGCAGTCGACCTAATGGGTATTGCCCTCCTTCCGAAAAGCTTAGCAATTTTGCAGGTCATCGGAGGTGTTGCAAAACTCGCATCACCGTCCCTCATAGGTGAGTAAAATTTGATCGATCGATGTTAAATGGAGTTCATCCGAAAAATACGAGAATGAATTTTTAGCAGCCATATAATGAGGAGATTCTATAATTATTCATACTTATAAGCTCAAATGATGTAATTTATCACCAAGCCTGTTTAACATTCTGGCAGAACAGGTAATGCGAAAAGCATTACTAGGCTACAACAAGGGATTCAGAATTGGAGGGAAAACTATTAATAACCTCAGATACGCTGATGACATCGTGTTACTGGCCACTTCACCAGAGGATTTACAGAAGTTGGTGCAACGTGTTGAGATAGCAGCAAAAGAATACAGTATGCTGATTAACGTAGCAAAGACAAAAGTAATGACAAATAACAATGACGCACTTTTGATCAAAGTGGACGGATACAAACTGGAACAAGTGGACTCATTTACATACTTGGGGAACAGAGTAACGAAGGACGGGGGCTGCGCGAGTGAGGTAAAATCAAGATTAGCTATGGGAATGTCAGTCATGTTTAAGTTGGTAAGCATCTGGAAAAATAAATCGTCCGTACTAAAACCAAACTGCGACTCATGAAGGCTTTGGCGTGGCCAGTAGCAACGTATGGTTGTGAGGCGTGGACAATAAAGAAAGAAGAAGAGAAACGCATACAAGCATTTGAGAACAAGTGCATGAGGAAACTGCAAAGAATTCCATGGACAGCAATGGTGACCACCGAACAAGTGTATCAAATGGCGAAAGTTGACTGCAAACTGTTGGGCCACATCAAATCCAGGAAACTGTGGTACTTCGGACCACATCGTGAGACAGCCTAAAGACAGTATTGAGAACAGTGTAATGTTGGGTATAGTGGAAGGAAGCCGAAGTCGTGGAAGACCCAGAATCTGCTGGTTTGACAATGTCATGGCGTGGACTGGTTTAAGAGGCACAAGCTTAATGAACATCGTACGAGACAGAAAGCATTGGACATCACTTTCCCATTCATGTAGTCAACCGTCGCGAAGCGACGATGACGATGTGACATGACATAAGCTCAACATTTAAACGTGCAGGCTAAGTATATAAAATTATTTTGTCATGCATTATCCAGGTTGACTAAGTAAACGTTCAGTTCGTTAATATCTGATCGGTTAGATGCAGCTCACAATATTGAGACTCAGCGAAATTTCGTACATCCACCAACGCGTCTTAGTAATTTTATGCACGGCTGTTGCAGCCGTGCATAAAATTACTAAGACGCGTTAGATAAGTTGCTTGAAGCTTCGAAAGGTTTGTAGGATAAGTGCATAAGTGCCCTTCATAAATAGACCTACACTCAACCCTGATGCAATATATTCATCAATTCCGACTATGGGGCGGCAATTGCAGAGTGATCTACTATCCAGTTATACTGCATTCACATTTTTAAACAATAGATAACAATTTTTTATAGTCCTATTTAGTAAAGCTTTTGGAGCCCGGCACAAAGAATCACAACGCAAGGTATGAAACTCGTTTCATATTTCCCTGTGTTGTGATTCTGTGGGTCGGGTTCGTTATAAGGCCATGGACTGAGGTGTAATATATTTTAAGAGATTGAGTGTTGTTACAGCTATATCATTATCGTCGTAAAGGAAATTTATTATTTTTGTGAAAAGAGACTACTTATTTTGCGAAATTGAGCTTTTGAATTTGGGTTGTAATAATTATAGAAACGTTTGCAAAGGAACAATTTTTAACTGTGCCTGTATTAAGAACCCTGGACGGACATAGATATTAGTTGTTGCTGATTATCCCATTCTCATGCTTGTCGATATAACACCTTAAGCTTACTTTTATTTCTATGTAACGCTCATAACGATGACTTTTCTTGGATTTTGATCAATCGCACTTATTCTGTAATGTGTGTAGGTTCTGTTTACGATGTAACTGGAGATTACAACAAAGCGTACAGTATCATTGGTTGTATGGCATTTGTGTCTGGCAGTCTCATGGTTGCCTTGACTTTTATCACCAGAAGCCATAGGAAGTCCGTCTCCAAAGACACCAAAGACATCGAAATAATCCCTCGGCTAAAGCACACCCTAATTCAACCGACATGATTATGAAAACGAAACCTAGTGATTAAAAATGAACATTCGTTGCATTTGTACTTAGGCGCCTTAGGCTATTTACAATCTATTTTTAGGTTTAATATTTATTCCTAAATGCATGCAGGTACAGTATATATGAGTTCAAATTAATTAGGAGTCTGTTTTTGTAGTAGAATCTATGTTTCAAGTCTTTTTCGAGCTACGTTGGACCGGTTTTATTCTCAGTGTACGCACGCCAATCTCGATTGGTCCGACTACAATGTGAATTTAAACTAAAAAAAACTAAATATCCGCGTAGGACGTATAACCTATAGGTTGTAATCACATGGAAAAAATATTCCAATTCTTGCTTTGTTGCTCATTGTGTGAAATGTGAATCATGGTTTTAAATGTAAAATTTGAATAATAGGGCTCAAAAGCTTACATGTCCGGATGTCCATAGCAGACTTTCGTACGAACCTGGAACCAGCGTATAATTTGGCTGTCTGAAATTAGTGTATGAGAAAAATCATCTCCTATTTCCAAAGCAACTCTTATTTATATAAAAGCAACTATTATTTATATACATAATATTATATTTGTTTTGCGCGGTTGTATGAAGAACCTGTTACACAATAATTTATTATAATCGGGATGCAATCGTGGCTTTAGAGAGAGGCATGGCCGGTCCTAAACAAAATGTTACCCGAACTGACAGATATACATTTGCTCATGGAACAGATTGCGGAAAATGTTAAGAAATCTGTTAGTTTTCTATTGTTATAAGCAGAAGAAACGATAACAGACTCAGGCATCAACTTGCTATCAATGACTGTTTAATTTAAGATTCTTGGCAACAGATGACAGTGAATTCCCTGTTGATGTTGAATATGAAAACTGACAACATGCGTATAGTCATTGTCAGCGGTTGTTGGCTTATGGATTCTCGTGAGTAAACTGGTGCCCTTTATTTAAAAATGGCGCTTTAGAAATATGAAGTTGACAATTACGGTCACATTACAGTCACCTGGCTAAGATACCAGCCCTTAATTGACAGTTTCGTGTAAAAATGGTGCAAACGTCAGGAGGATCGCAGGTTAAAATGTCGTCTATAAGTACACGCATTATATCAGAGGGGGCCGCAGAGTAATGGAGAACACGCTGAGGCGTAGAATTGAGGAACCGAGTTCGAGACTAGTATTTCCCGTTAGGATGACCGGTCCTTCTTTTGTCTGGCAGCGGCGTGGGCTAAATTATGTGTATTGCGTATTGAGCGCCTTGCATGATTGTCGACAGTTAAATTTGTTGAAAGCCTACATTGTCAATTCGAAGTAATAATTTGTCACCATTCGTCCATACTGTACTTGTAATCATACTGCGGTTTGTCAGATTAAATTTAAACGAGAATGTTGTTACACTAAACTTCTTGAGCCATAAATATTCATTGTAATGTAATGTAATGGAAAATTTATATAGCGCCACTCGCTATCAAAGGCGCTCACGACTCAACACAAAGCCAAATGGACAGCAGGAAAGTCAACAGAGGGAAGAGAGAGCATCTCCTCCCGAAGAGGAAGAGGTAGGCTATTCCAGCTGGTGAGACCCACGTAGGCGAAGGTCTTGAATTGGGCTGTGGCAGAGGGCATGCGGGGTACCACCAATCTATTGGTCTTCAATTCAGAAGTTTAGACCGAAGCAAAGGTATAGACTACATCACTACATGAAGCTTAAAATCAGAATAATTGCACTGCCCCCTCTAGCAACGGCTACCTAGCTGAAAAGCATAACCTAAACGTTTTCTGTTTGCCTCAAAATACAATCCGTAGGCTATGCTTTCCTGGTGCGCTATCTATAGCTCGTCTTGCTCCCACTTATATGTGAGAGGTCATTGGTCGACAATGGCCTAAGCGAGCGATGTTGTTACTAATTATTAAGTTGCTAGATCAAAGTACAAAGCTGATCGATAAGTTCTCAAACACGTGAGATATGGTAACACTGCTATGTAGACTAAACAGTTTAGAAGTTTCATAGGACTACAGTATAATATAGCAAGTTGAAGTCTCTACGATTCCAAAATCGATTTTAGACATAGGCCTAGGCCATACAGTCTGTATACTAGTGTAGATCTGTATACATCGCCTACTAGTTAACATCCTGTGAATAAGTAGCCTCACTGATGCATAGGGAGATTTGCTAATGAAGAGACATGTATTATAGCAAAAGGATTCTTGAAAGCCCACATCGTCAATTCGAAGACAATGTTAAATATTCTCCCTAAGAATGAATATTGTGAGTTAAAATAGGCCATTATGCTAACTCATTTTTTGACGATCTGTAAACGTAGTTTATTACAAATTTGAGCCATGGTTGCGGAATTAGGAAATACCAAGGATCACGAGACACGTCTTGAAACAAGATTTGAAGATGGACCACCTGCAGATGTCCTGCGGTTGGGAATTGAACCCACAACGATGGACAATCAGAACAATTTTCTAGAGCACAGCGAATGTGAAGCACCGTTGAGCGACTCGCCACATCATGAAGAAACCAAAATTATAGCAGACGTCGAAATAAAAGAAAGCTTGGCTGACTGGGGTGTAGTGGCGTGCGTTTTTATTAGTAATTTTATAGCGGCGCTTGACATAAGTGGGTTCGGAGTTTTCTATCCTTCTCTCGTTCAACGTTTCGATGCAACGACAGCGGCTGTCGGATGGTGCTCCTCAATTACCGGATTCTTTCAATCTTTTGTCGGTAAGTAGGTATAAAAATATTTTTCAAATGAATTAACGCATTGACGGATGACGCAACGCCCGAACCATCAACAGAATAGCATAATAATTATCGTTATGTGTTTTGAATTTAAAGGAGTTTGCGGACAGTGTTAGAGTGAATTGACACGTCATAGTTAAGCGTATCGTAGCGATTGAACAGAGAAGTAGTTTGAGTATGTGATTAATTAAGATGCGAGGATCTGAGCAGAGTCTCAGCTGCTGGGAGCCGCCGCTTTTAACCAGCACGACGAAAGGTTGTGCTCATACACTTTTTGACCTCAGGACCAAGGCCATGCTGTCGTCATAAATCGAGACGTTGAGGCCAGAAGCCACACGGCCAAGATCAAGTCTAATAATATTGAGAGAGAGAGGCAGGGAGATAGGGAGTGGGAGAGAGAGAATTACAGGGAGAGAGAGGGAGAGAGAGATGGAGAGAGAGATGGAGAGAGATGGAGAGAGAGAGAGAGAGAGAGAGAGAGACGCAATACTCCCTTTAACCTGTATCAAGATGATGTAATGATAATCAATCGATTCATTGATTGCTGTTATTTTAATTATCGATTTGTAGCTCTGTTCGCCACTTATCCGATAAAGTCTTACGGATGTCGTTTGCCCGGAGTCGTTGGTTGTCTGTTATTCTCGTTAGGAATGTCTCTCAGCTACTTTGCGCCGAATCTAACAACGATCTACTTCACCTACGGGGTCATCGCAGGTGAAAATAATTATACGCCTCTTTCAATTTGTTGTTTATGGATCAATTATTGGACTCTGTATAGGCACGATGTAGGGGCAGCGCAATCCTCAGGTAATAAGGCGTCCTAGGCAATCATCTATAAGAGCGCCCCCACCCAATGCATGAACAGTAAGATGTAGAAATGTGGGATCAGGCACACCCAGTGCGAAACACATAAAATTGGCTTTGTTAGAAGAACCAATGAACAAAGCAGAGGGTGAATTTAGACGTTTATGGCTTAGGCCTTGACTTTTATCGGGTTGATTATGGTCACCCGATATGTCATTATTATTATTATTATTACTATTTTTAATGCCCTGAGGTACTTCGTTCCCCAGAGACTTAGAAATTAAAATTATTATTAATAATAATATTATTATTATTACTATTATCGGTAGTATTTCTGCCGTCAGTCTGGTTGTCACATAATTTGCTGTTATCGCGCATGTCGGCGAGCTAAGCAATGTCTCGAAGAGGCAGGCGGCGTTCCCACTTTAGTAACTTTAATTATTATTATTATTATATTCATTATTATTATTATTATCATCATCATCATCATCATCATCATTATTATTATCATCGTTTTTATTTAAGATACCTGCATACAAACTACATGTATACCAAAGTGAAATTCGTACTCACTAATAATTTTCGTAGCACAAAAAATATATTGCACAAGGTGCCAGTCTATGTTCTTTCGAAACGAAACTGCAATTAAAGTCTATATAACCGATATAGATTTTAGAATATGGAAATTAAGCCATTATTGTACTCTGGGTAAAGTTCGTCGTGGATTTAAGTCAAAAAGAAATCTTGAGGTTAGTTAGCTTCGTTAGCGACAGTTCTTCATGCATTCAGTCAATGATTTGTTTACTCACTCTTCTGATGTACTGTGTTGAGTCATTTACTATTCTGTCCTAGTGGCGTAGCCAGGTCTTAGCACCAGAGAGAGCGTAGCCAGGTTTCAACACTAGGTAGATCGAGCAAAAAAAAGGCCCATCGGCCCCAACTTTGCAGTTTGCGCTTAACAAAATCAATAGCTTTAATTAATTATATTCATTATGATTATACGTATTTATTTCTACTTTATGTAAACACAAAACACCCAAAACATGGCGAAACTGTAAAATCAATAATATCATGTAATACGGTAATTGCATAGTAATGCTAATTTGATTCTATACAGACTTTAGTAGCATGATGATTGATCGCATGTATAGTATATTGTATAACAGCATTGACCAATTACATTATTATTATTATGGCCTTTTCAACAATTAAAACAATATTATTTTTAAAATAGGCATCATTTTTTTGTAAATGCCGCTCCCCTGCATCCCCTTGGCTACACGTCTGTTCTGTTCCTTTTAGGATCAGGTTCTGGCCTCGCATTTTTATCGACGAATATCATTATCTCTCAGCGATTTAGTCGTAACCGGAACTTGGCCAACGGAATCGGTCTGCTTGGATTCAGTAGTGGGAGCATAATCGGATCCATCGTATCTAATCAACTCATCCAGTGGTATGGCTGGAGTGGCGCCTTCCTCGTTCTTGGAGCCATTCATTCCCAACGCATTCCACTCTGTCTATTCTTTCGTACACCAAAGAGATTAACCTTACAGTCAAATCATGCGTCCGGAATCAGTCAACGAAGACTATCTGGTCAGATGATTCTGAGATATATGAAA
This sequence comes from Bimastos eiseni, assembly GCA_959347315.1. Classification (NCBI taxonomy): domain Eukaryota; kingdom Metazoa; phylum Annelida; class Clitellata; order Crassiclitellata; family Lumbricidae; genus Bimastos; species Bimastos eiseni. Next base: position 49,737,951 of record OY365808.1, on the reverse strand, counting down.
GAAACCTTCAATTTTTCCATTTTACGGCATGCAAGATACTCTGTCTATTCCATCGCAAACTTTCTCCATACATTCTGTCTGTACGGCTACACAGCGCACACTGTGAACAGAGCGATACACGAAGGTCTCACTCGTAGGCAAGGAGTGGCGGCAGCATCATTAATTGGCGTGATGGCCACAGTAACAAGGGTTTTCGTTTCATTCATTGCAAACCATCCAAGGGTAAACTCGTCTTTGGTTTTCGCCACCGGGATGTTCATTGCCTTTCTATCAATCGTTGCAATCTTCATAGATCCAGGAATCGTCGGGACAATGACGTCCACTGTACTATTTGGAATGCACACGGGTTAGAACATGATACTATTTAAAATTCATTTATTTTCATGAGTGACATTCAGCGAAATTGACATGAGTGTGAAATTTAGGTTCTGTGTCATTCATGTAGATAGGAACAAAAATCGTCATATATATATACATACATATATATATGTAATTTATATATATATATATAATAGGCTCAAGCATGAGCGTGACAATCTTTGAAATTCGTGCTGATGTGAAGTTCCTTTTTGTATTTATTTATAGGTCTAATTCTTAATATAATCTGAATAATAGTCTTTTTGAAGTTCGTATACATAATTATTTGAACAGCAGTCTATTAAATTTCTTAATTTAAGGTATAAAACCTGTTTTCAACTGAACGCCCGACTGCATGAGACTTTTTAATGGTTGAGCAGATATTTAGGATCATGAATGTACTGTCCAACATCAGGGAGTTTACGATTACAAAACATTAGTCAGGTACAATGTAACTCATTTGACAGTGCTATGTTTCTTTCTGATGAAGGTTGTGCAATCACGGTTTCAACCATAGTCGCAGTTGACCTAATGGGTGTTGCTCTTCTTCCGAAAAGCGCTGCAATGCTACAGGTCACCGGAGGTATCGCAAAACTCGGATCACCGTCCCTCCTAGGTGAGTAAAATTTATTTGATCGAGGTTAAATGTAGATTGTTCGAATAATAAAAGAATTGTTAACAGCAAAATAATGAGGTGATTTTGATATTGTTTTCATACCTACATGAATATACCACACGTGGGAAAATCTAAGTATTCGTTCATGCATGATCCAGGTGAGTTGACGTTCATTCCGCTATGTCTGATCGGCTACATGGAATTCATGATTTTGAGACAAGTTTAGCGAAAATGCGTACAGACGCAGCAGAAGTTGCCTGAAGCGTCAAAAGGGCGCTTTAATGCGTTTGGCATAATAATTGGAGGGGTACGTGTTAATACCGTTGATAATACAGGCCTACGAACTTTATTTATGACTGATTCGAACTTGAAATGATTAGAGGCAGCATATCTTACCCTTGCCTTCGTTGAAGAACTTTAGATTCAATTTGACTACAAGATTACTAAGCCTACTAATTTTGATAACTTGCGTTGGGCAATTTGCGTTGCATTAGGCATAGAAACGTTTACGACAAGACTAAATTTTGTAAAATGTACCTCTACTACGAATTCTAAATCCTGGGCGGATATCATAGGATTTTTCGCGTTCTCATGCTTGTCGTTATTCCATGTTATGCTTACTTTTATTTTTATGTAAGGATTATAACGATGAAATGTTTTAGTGTTGTTTTGCCATTATTATGGGCTACAAGGAGGCCCAGTCTTGTTACTTAACACAGTAATAGTTATAGTTAACGAAATCAGTTTATCTTCGTTTGCGAAGGTTTGTTATGACAATCGTTAACGAGGACCATATTGTGTTACCCAGGTATTGATGGTTATTCGACTCCAGGGCGTTTTAGTACAACGTTGAGAGTTTGTTAAGCGAACCGCGGATCATTTTTTTAATTTTATTTATGCCACTAGCGCAGCTTCTGGATATTATTAGAATAGCAGCGGACTTAGGTCAAGATAGTGTTCTTTAGCGTTCGTTTGACGGGTCAGTGTTTTATCCATGTTTTGTTTTCTTTCGATTACCTATGTGAGGCCAGGAGTCAAAACCCATCACTTGTCGTTTCATACTTTTTTTGTTAAATCATATTCTACAATGCATCTGCTTCCAGTTACATTTTACAGGGCAATAAAGGGTGAATCAAAATCAGGTTACTACTGTGCAAATTATGGCAGCTATGCAGAAGAAATCTAGGTCGTTCACCTCTGAAAATATGCATATTTGGCAATGCAAAATCTTGACACCGCGTGCATTTTTCTCCAACTAAATATTTGAATTTAACATTTTTATTTCAGCCATTGAAAGAAGACATATTTGTTTTTAACAATATACCATAACACGATTTTCTGTGTTTTTGACCCCTCTCACCTATTTCAGCCTTTATCTTAATAACTGGCAGCCGACAAACGGCGGGTTTTGACCCCCGGCCTAACTTTTTCAATCCAGTTTGTAAATGTTTCTACAACTACAGCGACCCAAGTTGATGAGAGGAATTATATAATGTAATTATTTATATATGTTGAAGCTGTGAGCTCGAGAGTGAAGTTTGAGTAGGGTAGAATAGTTATTTTGTATTGCATTACACTGAATTTTCGTTGATGTTCATCTTGGCATTTGATCATTTGATTCTGTAATGTGTGTAGGTTGGGTTTACGATGTGACTGGAGATTACAACAAAGCGTACAGTATCATTGGTTGTATGGCATTCGTGTCTGGCAGTCTCATGGTTGCCTTGACTTTTATCACCAGATGCCATAGGAAGTCCGTCTCCAAAGACACCAAAGACATCGAAATAATCCCTCGGCTAAAGCACACCCTAATTCAACCGACATGATTATGAAAACGAAACCTAGTGATTAAAAATGAACATTCGTTGCATTTGTACTTAGGCGCCTTAGGCTATTTACAATCTATTTTTAGGTTTAATATTTATTCCTAAATGCATGCAGGTACAGTATATATGAGTTCAAATTAATTAGGAGTCTGTTTTTGTAGTAGAATCTATGTTTCAAGTCTTTTTCGAGCTGCGTTGGACCGGTTTTATTCTCAGTGTACGGACGCCAATCTCGATTGGTTTGACCAAGATGTTAATTTAAACCTGAATAAGGGTAATAGAAGCACGAGGCATTTTAACCTATAGATTACAGTCAAATGAATCAGATATTGGTTTTATATGTCATATTTGAACTGGAGGGTTGGAAAACTCACATGTTCGGATAGCCAGAGTAGAATTTCGTACGAATATTGAACCATGCAGTGTGTAATTCATCTGTCCTTGGCAAGCCTATAGCTTTGTCTCACGGTGTGTGCCCGATTTCAACCAACTAATACAAAATTAGGCCTACTCGGCATTCCAGACTAGTAGTAGTAGTAGTTTACTTTTAGCAACACTTTGTGAATACAAAGATTATCATCGTCACCCTCCTCCTTTATCCAGGCTTGGGACTGGAACTGTAAGAATGCGAGCAGTGGCACTCCAAAGCGCTATAGAGGTGGGCCACTTATGTTGCGATGTTACAGTTCCATCTGGAACGTACACTGATAATTCGCATGTTCTAGGTATCCTCCTCGGTCGCTTTGACACGGGACACAGTATGTGTTTGAGTAAAGACGCCTGCGCGAGAACGGCTCTTGCTTATGGGCAAGGAGACTTACTACCAGAGTCTGGCGCCATGGCAAGTTCAGGTGTTCGATACCGTATTTAATCAATGAAACTTTATATAGCGATTCTTCAAGAAATCTACTCAGAGGCGCTCTCTGCTAATATTTGATCAATAAACTTAAACAAAATCACTGCAGAGAATCACTAGGAATTTGTCCTATAATTAGGCCTATGGACAGAGTTATATATATATATATATATATATATATATATATATATTCCTATAATTACATGGACAGAGTTAAACGCGCGGTAAGCTACATGTAGCACTTATTTTGCACCTTTCGGAACTTGTCATAAACTAGCTCAACTCCGTGCCCTGCGCCTCTAATTGGCAATGCATACGGCGTCAGCTGCATAACTGAAACTTAGGCCTTATCTAAACTAATCAAAACACGGCAGAACAACCGAAGTTCCCGAGTTAAGTCGTGGAAAGATGCTCAACCAAATCTCAAGCACAACAACCAAGATCGCTTTCTCTCTCTCTCTAATATATATATATATATATATATATATACCATGTATAATTTGTATATATATATTATAGGGCTGTCCAAGATATTCGCTTCTTATTCGCTTCTGAGCCGAATAGTGGGCCAAATAGCCATTCGGTATTCGGCCAAATAGTAGGCCTATATAGTGGTTGGACCGAATACGAATAATGGCACGTCATAGTTGCTATATCGAGTGTACTGAAGTAACTCTCTACTGTCTGGAACACGATATCGCAGTGCCATCCGTCTCATTTCTAAGTTCAGTTAAATTAGATCAGTTCCTAGTTTACATAGACTGGCAGAAGGATGCAAAAACCAAAAGTAGTTAACTGTTTGCATTTAGTTTATGTATCCAATTTACTGAGTTGAAACTTTTAGTCACATTTAAAAAAATTTATTTGTCGGTGGACCTATTTGGTACACCATTCGTATTCGTATTCGGCCGAAGAGCTGTCCAGTAATTCCTATTCGGCTGAATAGTGAAAATCACCTCTTCGGTGCGGTTTACTAATATATTAAATACATGTATAAATATATATTATGGTTTCTTTGCCTCATACCCTATGGGTTTGCACACGGCCCAGAGTAAGCCGAAAGAGTCACCAGTAGTGGGTCGACGTACAAGCGTGGCACCAGCCAACGGATTCCAGTCGACAGCCGACAGATGGCATAGATGTTCAGAGTCTCTGGGTTAAGTTGCGTCGATAGGATAGAGCGACAACTGTCAATAGCATTCATAACAACGGTGATGATGTGGACAAGTAGTCGCTCACTGGTAGTTGAAGACGCACGTCCGGACAGTCGATGAGGCACAAGTTTAGGCCCTATGACGTTGAATTTGGCATTCGTCGTGTGTTGGTCGTTAGATGAATAGCCATCTGTGACTATCTACCGGAATGTAGTAGAGAATGTCTCCGAGTATAATAACCATGAAAACCGCCATATACCTATACATTTTAGAATCAATTAATGAAAGTTCACGTCCTTACTCGCCTATTGCAATGGCAGTTTCTTACGAGGAGAAGATCTGTCGGTGATGATGCTGCTGCAAGTGAGGGCATTTAACGGGTCAGAAAGTCTCCAAACATTAGCGGAGACAAAAGAGTGGATTGGAGCGTCCCAGAACTTTTGAAGTCCAAGTCAATGTAATCGAACATTTGAATTGCGCCTCCAAAATCATCGGCTCTCTCAACAGGCGTCGGTACATGGACCAGAGAACAGGAAAATGCTTAAGGTGTCAGCGAAACTGGTACGGTAAGAGGCCTCGTAATGCCAGACGCAGGGACTGTGGGAGACCGTTCCAAGCTGAAGGGCCAACACGGGCAAAGCTTCTGGGTCGCATGTATACGCAGAACAACCAGGCTGCAAGTGAAAGATCGCAAGGAAGCTGTTGCGGGTAAAGAGGACATCATAGCGTAGAAACACATTGGGCAGGACAGGGCCACCCAAACTAATTGACAGAATTTTGAACTGTGTATGCTAGTGAATAGGAGGGAGCCAATGGATAGATTTCCGAATAAAGTCTGCATTATGCATGGGCAGAGTTTGGAGTGTCGCAAATGACGGAAGAAGCGATAACACGAAGTGAGAGTGACCTGTGAATGGAACGATTTAACGCTTATAATACAAAGCAGGATTCGGGAGCTGAGTTGACCTGATTTGTGAAAGTAAGCTTATGATCCAAAACAATAATTGAATTATCATTAAAGGATCAATGACGCATCAAGCCATATTTAGAAGCTGTGTCTTGTCAGAGTTCTGCCGTAACCGGTTAGAGAGGAGTCAAGCGTCCATGGCAAAGTCATATGCACAGAGTTAGTATTATGGATCGAAGTTTTAGCGTGTATAATAGTCTATTCAATTCTGCAAAAACAATGGCTTTGCACGGCGTCCTCGAATAACAGGCGCCAGATGAAAACAGCAAGACTTGAGCAATAATGTTTACCTCCAAACAATATCTAATCTGTGTTCTCTAAGACGGCCTACGCAATCTGTAGGCCTAACTATTATGCGTGGATAAAGTCCGATGTCAACGCTGTGCTCAATCGTAAAATGTGCATGCCCAGAATACGAGCCGAATGCTACGTCTGTGAGCATTTGAGCCATTATTTTAGGCACAGCAGATATAGTTTAGACTTGTTTAGGACTACAGTATAGCAACCTCAGTTCATCTGGTTGCACATGCGTGTAGGGCCTACTAAGTCAAGACGTTGGCCAAGCAGTAGAATGAATCGCGGGTTGTATATGCTACTGATACGGCTCAGAAATTACTAGCATTGATGGACAAATAATCATAGCGAATTGTCATTATTATTATATTGGAAAGTGCACTGAATGTTAATATCGGCAATAAAGCGCTTAATTATATTTAGTACAACGGGTCTAGTGTCCGATTCTCAGCAAGTTGTAAACCTGGTGTGTTAAATAATACACATCAAAAATTTGTGCGATGAATACAAAATTAGGAAATATCAAAGGACATGTCACGGATGTGGATTCTCATGCTTCAGAAGTTGAGGACAGACCATCTGAAGCTGTTCCTCAGCTTGAAAGTGAAGATTCAACGATGGGCAAACTTAGAACGTCCACAGAGCACAGTGAATGCCAGTCACGGTTGAGCCCCTCGACACAGCAACTGAAAGACAGAACAGTTTACGACGAATCAAAGGAAAGCTTGGCTGATTGGGGCGTTGTAGGCTGCGTTTTTCTTAGCAACTTGATATCTACAATTGAATTCAGTATGATCGGCGTTTTGTATCCTCATCTCGTGGAACATTTTCAGACATCGACGGCGGCTGTCGGATGGTGCGCCTCTATTAATGGATTCATCCAATCTGTTGTCGGTAAGAAAGTTGATTCGTTGCCTGAGAATTATCTTGTCGTATATCCAACTATTTTCGGATATTGATACAGGGTTCATTTTTGTCTTTCTTCGGTTTTAGTTACTAGAAGATACGACAGGTCGTGCTAAAGATTTCAACAATAGTAACGTGTTACAGGCTCATGTCCTGCCTCCAGTTGCAGTATCCGTGTTGCGCATGTATGGCCTGAGGATACTCACTAATAATTGGACGCAGGAAAAAAACCACAATAGCACTGAGCACTGCGCTTGATTACAGTGCGTCATATGACCCAAATCTAGACAATGATAAATACTTCTTTCAGAAAATCTTTCTATTCATATTTCGAGCACATTCGTTAATAAATGTCCTCCATGCTTAATTTTATCGTGTCATTTTTCAGAATGATATTTTGTAAGTTAAGTAAATCCATTTTATAACAATACTTCCTAAAATCAGCTTTAACGTCTTCCTACAATGCCATGTTTTAATATTATAGTATATTATGTCTACGTTACGTAAATTCTTTCACACCTTGGTACTTATTATGCTGTCAAATCCTACTAAAACGTTTAGCAGTGCTACACCCCTGTAGCAAAACTACACCCCTGTTGCAATGTTAAGTCCCTGTAGCAGTGCTACGCCTCTGTAGCAGTTCTACGCTTCTGTAGCAATGCTACGCCCTGTAGCAATGCTACACCCTTTAGCACTGCTAGACTAGATAAGGATTGCAGAGCTCAGTCGAGAGAGTCGTTCAGTTCAGTTCGGTCAGATAAATCAGTCAGAGGCAGTTCAGCAATCAAGAGTTGAGTTAGAGTCGGCAGTCAGTAAAGTCGTTGGCAGTCTGCTCTCGATGATTTAATTGTGACTATCATTCGTTGCCGGTTCGCCGCTGCTGTACTTCACAATAAAGATTAGGCCTATTTGTCGAACAACGTGTGTGACTTCATCGTTAGCGTAGTGACTCCGATTCTACCAATGGGACAGTCTTAAATCCTGCGCAAGACCGGGTAGGTCTTATTCAGCGGTCAATCAAGAAGTAGACGGGGAAAACCTCGGAGCTTGGCCTTCCGAGGTACAAGAAGAAGGAGAGACGCAAAAGAAAAGCACGGACGCACTGTGTAGAGGGCAAAGAGAAAAGATTGACAGGTTTGAGTCTACGTTTCCACCACACTCCCTCGAATTATTAAAGGGGCCAATCGCCGACGTTCGCTGGAAGTGCAATACTCCGCAGTCACCGCGACTTGTCAGTAGGTCTACAATGCATTTCGAAAGTCTGTTTGCTAGTAAACCTATTCTATAAGTGAGAAGACTTACCATGCCACCAAACTGCACAACTCAAGTCAGCAACTAACAAGACGTTGCAGTTCAAGAACACCAACATACCTTTAAGTTACTTTAAAGTGAATGCTGAAAATGCTGTGATATACCAAACAAATTTCTGTCGACGGCAACGGCTATTGCTATCAAAAGCTATAGTTAAACTCTTGATCTATTCATCAATCGATACTCCTTTAATCAAAATCAAGCTGACAAACCGCAAATTAATTAATTTTACAGAGTTAGGCCCCTAAGTTTAGAACAATGTATGCTCCAGAGTAAGACACATATAGCTCTTCTACTGCTCCCCTTTAGTTTTGGTTTATTTTTGTCTCTCTATATGAAGTTTCTTTTGTTTTTATGTAGCTCTGTTCGCCAGTTATGCGATAAAGTCTTATGGATGTCGTTTGCCAGGTGTCGTTGGTTGTTTGTTGCTTTCGCTGGGATTGTCTCTCAGCTACTTCGCCCAGAATCTAACAACGATCTACTTCACCTATGGGGTCATCGCAGGTAGACATAATTCTATATGCGATCTTTCGAACTTTCAGGTTTTCTTGAATGCAATGCGATTTGAAATTTTAAACATAGAACTTTATGCTTAAAACTAATGTCTCAAGAATTCATATACCGCCTGATCCGATTCATCACCTTCCAAATCTGGACCTAAGCGACACCCAGCTTAAAAGCTATTAGGCCTATGTGAGCCTCTGGCAGTCGCACTCGACCATTTGAACGATCCCTCTGATTTTACGCAGCTCGTGCTCCATGCCTGACTTTGAAGTGACGCCTACAAGTTTGGGGTTACGATTGCGATCTAATATCAGTTTTTGATTAGTTCGTTCGTTCTTTCTTTATCGAGTCCTTTGCTGTTATGTTACCTGTAGGATCAGGTGCTGGTATTGCCTTGCTATCGACGGGTATCATTATTCCTCAGAGGTTTACTCGGAACCGGAACTTGGCCAGTGGAATAGGTACTCTTGGCTACAGTTGCGGAGGCATTATCGGATTCATCCTAACGAATTACCTCACCCAGTTGTATAGCTGGCGAGGCGCCATTCTCGTTCTTGCAGCCGTTCAAGCCCAGCGCATTCCACTCTTCCTGTTCTTCCGTACACCAAAGAGATTAACCTCACATTCAAATCATGCGACCGGGATCAACCAGCTAAAAATATCGAGTCATATGATCCTCAGATATCTGAAAGAAACCTTTAACTTTTCTGTTTTACGCCAGGCTAGATATTCTGCGTTTGTTATTGCCTACGCACTACACCTATTCTGCTTGTACGGTTACTGGCAGCACGCAGTGAACAGAGCCATCCATGCGGGTCTCACCCGTGACGAAGCAGTGTTCGCAGCGTCGTTTATCGGCATCGGCTCCACTGTAATGAGGCTGCCCGCTTCCTTCATCGCAAACATTCCAAGGGTAAAAGCGTCTCTGGTCTTCGCCACCGGAATGTTCTTTGCCTTTCTATCGATCGTTGCAATCTTCATCAATCCAGGAAGCATTGGGACAATGACGTCAACAGTGCTATTTGGAATGCATCTGGGTAAGAACATGAAACGCTTTTTAATTAATTTACTCAGTTAAATTTATATATATATATGACTAAAATTAATATGGCCTGGTTGAAATTCATTTACCAATAGGGAACGGTCTCATGAAATTCAATCAGGTAAGGTCGCAACTATTTTGAAATCACTGAACATAATATTGATGGAAATGTTTTAGGTTGGTTATTTTGCTTGGATTAAATAATTATTAGATGACTTAAACCAAATTGTGCAGAAGCAACCTAAAAGAGTTTTGAAGGCGATGCGTTGTGTCCTCATTGGATTTTTGTTTTTTCTGAAGGGTGCACAAGCACAGTGGTTAATGTGGTCACTGTTGACCTTGTGGGTGTGTTACTTCTTCCGAAAGGCATGGCAATACTGCAGTTTATGGGAGGTTTTACAAAACTCGCTGCAACACCTTTCATTGGTAAGTAGAAATTATTTTGTGAAGTCAATAATAATTAGCAATAAAAGATTGTTATTATAGCATTAGTCCATGATATTTTTGTGCTTCAAATGTGTGGAGTTTTCACAACTAAACCTCTTTTAGCACTTAGACTGATTTTATGAAGGCATCGTGCTATGATAAAATTTACTGTGAATGAAGAGTGGCGACATTTCTCTATTATTTATAGACACATTGCGAAATCAGTGACACGCAAGTTGCGTCCTATCTTCGTGTGATTAGTAGGCTAGTTCAGTTTTGAATTTTGTTCGTTAGTTGTTTTCTCAGTCGTTAATCTATGGGTTATATTGTTATTATATGTTCGATGAAGCACATAGCATAGCGCAGCATTATTGCGATAGTAGACTGAACTATAATCTGTGCTATCATCATCGGCTGTTTACCAATCGGTTTTTGTTTATTTTATAGGTTTGGTGTTTGATATGACTCGTAATTACAACAAGGCATTCGCCATCATCGGTTGCATGGCATTTGTTTCTGGCAGTCTCACGGTTGCCTTGACTTTTGTCACCAGATGCCATAGAAAGTCCATAGCCAAAGACAGTGATGCTGCTGTCTTGAATCCACCAATATTGGAAGCTAATAGTAGCCAACAATAATCTCTTAATTTATTAATATTTACATTCCTTTAATATAAATGCACGAATGTAATTCGTGCTACGAGATGAACTCTGTTGTTCAAGTCTGACGTGAGTTTTATGTAGCTTTGGACGATGTTACATACGTCTTCCATTGCTAATGTACAGTCGCCATTCTTTACTGGTCTGCCTTTTAATACATTCATCTGAGAATTGATATAGCGCCCCATCAAGGAAACAACTCAAAAGCGCTCCCGAATCAAACGTCTCAAAGGATCAGTTTGAAGTTAGTGAATACATTTTCAGTTTGCGCCCCAGGGTAGAGACGCAGTTCAAGATGAAGATCATCCCAGATTGACCTACCACTGAGAATGTTTGATTTCGCACAGTTGCGATATGAGTGAATTTACTCGGAGCAGCTCTCAACTCCAACTAAAAAGAATCAGTATTTGTTTCTGAGGAAAGCTTCAGCTATCGTCCCAAGGTAGAAAAAGCAGCTCTATAGGGAGGACCATTCTAGATCACTTGGTCTAAAACAGAGAAAGGTTCGATTTCGCACGGTTGTGGTATGAGTTAAGGAAAGGAAACAAGGCCTATATAGTTATGGTTATGGATGGCTAAAATTATATTCTATTCGAGTTGTGGTAAACTGACCTGATGGAGACAATATGAAAGCGTGAGTAAAGTGGCTCCTGTTGTCGAGCCAGGAATTCCACGGCGGCATCAATTGTCCGCTAAAGATCAGCGGATATACATTGTATCGATTAGGAGCATCAGATATCTCGGAATCTAGAGGGATAATTTGACTTTCAACCAATCGTATAAGATACTGTTCAGTAAGTCAGAAAGCGTCCTTTCTATGTGCGAAGGAAGCTGCTATCCTGGTCTCGGGTCCTCCAAAGAACATCGTGGTTCCGGAGATAGGATAGTAGAATCCTGGGACTGGCGGAGACTCATCCAGTGTTTAGATCCAATCAAAATCGAACCACTAAAATTATTATATTATTATAATTCTAAATCGATTTGTAAAGCGCAATATAATAATGTCACTGAAAGTTACTGAAATGCGCTGAAGCACCTGCCTAGAATGTGTCACAAACAGAGAGTGTTCCACCTCTTTTGATAACCCCAAACTTCCTAAAGTGCAACAGGCATTCCATATTCTTTTGAGACCTAATACAGCGGGTCTTCTTGCCCATGACCAACTGGTTTTAACCCATGTCAATATGTTCTAGTTATAAGTTATCATATTTTAGAACATACTAATAAATCAATCAATCAATGGAACTTGATATAGCACCTCTTCAAAACATCTGCTCCGAGGCGCAGGTAAAGAGAACACTCTAGCGCAGTAAAACATTAAGTCGCTCGGGGCCATCCCAGCCAAAGGAAAAGATTGTGAACTGTATTGGCCTGTGCTATTGGGTAGGCGTCCAATAAATTGAGTCCCGAATGAAGCCTGAAATCATGGGCACACTTTTAATTGCCCCTATAAGACGCGCAGCAGCATTAAGACTAGAATTTAAAAAAACTGAATACAGTTGAATAATTGGAGAGCAAGAAAGATCAATGTACACAGCAATCCAAAGTCTCAAAGATCACGGCGTGGCCTAAAGAAGGGATAGCATGAAGTGGGAGAGACCTGCGAACAGAACGATGCTGACGCAGGTATCAAAGCTGGATCTGGGAAGAGTCGACCTGATTTGTGAAAGTAAGGTTTAGATCTAGAACAATTCCCAGGTTGCGAATAAAAGAGGAGAATTGGATCAAAGGGGTTCAGAAACGGAGAGAAAGTCAAAGTCAAGTCAATAATTCTTTATTGTTCACCAAATCAGTTTACATTCGGAAGCAGCAGAAACATGAAATATTACTAGTGATTATATAAACTATAGTCAACACATTTGTACAGTAGCAAACAAAAGTTATGCCCCAAAGGAACGAAACGTTCCGCTAGGAGCGGCTGCCTCATTGCATCGGATAAATCTCAATGGAGTCATTAAAACAATATGTACCAAAAATTATTTTAGTTCATTAAAATGTTTAAAACACTTGTTCAATTCAAAGTAGAACAATCAATTTTCACAAACTATGGCTCAGTTAATTTAATTCTACTCGCACGCGTTTTACACTATTGTGCAATTGCACGATAATAGTAATATTATATTAGCCTATATACTGTCATAATATCTATAAACCTTCTTTGAATTAGTAATGTCAGTAGGCTAATGCATATGAAAATTGACAATGACAATAGAAAGTGGCAGAACAAATCATGCATGCAGCAGGAAGTGTTTTAATTCGCGCTTAAACAATTGCAAAGTTGGGGAGTATGTCAATTCTTTTGGCAAGGAATTCCAAGAGCTACAGGACCATATATTTTTATGCGATTCTGTCTATAAGGGTAGTACGAACTCAGAGATGATTACAGTAACTGTTGTTGTTGGAACGTGTTAAATAATTGTGTAGCTCAGAGCTTTTTAAAGTCAAGGCCGGAATCTGCTATAGGTAATAGATAGTGGTGGAACTTGTGCATATATTGCTTGTTAATACATCCGAAGGGTAAAATTTTTGTAGTTCTAAATTGCCAATTGCTATTTTGAGCATGATGATCGATTCAAGCAAGCACCAGCCTGCAGCAATGCAGACGATGGAAATAGATTGACAATATGAGCCCTGTTAGGCACATTACATACATGTACATGTATCACTCGAATAATTCTCTTTTGAAGCTTAATTGATCCTATCAATCAAGAGGCGATCACCGAGCCATAGGCCTATTTATAAACTATGTTTGTCAGATTGTAGCCATTAGCGGATATAGAAGAGCTAAACGTACACCCATATGACCAAGACATTATGCACAGAGCCCAGCATGGTTGATGCTGTGTTTGAATTGCCTTTTGGGGTAAAAAGGGCGTCAAACCAGCTGCTTGAAATTCATGGAAATACGCGACCTATGATTTCAGATAATGTCAAATTCAGTTGGGAAACCAATCCGAAGGCAATCGGAGTGTGGCTATTATAGTCTAATTTGGTTTGAGGCCATAATTTGAGTGAAAGACCTGTAAATAAATGGCAACTAAGAGGCGTAGATACATGGCAATTAAGAGGCGAGGCTGTGGTGAGTTCGTATGATGATGAAATATAAAACGTCTTTTATGTCTATTCAATTCAGCAAGACAATGGCATTAAATAGTGTCCTCGAATAACAGACGCCCGGCGAAAACAGCATGACAATATTTATAGTCCATGTTCTCTAAATCGGTCTAGGCCGTCTATTACTATTATGCGTAGGTTACATGTGAGTCCGAAGTCAACGTCGTACGCAATCGTAAAATTCATGCGCATGCCCAGAGTCAAGGTTGAATGTTACGTCTACGAGCATTTGAGTCTTCAAGTCAGACATAGAATACACGGTTGAGACGTTTACAGGACTATTTTATCTAGATATTTCAATTCATTCGGTTGCCTATATTTAAGTCTGGAAGTTACCACGGTCTAACAGTAGGATTATAATCACGTGTTTGGATATTATGCTCACGTAGCACAGAAATTACTGATAAAGATGAAGAAATAACCACAGCGAATGGCATATTGTATCCATACTAATATATTTGAATTATATACTGAATGTTTAATAAGCTTCTCTATGAGAATGCGTTTTCTGGTCTTTTTATAATGGGTCCAAGACTTGTTCTTTTGTTAGTAGACTGTAATCGAGATTCTTTAATCACGCAACATCAGCTTTGGCAATGAATTCCGAACTAGGAAATATCAAAGGCCATGTCACTGATGTGGATTCTCATGCTTCGACATTCGAGGAGGGACCACCTACAGTTGTTCATCAGCTTCCAAGTGAAGATGCAACGACTGGGAAACCGAAAAATTGCACAGAGCACGGTGAATGCCAATCAGAGTGGAACTCCTCGTCACAGCAACAGGAGACCGAAAAAGCAAAAGACGAAGCGAGGGAAAGCTTGGCTGACTGGGGAGTTGTAGGCTGCGTTTTTCTTAGTAACTTAATATCCGCGATTAACTTCAACATGTTTGGCGTTTTGTATCCGCATCTCGTGGGACATTTTCAAGCAACGACAGCGGCTGTCGGATGGTGTTCATCTATTAACGGATTCTTCCAATCGGTTGTCGGTAAGAAAGATAATTCGTTGCACAGTCGTATCTCCAACTCTCCTCGGAAATTTAGAACAGGGTTCATTTGTAGCAGAATAACTAAGAAATATAATTATGTACATGTACGACAGGCCGTGTTAAAGATTTCAACGAAAACAACCCGTTCTTGGATCATGTTCTGCCTCCAGGAAACTGCTATCAAGTCTATGTCTGTGGTGTAGGCCGTACAAGTAGTTCCTGAGAAAGCTCATAATTGATTGGGCGCAGGAGATAAACAGCATGTGCTCTACGTCTGCTCTACGTCTTATGTGGAGTATGAGCCAGAGGACGCTGTGGTGTAGGGGTGTGTTCTATACCTTGCAGCCGTATGTAATGTTTGAAAATGCATTTGATAAAATTATACCCAAAAACCAACTGTAGTGTCCTCATAAGCTACAATAAAACATAATTATGTTTTAGTATAATACTAATTATTATAGCCTGTGCGTATGCAGTATATAGCTTTATTGCATTGAATGTATACCATGCCACCAAATGCTACAATAGCTTCTGCTTCATTTTTCTTGTAATTTTAAAAAACTGAGGTGCGCTACCAAAAAGCTTTAGGCGACAAATTGTTATTCAGCCTAGCTACACCGTACTTTAGCCCATAATATACTTTGATGCGGTCAAAGGAGTCGAGTACATCGGATACCGACAGACGCCTGGCTAACCCGTGTCAATGAAGGCAGGAAATTAAAAGTTCTAAAGATCTTTTTCTATCATATGCTTCGAATTTTCATTGGTGATTATATTAAAAATAAATAAGACCTATATATAGTATATATATATTAACATTATATATATATGCAATTGTGGGTCCGAGTGACTGGAACAACCTCCCATCTGATCTACGCTCTTTCCCACGTGACCTGTCTGTCTCTTTGTATAAACTTTTCAAGACTGTCCTTTTTGACTGGGTTTTGGTCGGGAGCGGCTCTGAATAGTTATCTTGAAGAGGCGCTATATAAATTGCGCTGATTGATTGTACAAATTGATAGTGTGCATTATTTTCTTTTAATGAGCACATCGAGACATCGAGTGGAGCCTCTGGCTTCTAGATTTTGGCCCACTCTGGTTCTATAACAATATAAATTTTCATGCTTTTAGGCTTTACGGAGCGATAATTACCTTGAATTAGTAGTGCCTTCAGATCAAAATTATTACCAGATTTCCTCGTCTGTTATAAGCCATTTGATACGATAGAGAGGCAGTCGGCGATGTCGTCATAGCTGGATTGATTGCTGAAGGAATCGAAAGTTGACAGGAAAGAAGCTAAGGGCCTATTCATATATTACTTACGCAGGAAGGGTAGGGGTTTAGAATTTCGGAGATTTTACGTACAGGCATTCATGCCGGGCGAGGGGTCTCGAAGAATTGTGTACGTGCACAAATATAGATGTCTAATTATGACGTCCACGTTATGGTATATTAAAATCAGAACTGAAGGCTCCAATCTGAGACTATAATTGTTGCTTGATCAATGATCAATGATTTTATGAAGCATGAAAATTTTGTTTAATGTAAGTGTTGTTAGTATTTAATTGCTTCATATTAGTTAACAAATTTAAGCTGTGGAATATGATGCTTTTAATGACAGAAATAAATGGTCAAATCAATGTCTTATAGATGTCTTTTGTAACGCGTATTAACCTTTGTAAGGCGGGGGTAAGAGCTTAGATGTACGTACAATGTACGCATGAAGGAGGTGTCCACAAAATGTTTGCGGTGCAGCAGAGGAAACTTTTTTGCCTACGAATAAATAGATGGGCTCTATGTAGACGAGATATTAGTTCAGAGAACGCAAAATATAAATACAGTCCGTTTTAGAAAATGCATAAAACCAGAGACTCTTTTAGCCCATTTTCTCTGGCTTCTTCTTAGAGGGCGGAGGGAATGGATTGACAGATTTGGGTTTCCACTTCTACAACACTTCCTCGTATCATTCCGCAGCAAATCGTGCGACCTTGGATGGAGGTCCCCTATACATGCAGGCCTACTTCAGTCTCCGCAAATTGTCAGTTCGATACACTTAAGAAATTCAAGCCATCGTTTTGGAAGGCGTAAGTAGTTATATTTGTTGCTACCTAGTGCATTTAATCTATATACACCTATAATCACATCAAATCAACCAATAATTTGGTTATAGTCGCTTCGTACTTAACCTAACTCATAAACAGGCAAAAAAACCTTAGCCACATGTGGCTGTGTTGCCTCCAAGCAAGCTAGTATCAAATAAATCTAGTGTTCTAGCGTTGCAAAAGCCACCTACCATGCACAGGGCTTTGATTAGAAGATCCACCTATAGGTCAAATGTCACGGGAATTTCCAAAAGTTTCGATGACTCATCAGTTTCGGTGATGAGTCATTATTGAACAAAAAGGAAAAAAATATTTTCTTGCGTATATAAAATGAATGAAAATATTTTCTCGTCACAGCTTAAAGAAATGCCACTACAATATAAAATGGAATACTCGAAGAAAACTGCTATTGAATTAAGAAAAATTGCCAAACAGAGCGGTTTGGTTGGTTATACACGACTACGAAAAGCGGATTTGATTATTAAAATTGAAGCCCACAGCGTACCCTCAATCTCAACCAATGCTAGTTTGCTTGATGCACCCGTTCCCAACATTGGAATCCCAACACTCGAACCCGTACCAGCCACAACAGTACGAAAAATATTCGTTAAGACTAAATCAGCGATTAATAAATTCGCAAGGTGGATTGAAAATTATATACCTAAAGAACCAAAGAAAATAATGAATGAGAAGTTAGAAGCACTGAAAGCCAAAGTGAATTCTATATTCGGTAAAATTCCTATGAAAACACGCGAAATAAAAGAGACGGCTACAACTATCAAGGGCTTCACGAAACAATACACGGTCGAAGGCGCAAGCGGAATTGACACCACATCTTTTCTCAAAGCAGCTCAACCGCAACTGGAAGACCTTTTGTCTAGAAATCGCCAGACTAAGGTACATTTTGTCCTTACCTGCACAATGGAGCGTGTAGATATGAAATCCGGACAAGTAGATACCAAAGATTTTCCATTTGTCTCTATGACCGAAGTTGTTTTAAACTCTACCAACCCGAGCGAAATATTTAATAATGCGAAAGATAAAATCATAGAGTCTATGGCAGCCTTCCAGATGCAAGGCAGTAACTGGAGACTTAGTGCGGTTCAAAAATTAGACATCAACACAGGTGTTTATAAACCGCTGAAAGGCAGTTCTTACATTCCCCTACCGAAATGTTTAGCGAGTAAAAAGGGTATTATTAATACGAAGAACGAAGACAAAAAATGCTTCAAGTGGTGTGTAACGAGAACCTTAAATCCGATTGACGGCATTCCAGAAAGAATTACGAAAGAATTAATCAAGCAGTCTGAAGAACTGGATTGGTCTGACATCGAATTCCCAGTAGCAGCGGATGCTAATGTGATAAGTAAGTTTGAGAGAAATAATAAAATTAGTATTAATATCTTCGGTTATGAGAACTATGTTTACCTATTCCCACTATTTTTATCAAAGCATGAGAGTAATAGGTGTGTAGATCTAATACTCATTTCTGATGGAGAAAAGAAGCATTATTGTTGGATAAAGAACTTTAACAGATTGATGGCGGTTCATAGAGAAAACTCATACACTTCGATGCACTATTGTAAAAGATGCCTGATTGGATTCAGTAGAATAGATTCACTACACAAGCACGCCGAATACTGTTCCCAACACGACGCTCAAAAGATAGAACTTCAAGAACCAGGAACTATGTTGAGTTTCAAAATTTATTATAGAAAGATGAGAGTCCCATTTGTCGTGTACGCCGATTTTGAGTCATTAATAAAACCTATAGACACTTGTCAACCAGATCCCAGCATGTCCGTCACCAACAAATACTAAAAACACGTCCCAAGTTCTTTATGCTATTATATAAAATGTTTTGATGATGACCTATATTCGCAAGCTCCCGTAGCGTTCACAGCGGAGAACGAAGACGATGATGTAGCCCAGATATTTATAGACACTCTTATAGATAATATAAAAGATATTTATAATCGATTTAAATTTCCAAAGAAAATGATATTCGGAAAGAAAGATCAGGTGCTTTACGACTCGACTACAGTTTGTCACATATGCGAAGGCGAACTGGGTGATGATCGAGTTAGAGACCATTGTCATTTTACCGGTAAATTTAGAGATGCCGTACATATAAACTGTAATCTAAACTATAAAGTCCCCAAGTTTTTCCCAGTATTGTTCCATAATCTATCCAGTTATGACAGTCATCTATTCATAAAGAAATTACGAGGTGATGAAAATGAAAAGATTAATTGTATTCCTACCAACGAAAAAAAAATATCATTAGCAGAGAGGTTGTGGTTGATAAGTTTGTAAATAAAGAAAATAAGGAAATAGAGGTTAAGCGAGAATTACGTTTCATCGATAGTTTTAGATTCATGGCATCGAGTCTCGACGCTTTATCGAGGAACCTGAGCAAAGACCAGTGTAAGAATATTAGCAAGCACTATACTGGTAATCAGCTCGATCTCTTGCTTAGAAAAGGTTTATACCCTTATGATTTTATCAATTCCATCGATCGATCGATTGAATGAAACAGAACTACCACTAAAGTCAGCATTCTATTCGAGACTTAACGACTCAGACATTAGTGACGAAGACTACAACCACGCACAGATGGTATGGAATGAATTCGGATTTAAAACGTTTAGAGAATACCACGATTTATATAACGTAAGTGATGTTCGCCTGCTCGCTGACGTGTTTGAAAATTTTAGAGATGTGTGCTGTGAGAACTATGGCCTAGATCCAGCCTGGTATTATACTTCTCCAGGTCTTGCTTGGGACGCCGCATTAAAGTTGACTGGAGTAGAGTTGGAGTTGTTGAGCGATTATGATATGATACTAATGGTTAAACATGGGATAAGAGGCGGTGTTAGCACCATTTCACATCGTTATGGGCAGGCAAACAATAAGTACATGCCAGCGTTTCACGATAGCAAGCCTTCAACATTTATAACCTATTTAGACGCGAACAATTTTTACGGATGGGCAATGTGTAAGAATCTACCAACTCATAGGTTTCAGTGGATGGGTAATGATGAGCTAAACGACTGGAGAGGAATGCCATGTATATTAGAGGTGGACTGGAATATCAGAAAGATTTACACGATCTTCACAATGACTATCCTCTTGCTCCAGAGAGTGTTAAGGTCAAAGAATCAGATGTAGCAAAACTTATACCAAACCTGTGTGATAAAGTAAAATATATAGTCCATTGTGAAAATTTAATGTTGTATGAAGACCTAGGCTTGAAGATTACCAAAATTCATCGTGGAATTAAATTTGAAGAAAGTGCCTGGCTGAAAAAATATATCGATCTAAATACCAACCTAAACACCAGAGCCACCAACGATTTCTAGAAAGACTTTTTCAAACGTGTTTTTCACTAATGAACAATAGTGTGTTTGGGAAGACGTTGGAGTACATAGAGCCTCACGTAGATATAAAACTGGTTTCTAGCGAGAAGCAAGCCATAAAACTAGCAACAAGAACGAATTACGGCACTCGAACTATTTTTGACGAAAACCTAATTGCCATTCACATGAAACGTACGAAGCTATATTATAACAAGCCCATATATCTTGGCATGTGTATTTTAGACTTGAGTAAGACTATAATGTACGATTTTCATTACAATTACATCAAGAAAAAGTTTGAAGATAAAGCAAAGTTACTTTTTACAGATACAGATTCTTTAGCCTACGAAATTAAGACCGAAGACTTCTACGCTGATATAGCTCCCGACATTAGAAGTAGGTTCGACACTAGCGACTATCCTAAAGACCACCCCTCTGGTATAGAAACTGGCATCAATAAAAAGGTTAGTGGTATGTTTAAAGATGAAGCAGCTGGTAAACAGATCGAAGAGTTTGTAGGCTTAAGATCGAAACTGTATTCGTACAAGATGGCCTGGGAAGACCACAAGAAATGCAAATATGTGAAGAAGAATGTCGTCAAGAAATCTATCACTCACGAAGACTACAAAGATTGCCTATTCACCAAGAGAGAACAATCGAGAAAGATGAATGTCATTCTATCCCACCTACACGATATCTACACCGAGGAAGTTAACAAGGTGGCTCTCTCAGCGGAAGACGACAAACGAGTGATTCAGCAAGATGGAATCCACACTTTAGCATATGGACATTATTCACTAATATAAAATGAACACTAAACAAATCGATGTCGAAGGTGTAACGCTACCTAATATTGCTTTGTCGAATGTGGATCTAATCGAAGGGATGAGGAAACTAAATATAAATAATTTCAGAGGAGTATTTCTAAGAGACGAGCTACCGAAGAAACCAAGAGCGAACGAGTGTGGTATCCTTAATCTGGACGATTCTGATGGCAAAGGAACGCATTGGACATGTTGGATCAAGCGCGCTAATGATAAAATCTATTTTGACAGCTATGGACTACCTCCTCCCGTAGAAATGATAAAATATCTACAAAGACCGCTGTTTTTATAACAGTGAGCGAATAAAACCAGACGGCCAAGTGTATTGTGGTCATTAAATTTATGTCTGCATGTACTGAAGAAAACATGCAACGATGGTTGTAAATTTCAAGAAGTCGTAAACGAATTACATTAAATAATATATATATATATATAAATGCCTGTCGATAAATTTGTACGAACTGATACTGGATCAACTCAAAGAATAGTTTCTGGAGTGTTACTCTATCTCAAGCGAGTAATACATTTCTAAAAAGAGATGGAACGAACGAAATGGAGGGTGATTTGGAAATGAATGGTAATTATGATAAAAGGTCTACCGACTGACATTCATCCACCAGTCTTAGCTAGCCAGGTCGCGAGTTTTGGTCAAGTCGAAACCTTAGTCAACCAAGCGATATCGAATAATACTACCACTGATAACTCGAGACTATACGTGACTGCAGCACCTACCATGACTTCTGATACAACGATAATAAACGGTTTAACTTATGAAGCTAGTGCTAGCGATTATCGCAGTGTGCCTGGTCATGAATCCAACCCATGGAGGGTTTTTCAAAATGCCTATCACTACCCCCGCATGTGGAACACTGAAAGGTCAAGTAATGTTTGGATACAGATAAAGTACCCCATTCCTCTGTCAATGTCGGGATTTCACATCGTCGACGGCCGAGAGCAGAGCGACCGTATTACTGGTTGGGTGGTTCGAGCTCGTAACGACGGAACAGCCTTTCTGAAATTTTGGTTTCATGGGGATTCCTCGATTTTGGATTTTTGAAGAAGATTACATTTCCCGCTTCGTCTAATTAGAGTTATTGGAGATTTCATATTACATCTATGAGTCCTAGTACTGAAACAGCTACCGTCTCTATACTACAATGGATTCCAACGCTACCTGATTACACGCTTGGAAGAAAATGTCAAATCGGTTACGTACCGAGACTATCTTTCGATACTAGTAATTATGGTTTTCAAGCGAATGCCAGTTCAGCACTTCAAACTAACAAAGCCTTTTGGGCATTCAAAGGCGACGGGGAATGGGTGTCTGATGGTAACGTCCACACTGAATCGTGGATATCTATCACATGCCCAACCGCAGTGAGAATCTGGAAGATTGGTTTGAAAGGAAGGAAAAATAACTAGGGAAGGATATCCCGCTGGAGTATAATCGCATACAATTTTGAAGGACAAAGGGGTACTATTTACACCGCGGCTATAGACATTTCTTTAGGGAATACTTACCAAGAATTTTTAATCGATTCCGTAGTAAAATATACGACCTATAGGCTAATCTACTTCCAGGCTGAACCGGGCAAGCTTGGATGATGCAGTTATTCGTGTACAATGATTAAATAAAAAATTATTTTCATATTTTAGCTTAAAGAAAATATTTTCTATATATAAAAGGAAAAAATGATTGTCACACACGAAACGTTTAAGCCAGATAAAATTATCTTTAAAGTCGCGAAGACGAACAACTTTGGTCAACGAATTCAAATTAAATATAAATACCCGAACGGCGATGAAGGTGATTTTCATTGCCAAACTCCAACATTAAAAAGTTGGGGTATATCACCAGATTATGGTTTTGGTAAAACCGATGGTTCTATTGGTGGTTATAGTAGACCAGTAATTATGTATGATGGGCCAACTGGTAAAGAATTGGTGACTATCGGCTTGTTTAAAAGTATTTTAGAACGCATTCAAGAGTTTCTGCTCGATCCTAATACAAAGACGGCCTCGAATAAGAAATTCGAAGATTCGCAGGTTAGACAAATGTCTATCTTTTATCAAAAAAAGGAAGACGAACCGCTAAAGATGTACCCGAAATTGACAGCTGCGTATGGATCAGCGGATATAACAGCCGGATTTTATGATACAGATGATAATCCAATCGACCCTCTAACGTTAATATCCACTCCACGCAGTGTCGTGTTAGATTTAACATGTAGTGTATTCATTGGAAATAACCATCAGTTCAATTAAGAGGAGAAGATGTTATATTAGTAGAAAGAACTGAAGTGCGAAAGCGAGTGCGCCGCTTGTTTGTTGAGCAGTTAAATATTGATTGTTAATTTTCAATGATTATTACCATTGAAAATTTAAGCCTCAAGTTCAACAACATCGTTATATCCAGATACCACGATCAACGACTGGATCCATCCCGGCTCCGTTTCTATCTTTGTTTTTGTAAAAGTAAATGTCTTGTTCGTTTGCAACTTGCTGAACAGAGGCTCCCCGTATACGCTCATGTAATGCTCTGTCTCATCCGGCGCCACTACCGGTAAAATATCCTTCTGTGCCAAATAAATATTGCTTCGTTTTAACAGTAAAAACTACGTCTTCTTCCAAAGTTTCAAAATCTAAAAATTTACGAGTTTCCATTTTAAGTAGCTGGATAAAACTTTATGTTAGTATGTTAATCTCATATCGATTTCTCCAGACTTTACCATTATAAGCCTTCACCGTGTTCATACTGGTTTTTAAAGTCATACTCGCCTTATACAACTATGAGTACGTGACGGCTTCGGTAGTGTCTTTGTCTAGGATTTCAACGCTTATAGGATTATTTCTAATAGTTTTTAAATACTCGTACTTGGGTAATGCTTGCCTTTTCTCCTTCACTGGTTCAGGGAATTCTGATTCCGGTAAAACACCCTTCTCAACGAGTATTCTTAAAATTTCTGGTTTGTTCATATAACTAGACTTTATTCCATGTTCCTTCATTAACGATTTCAGTTGTGAGAGTTT
The DNA here is from genome assembly GCA_959347315.1 of Bimastos eiseni. Taxonomy (NCBI): domain Eukaryota; kingdom Metazoa; phylum Annelida; class Clitellata; order Crassiclitellata; family Lumbricidae; genus Bimastos; species Bimastos eiseni. Next base: position 49,713,614 of record OY365808.1, on the reverse strand, counting down.
CACGTTCTTTTTAAAATAGAAAATATTTTCTTTAATATACTACGTTCATCTTCTGACCGTCTGATTGGAAATTTAACAATTTATCCGAAATGACGACTGCATAAGCTTCCGTTCCAGCAGGGATCGCTTCATTGAAAGTAACCTTGATCTGGATGTCTACGACAGACGACTTTAACCGTTCAGATTGCTTACTTACATCAAAAACGAAAAGCGGGTATACGTCTTTGTAGTCAGCCGTAGGTTTGTTGCTCTGAGTTACCAACTGGTCCATTCCGTAGAATTTTTCGCGTCTCTGTAAGCTCTAGAAAATTGCTGATTTGGGAATGAGAGGTTGTAGTCAACCGCCGGATATCTGTCCTGGTTCATCATCACATACATGTTCTTCGTATCGCATTGATCGAAAATTGATGGATTAGCCTCTTGATTGCGGCTTCTATTCGTTTTAAATTCAACTATGATGTACCTGGGTTTTTCTGGCGCTGTCTTTACACTAAGTAGCCAACTAAACGTAGTAGATACAGGAACCGTTATAGTATCGCAAAGATGGGCTCGATAGGCTACTGGTAACGTTGCCTTTGCTTCAATCGTTTTATTCAGCTGCGATCTTTCCATGTCAGACGCAATCACGTGCGGCATAAACCATGAAATTTTACTGAGGCTGACTTTACCAGCCGCTACTGCATTTGCCCTAAAAATAGCATCGCTGTCAGGTTTGCGAACGAGAGTTAAAGTCTGCTTCATACCGTAGACCATCTTATCGTAATCCTCGCAGAATCCAAAAATGTGCTTCAGAGGCACGATGAAGCTGAATGTACCCTTTGCAGTTGGTTTCTGAATGAGATACGCTTGTCTTATCGTGAATCCCATGTTATCGTTTATAACAGCAGTCGCGGCTGTATCTTTAGTCCATAATTGGTTAAGTCCCTGAGCAAAGCCGTTGGGATATTTCAATAGACCTAGCATAGTTGTGTTTGTCCGGGATGAAACACGCTTTCTATATCTTGATTAGACAAGGAATACGACATTTGGCTGAAGAGATGCATCAACCCGTTGTTGACTAAACTGCAGCGTCGGCATCAACGTAAAAGGTTCCATCCGCTTTAGTCAGTCTGCCTTCGAAAAGCAGGTGACTCGGAGGGATGGCTGAAAATATCTTGAAGTTCGATATTTATACCAATTTCCCCAGTGTTAAGATTCGCCCCCGCCACTGGTTCGTATTCATGAAATTCATATCTTTCAATTCCCTCGTCTATAATAGTATTTTCAGTAAATCTTAGAATATCTGACTGCATTTTTAATATAACAATATTTTATTTTAAGCAAACTTCATTCCAGATCCACGCACCAAATCTCGGATCGATATGGCGCCGCCGTTACCAGACAGTAAATTATTTATATTCACCGAATTGTGGGGAGACATTAAATTCTGTAACGTTTCCTTACTCTTTTGACTAAGTGTCGTATTTCCATGGGGAGTTAACAAATCCTCGCTCCGTTGTGGTGCAAACATTTTTGCCGCTGCTTTATCAACCAATCGCTTTCCAGCATTGATAGCAACGGTCTTACCTACGTCTATAGCCTTTTTTCCAATCTCCGTTGCAGCTTCTTTCCCGGCACTTAATGCAGTTGATGCTACCTGTCTTGCAGCATTCGACGATAATATTCTTTTGAAAAATCCTGATATCGTGTCAAATATTCCAGCGCCTCCGACGACATATCTTTTAGCAAATCTTCTCTTTGTTATGACAATCATTTTATAATTGTATCATTAAATTTTTATAGCACGACGCATTTATTATATTTTGCCGAAGTAACTCATCGCAGATACCGACTACCTCGTTTCTTAATCCTGTATTTCCTGCTCTGAAGCCAGCCTTTCGTAGTGCCAACATATCCATTAGCGCATCGGGGTCTTGCGGAAGAACTACAACCCCCTCGCCCGTCGAGAACCTCCCTTTCCGCTTTCGTTCGAGCAATGGCTTAATGATTTTATTATATTTTGGATCTCTAGACGATTTGGGTTTATTCGGATTATTAGGTACATAGAAGGCGCCCGTCGATTCAAGAATTTCCGAGTACTGGTCCAGATCGTTTTGACTGTACATCGACTCGTTTGGTTCCTTCATTGTCATCAATTCCCATAGCCCTGGAGTTCCCATGTAGGTTTTTTTAACAATAGATATATCGTCTCCTTCGATTGAAATTGGATAGTTTCCGATGAAAAAACCCTCATCTCTAGAGTGTATTCCGAAGGTCGTGTCCGTCAACTTTTTATTCGCAGCGTATTCTTTTAAATATTTTGACGCGATCTCGCCTAGTTGTAAGGTTCTAATATCTGAAACGGGATCGTCCGTAAACACGTCTATTGAGGGATATTGTGGGAATTGAATCGCTTTCAACGATGCGGGAAATGCTTGAAGAGCTGTAGAAGTCGCTGTTTAATCCAGATCCTTGGAATGGCTTCATGTATAAGCCCTGACCCTGTTGCACTATCTTGAAGTTTTTACCTCTAGTATTGCGATATATAGCCCCACCCGTTCCGGTGACTTTATCAATTACTTTAGAACCAGCCGCTGCACCTATTCCAGTTAATGCACCCGTTGCTAAGCTCGGTAATACGCTAGATAGTAGGAATTTACCCGCAGTTGCTAGAAACGGTAATATAGCACCGATAAAGCCACCTTCAACTTTAGCGTTATGTATTAATTGCGTTTTACTCATTTTTATAGTTACGCCTTTCCCATCCTGATGCGCTTTAGCTAGTTTATTGAATTGTGCTTGGATAAGAACTAACACATGCTCTCCGTTTGAATCGCTGTGCTTTAATCCAATACTAACACCTATTCCCGCTTGTAGCGATCTTTTAATTTTATCTTTTTGTCCTTCTGAAATATTGACTTTGACGTTCGTGTATCGACCCATTTTATACAGAACTTAATTAATGTTTAAGCTTCTCTTATATAAAACCGTATCGATAATTCCTCGTCTCGTAGATTAATTAGCTTACCATTCTGATCTTTAAGAGTCGTTTCTATTGTTGAAATCGTGGATAGGGTGATTGGAAGATAGATCAAAAATCTTGTAACCGGGCCCTACGTTTGGGAAAAAGGAATAGATAATGTTATCTGTATTTCCGTTGCTATAGGATGCTCCAATGATATCGCTCGTAACCGGGCCCTACGTTCGGGAAAAAGGAATAGATAATGTAATCTGTATTTCCGTTGCTATAGGATGCTCCAATGATATCGCTCGTAACCCTCAGAATGCTAACACTCATTATGTCCACTATATTTCTCGATTCGTTGCATCCCTCGGAAAATCGTCGGTTCGTGAAACCAAGGACTCCTCCTATAGAGTTACCCACCTGAAAATTAACCCCGTATTTCTTCGCTCTATACACAACCGTCTTTAACGTATTGCTGTTAGCTTCTCTCTTAATAATATATTCTCCGTTAGCCACATCATAATGCCCCCTTTCTTTCATTATTCTCTGCACGTATTCGTTAATATCTGTAATTTCATAGCAGCCTACGGGAATGGTTATAGTTTCCCACATCGGTTCACCGTTCATATGAGTCATCGTCGAATATGAAAAGTCGTTGTTAGTCGCGTCGATGTTTGGGAATGTATAATATGTTTCCAGATTGACCAAAGCCATTTCATACTTTTTACCTTTATCAAACTGTATCAACGGATTGAACCGCGTCCTTATTCTTGAAGTCTTGTCACTTAATAATATGTGAGACGATGACTTTGGCTCCGTGTAACGAGCAATCCTTTCGGTATTGTCTGCGATCTTTTGTAGAATCGATTCCATTTTAAATTAGCAAAACATTTATTTATGATGGAATGTAGAATTCATCGAAACCGCATCTATACTTTCCGTTATTCTTATTACTAGTCTGGTCTATTACTACAAATCCGTGAGGTTGTTTCCACGCTGTTTTGCATAGTTTTCTAAACTCCTCCTTAGGCATGTCTGTACTCACGTAGTCGTTGTAGATGTGATCAATATTTAATGCTGGTTGTAAGCTAAATCATGATAATATGCAGCGTTATCAACTCTATCAACAGGTTTAGACCAATCTTTAGGAGTTCCATCAGGATTCAGTCGCAAATCTAGTCTAGTTCCTGGTCCTGTAAACTGATGTCCCGGCAAGTGCATCTCACCTGGAAATTTAGCCCATGGTAACTTAATACTGCTAGTTACTGAATTTAGAGACCCAACTAGATCCCCACCTTCTACAGCTTTCACGAATCGAGTCGTTGTTTTTCCACAAACATCACACGTGCCTCTAAGCATCGGCCTTCCATTTTTCGTTATAACAGTCTGTACATTTTTAGTTTCAGTGTGAGTTTTACACTTTACGCAATACATCTTAAATACAATTAGATAAATTTAAAATGGAAGTTAAAAAAATTTTATCGTGGAACAACATATTATCTAATAGATTCAATGACCCTCTTTTACTTAGAAGTATAAGAGGGTTAATCGTAGGAAAGTCTGGATGCGGTAAGACGACGCTACTGTTGAACTTACTTCTACAACCCGGATGGTTAGATTATGACAATCTGCAAGTATTCGGAAGGTCTCTCTTTCAACTCGTGGGTAGATAATGAAGACTTGGTGAGCATGTGATGATGAGTTATATCGAAACTTTAGAAATTCCTACCAGACTTGCGTCATAGTTCCTCCTACGACCTACGTTGTTCCATCTCGTTACGATGAGTCTACCTGCGTTGGCGTCAAACTCAATCTCATTATTTCGATAACTCGTGACGCCGGCTTCAGTCAGGGGTATTTAACGTGACGGATGTGACCGTGAATCCTGTCACAAATTCAGACGAAGCGTGACAGGGTCTCTTTTCTAAACGTGTTCGAACGAGGCGTGACAGATTTCTGTGAAGATGGGTGATGAGCTTCAAAATTTCATACAGAGCCTGACGAACGAAAGACCCACGAGTAGAACAATTTCTATTATAATACATCGCTGCATACAACGACTTTGAACGCTCGAACGATGCTTGTCTGCGGAACATTTTATAAATCTCTCAACGGAATTCATGAAGGCATCGCTGTGTTTTTAATTACAACAAGCATAGAGGGCATCTCAACAGAATCATGAAGGCAGACTATACATACACGAAAGCATATGGATGGATGGATGGATGGATGGTTGGAGCATAATTCTATTAGAACAGCGAACCGCTGTTGTCTGTGGATGTGCTTAATTACGCGAGAGACTTAATACCACCGGCAATCCTGGCGTCTTGTTGCATAACTCAATTGTCTCTCCGCTGCAGCGAGACAGACATAGTTGTTCTTTAATTGGTTCCAGCTGAGATGGATGCATTACGAATATGGTATATTCGTGACGACGTCAACGATGATGATAATGACGACGATGACGACGATGATGATAATGATGATAACGACGACAGATGGACAGACGGGTACATAGGTAGGTAGGCGCCGTAGCCATTAAGGGATCCGCGATCGATCGAACCGAATATGGAGAAGAAGAAGTATAAGAAGGATTCAGTACTAACCAAATTGAAATTGAACGGTTCACTGGCGTTCCGTCGCTGACGACATTCATATAACGCCTATCGATTAGAATTAGAGTTCACGTGGGTTAGAGACACTCGAAGAGGTAACCAATAAGCTGATTATGACATAAGTGCTCTTATTATAAAGAACCTACTCACTATGTCACTTGGACTAACATTAAAAGCAGAACAATGATCGCCGTCAAATGGATGACAGCAACAACGAATACTTGCAGAGAAATATGAAATAGACATAGACAGACATAGACAGACATAGACAGATAGATAGACAAACATAGACAGATGAACTGATAATATTCTTTTTGCTTGGGGCTAATATAGCGTCTTCGTTGCATGGATAAATGTATCGATTGTCTGGCTTTTGCAACGCTAGATCGTTAGTTTATTTGATACCAGCTTGCTTGGAGGCAACACATCCACATGTGGCTAGAGTTTTTTGCCTGTTTATGAGTTAGGTTAAGTACGAGGCGATTACAACCAAATTATTGGTTGATTTGATGTGATTATAGGTGTATATAGATTAAATGCACTAGGTAGCAACAAATATAACTACTGGCGCAGTTCTAAAAGGATAATCACATTGTCACATACCTTTAAGTTCCTTTCAAGTGGATGCGTGATAAATTCCGTAGATGTATTGATCATTGTCTACTTTTTTTGTAGCTCTGTTCGCCAGTCATGCGATAAAGTCTTATGGATGTCGTTTGCCAGGTGTCGTTGGTTGTTTGTTGCTTTCGCTGGGATTGTCTCTCAGCTACTTCGCCCAGAATCTAACAACGATCTACTTCACCTATGGGGTCATCGCAGGTAAACATGATTGCATGCGATCGAACGATTTCTTCGGTTTACTTTAATGTGATGTAACTCTAAAGTAAAGCAAACGGAAAAGAGAAAATGTAAAGTATTAACTGATCTTGTAGGACTTTAATAGCGTGCTTCAATGATCCTTTTAGTTAGTGTAATAGTTGGGGATTGTTGCAGAATATTTCCATCGATGCGCGATAAGAAACATTTATACAGTTGGCTCCAGCCGTCGAATGACTACACTGATCTAATTTCTGTTATTTTGCAATCATTTTTCAAGTAGAGACAATTATTCATCTCAATATAAGTAGCGATACATAGGTGAGAGCAGGATTTACTCGTCCCCTACGATGTGCCATCCTTAGGTCTGGTTCGTATTCAATGCCACGCATGCCGAGTTCTCTCACGAATCGGGCATCGTGTACCAACAATAAAGTCATGGTACTTCAAGGCTTTTCCTATGGCCAGCTTGCTTTCACTAGCTGCCTTGTTCTCATTTAAGCGATCTATACTGCTTGATGTCTTCTAATCGCCTTGTACTAGATTCTTGTAAGACCAGATCCATTTGAATTGGAACTCGCCAACATTTATTTGGCTTAACTTTGCCTGCCTTGCCAAGTTGCTTTTCCTTATTTCACCTTATTTTCCAGTGTTCGTGACAGAAGCATATCAAAATTAACTGCTTTCTGCTCACATTGACAGCCTTACATTACACACCACTTCCTCTACTTCCAGCTGTGACATCTCAGAGTGATACGACTTTTTATCTCCTCTTCCACCTTCGCTTCTGTCGTTCATGCCTTCATTTTCTCCTGAATGCACAACTGATATTTTCTGTGGCATAAATCGTCCTAGAGTTCATCTTTTTCTCTCTTCATCTGTGCTTTATGGAATGATACTGCTAAATTAAAAACAAGACTTGTGGTTTTTTTGTGCTCAATTACCTATCCAATTCTGGTTTAGTTCCTGAATATAAAGATGTGCTTTTGCTTTAACTAATCCAACTTTATGGAACAAACTTCCTTCCAGGACACACTTTTCGCTTCAAGTTGGGATTTTCCCGCGTCCTATCGCTTTTTAAAGACCACCTAATTTTCTCGGGGTTCCTCGCCTATAATTAGTGTAGCCCGGTGAGTGGCGCTGTACCTATTTGACTGTCCCATTGGACAATCGTTATGATTTGACGTCCCGTTGGTAAATAAACTGATACCCTGAGCTTGACCACTGAGTGACGACTTAGAAGCTTGAGGTTCACCATTAAGATTATGATTAACAGAATCGACTCATTAAATCGTTCATGAATCATTGTTTATCGAGTCCTTTACTGCTCTATTACTTGTAGGATCAGGTGCAGGTATTGCCTTGCTATCGACGGGAATCATCATCCCTCAAAGATTTGATCGGAGCCGGAACCTGGCGAGCGGCCTCGGTTCTCTTGGCTACAGCTGCGGTGGCATGATCGGATCCATCCTTGCAAACCACCTAACCCAGTTGTACAGCTGGCGAGGCGCCATTCTCCTTCTTGCAGCCATTCAAGCCCAGCGAATTCCACTCTGCTTGTTCTTCCGTACACCAAAGAGATTAACCTCACAGTCTAAGCATGCCCTTGGAATGAATGAACGAAAACCATCCGGTCAGATTATTTTGAAATATCTGAAAGAAACATTAAACTTTTCCATTCTACGCCACGCAAGATACTCTACCTATGTAACTGCCAATGTTCTCCAGCTATTCTGCTTGTACGGCTACTTCCAGCACACAGTGAACAGAGCGATCCACGCGGGTCTCACCCGTGACCAAGGAGTGATCGCAATGACATTAATCAGCAGCACGTCCACTGTCACAAGGGTGTCGGTTTCATTCATCGCGAACCTTCCAAGGGTGAAGACGTCTCTGGTTTTCGCCACCGGAATGTTCTGTGCTTCTCTATCGATCGTCGCAATCTTCATCAATCCAGGAATCGTCGGAACAGCGACGTCCGCTGTACTTTATGGAATGCATCTGGGTAAGAACACTAAACCATTTTAGTTTTATTTGCATACGAACACAAGACTCGATAGAATTAATATCGATGTGAAATCCAGATACAATATTTTTAATTCTTAAACGCATAAATTTCAAAATTTCAACATGACTCCTACATTCAATATTTTGAGTACAAACACGAATCTCTGAAAAGAAATCAAGACAACGTGGTTCATTGAAGATCATCTGAATATAACTCATTCCAATTTATGAATATTGCTCAGTTTGATTTTATTTGAATAATTATAAGTAGGTCCACTAGAAATACTGAAATAACTAGAACCCCGTTGAAATCCATTTACATCTAAAGAAGCGTCTGAGAAATTCAGTCGGGTAGGATTGCAACTATTTTGATATCATTGAACCATGAACATCATATTGAAGGGAATTTGCTTGAGACTGGTTGCTAATGGCTAGATTAAAATAAACATGAGATTGTGTACACCACATTGTACAGAAGCTTTCAAAAAGAGTTTGGAAGGCTAATTTGAATTTTTTTCTTTTTTCTGAAGGTTGTACAAGTACGGTGTTTTACGTCGTCGCAGTTGACCTTGTGGGCGTGGCCCTGCTTCCGAAAGGCTTAGCAATACTTCAGTTTATGGGAGGTTTATCAACACTCGTAGCAACGCCTCTCATTGGTTAGTCGTAAATTTTTATGAGAAGTTAATAATTATGAGCTATGCAGAAAGTTTATTTAATCATGCGAGATCTTAGAATTTGTCCATATTTTAAAAATGTGGACGTGTTCTTATTTGTGTCTTACTCAACTAAACGTTTGTTTTGATACTAGGATTGATTCATAAAAGCTCTGTGCTATGTATGCCTGATGAAATTCTCTTGGAGGATATAGGTGCGAACGAGTTTCATTATACATGTATGGTTGTATGTTTAAAAGACCTGAAAGGCAGCTGAAAATGTTGATTGTAAACCCAATCCTTGTAAAGATCAAGTTTTGACAGAATCCAAAGCCTTTTTCGTCTCCATCTGATCAGTTACGTTTTCATGGTGACGTCTTCTTCAGATATTCGCTAAGACCTGACCCCTCGCAAATTGAGGCTTAAGTGTTTGATAATTAAACACTCAATAGAATTAATAATTTAGTTTCACATTACGGCGTCAGTGGCGCACAGGTTCCGTCTTGTCTGCGTGTAATTTGTTGTTCAATTATAACCTTGTCGATAGAGTTGAGTCCGTTGGTGGTGATCAGTCGCATTCTTTTCATCTATAGGCTCAGGCTAGTTTTTGGTGGTCATAACGTTCGATAAAACACAGAGCGCAGGTAGGCCTACTATATTTTTTAGGTCATAGGAGACTGAACTATTTGCTGCTTTTCACCATCTTCTGTTGACCAATTGATCTTTATATGTTTTGTGCAGGTCCCCTCCTAATGGTGTTTGTATTGTCTATTGCGTTCTGTGTGTAGGTTGGGTTTTCGATGTGACTGGAGATTACAACAGAGCATTCGCCATCATTGGTTGCTTGGCATTCGTGTCTGGCAGCCTCGTGGTTGCCTTGACTTATGTCACCAGATGTCATAGGAAGTCCATATCCAAAGACATTGAAATTCCTCTCTCGGATAAGGCAGTCGCAAATCCACCTATATCCGAAAGCTAATATTTACACGCTGAGTCGATTGACTTCTGACGAGATGTCTTCTGTTCTTCAAGTCTGTGCTGAGTTTTATGTAGCCTGGGACGACAGTGGAGACGTTTTCCATTGCTAATGAGCGGTCGCCATTCTGTGTTAGTCTGCCTTTTAATACATTACTTCTGGAATTGACATATATATCTCCACTTACAGGAAACAACTCAGAAACACTCTCGACTCCAACGCGCTTAAAAGAAATGTTTAAAGTTTAGCAAGGAAGTTTGAGCTTGTGTTCAAGAGTAGAGACGCAGCAGCTCTATGGGAATACCATTCCAGACCACTTGGCCTTACAGAAAGGTTTGATTTCGCACAATTGAGGCATGAGTAAAGTGAACCCACATGCTAGTACTGATAGTAATGGTTGTACATGTATACGCCTATTCTACGCGGTGTCGTATGCAAACTGACCTGTTGGAGGAAATCTGAAATCGTCAGTTATCTGTTGGTTCTGATATCGAGCCAGGCATTCAGGCATTCAGGCATTCCTGGGCGTAATCAACCGTCCACCAAAGATCAGTTCCTCCGAACAGCAACGTGTAATATATACATTAATTGTACTTACATGCTCAGTTGATATCTCAGAATCCAGAGGTATCATATGACTCTCAACTAATCGTATCAGACACAGTTAAAATAGCCATCGAGCGTCCGTTCTATACACGAAGGAAGCTGCTATCCTGGTCTCGGTCCTCCAAAGAAAATCGTGATTCCAGAGATCGAATATAGAAGAATTCTGTACTGACGGATTCATCCAGTGTTTCGATCCAATCGAAATCGAACCCACATATTTAAATCAATATCATAATTGCAAATCGAGTTGTAAGGTGCAAGAATAAGTCACTGTATGCAGCTTAAATGCGATAATTAGACACTTAATAGAAATAGTAATTTAGTTTCACATTACGGCGTCATTGGGGCACAGGTTCCGTCTTGTCTGCGTGTGATTTGTTGTTCAATTTTGATCTTGTCAATAGAGTTGAGTCCGTTGGTGGTCATTCGCAGTCTTTTCATCTATAGGTTGTCTTTTTGCATGTACTATATTATTGAGGTTACAGGAGACTAAACCATTTGCTGTTTTTCACCATCGACTATGGAGCATCTTCTTGGAATGTGTCACAAAATAGGGAATTTTCAGAATCTTTTGAAAACCCTTCGGCGCAACAGACAGATCATTCAATGATGTTGGGGCTAGCTGATTATAACCTTTGCAAAAGTGTTGTGGTTTCGTTATAATTTATGTAGAATGGCGTACTGTTTAAAAACTGACAGATGTATTGCCAAAAACAAGGGTGTCAGTTCAATTTGCACACAAAGTAAATGCTGCAATTATCTGGTTATTCGCTGCAGCATTTTTCAATTAGAGATGCGATTACTTTCTGAACATGGACTGTCATTATTGACATACAATCATTGACGTCAAAACATGAGTAGTTTGGTATAGGGTAACACAGAAGTTCGTTTACTGTTTTAAAACTTAAATATCTTGGTCAAAATGATTCGGATAACTAAAATATGTTTTTTTTAGCCCAAACAAGAATCGTTACGTACTGCTAAAAAGTTTAGGTCGAACGTGCCTTTAAATGACTTGACAGTGTAAACGAATCAACGCGGCGCGCGAGGTGCATTTCTGGCTCGTGCCTGGATGTGACGTAGCCATTATTCACGTCGCTTAATTGAGTTAAAATCGGAGCATCGACACTGGGCTGTGGACGATTGGTTTAATGTTTTGTTCACCGATGAGTCGCCATTTAATATATTTTATGTACTGCATGCACAAAATGATATAGTTTGGGTTTCGCAGGAGGAGAACGATCAGCCTGCACTACAGATGAAGTTTAGTTCGTCAGTGATGATGTGAGGGTTGGATGACGGCTTGGGTCTCACAAGCCTTCATTTTGTGCCAAATGGTACCAGTCTGAACTAGCAGCTCTGCATGCATAATTACATACATTCTCGAGCAATACGCGAAGCCAGCGTTCGAGAGGCAACGGCAGTGTTATGCAACGAAAGTTACTTATTGGCAACGATCTAGGGAGTATTTCAGCAGGGTGGTGCACTCTATCATACGTCAGTTGTGGAGACGAAGTGGCTTTACTACAAACTCCCGTCACGAATGAAACCATAAGATTGGCCGCCAAAACTCTCCGGATCTCTTCTATTGACAACTTCGTGGCGTATTTAGTCTAACAGCATTTATAAAGATCATGAGTCAAAGAACATTGATCAGTTTAAACGGCTCCTCCCACGAGAGTGGACATTTTTAGAAGTTGGGGCGCTTCAGTCGCTGATCGAGTCTATACCATATGGAGTCCGTGCTGTCATTAAGCATGACGAAAATACTATACCCTAATTGTCTGCGTCTTAGGTAGCAATAATGGTAGGCTAATCTAATGTTTTGTTTCCCGATGATTCGCCGTTCAAGTTGTACAAAACGACACAGTTTTAGGTTCACGGGAGGAGAACGCTCTGCCTGCTCCACAGGACCACAGATGAAGCTTAGTCCGTAAGTGATGATGTGCGGTGGGATGTCGTTCGGGGTTCTCATTAGCCTTCACTTTGTGCCAAATGGTACCAGCCTGAACTCGCAATACTATATTAGAAACATTCTCGAGTAATACGTGAAGCCTGCAGCGTTCGATAGACAATCAGACAACGGCAGTCATTTGCTGACAATAATTTTGGAGTTTTTCAGCAGGGTGGTGCACGCTGGCATACATCTGCTGTGACGACGAAGCTTCTAGACGAAAATCTCCCCTCACACGTGAAGTCGAAGAATTTGCCACCTAATTCTCCGGAGATCTCTTCAATTGAGATCCTGTAAAGTAGGCCTATTTTGTCTCTCAGCGTTTATAAAGATTCTGAGCCAAAGAACGGTGATCAGCTCAAACGTCGCCTCCAACAAGCGTGGAGATCAATAGAAGTTGGGAAACTCCAGTCGCTCTTAATTAAATACTGCCTATATCGTACAGCAGCGGTTCCCGACTCTTATAATTTGTTTTCAACTTTTTGAATTTATAATAAATATTTTGTGCAGAAACAGATAATAATCACAGGTTTTGAAATGCCATATTAATTTTATGCATATCATAGTTATACTAAAATAGTAGTATACTAAATATCATCAAATAATTTTCTTGCTATTATTTTTTATATGTTTATCTAGGGCCTATTCTTGGTCTGTCACAAAATAACTTTACAGTTTCCTAATATAATATGTATATATAAATAAAATATGAAGGAAAATAGAGCCGGAACGATCTAAATTCTAAATACCAAATTATAAGAAAATGTATTAAAAATTGGAATAACATGGTTAAATTGTTCAATCGACAACCATTAAAAGAAAAGTCATCGTCTGACAATGCTACAGTAAATGCCGAAACAACGGAGATAGTCACTGCAGCATCCGTACAGAATCAGGCACCAAAGAGATGAGAAATAAAATAAAAGAATTTTCAATTAAATAACTTTTATTGTGTACGAATTAAGTGAATCTGGGCTGCCTTTGAAGTCGTATGCACATCAGGTCCTGGTTGCAGCCACGTTTTATTTGTATTTTGGCAGAAAAGGGCGTCAAATTAGTCGGTTGAAAAGCACGTGGGAGGTGCTATAGGCAAACACGATTTCAGACAGTGTTGACTTTGTTGGAGAACAAAACAACCTCGAACGCTCTCTGAATATGGCCCAAATATTCTAATTTGCTGAGAGGATAAAATTATCTGAAAACTTCTGTGAAGCGGTGTTTTACCGTGCTGATGTGCATGCTATGTCGCAGAAGAATAGGAGATTAAGAAGTCAAGCAGGGTTTTAAGTATATATGACAAAAAGCCAAGAAGAAAAAAATACTTGGAAAGATGAGCATTGACAATGACAAAACCTGATTATAATCAGAGTGCAGAACAGAGATCGTGCATCAGATGTCGCGGGCATCAGCTTATTCACAGACTTTTCGTAAAAACAAAATCGATAGGTGGGGTAAAAATTGTGTCCAATTTCCAAGTCAAGCTCCAAAGAGATTAAGAAGTCAACCGATTAAGATGGATGGTGTTAACATTTTAAACGGCGAGGGGGTATAAGAACATGGCATGAGATTATAGGCTATGCTGAGTTCGCATAATGAATCAGGTTTGTGTATCTATGCATAATTGAAATCAACGGAATCACCTATAGTGTAATTTTGAAACGAAAGAAACTTATTCTGTAGGCTTACACTCATTCATTTATGCATTAGGAGAATTTAGGTATAATGCCTCTTCAGGTTACTCGGAGACGCCCCCAACAACAGGGCGACCAAATATGATGGATGCTAGGCAAGAAAGGCAGTTTCTTTTTTAATGCGGCGAAATCCGTTGTTTGGTTTTATGGAACCAGAAGCTGGCAGCTTAAAGTAATACTAGAGATAGTAAATTTATTCGCTGAGCGGTGGCGTTGGGTAAGTAAAATGTTTGTAATGATATTGCGATTTGCCAGTTTGAAATAAAACGAACATTTTTATTAGTCTACTCAATTTATAAGACACCATTGACAATATATATATAGACGTCCGGAAAAAACAGCATTATTCACGCTATAATCATCTCCAATGTATAATCCGCGCTTTCTAAGTAGACCTGCGAAATCTGTAGGCCTTACTATGACTTGGACTGCGGCTTTACTTGATATCAGATAAGGTCCAAAGTTAACGTCGTAATCAATCGCACTCTGTGCATGCAAAATGCACATGCTCAGAGTCCAGGCTGACTGCCTGGCTTACTGTTCAAAGCTGACTGCTAGACCTACGTCTACATTTACGAGCATTTGACTATTTATGTCAAACACTTCAGATGTATGCAGTTGAGACTATTATAGAAAAATAGTCAAGTCCTAGAGGAAGTTCAGTTAATCCGATTGCACATTTTTGAGTTCGAAAGTTTGCCACACAGTAGAATAAATTGCTTGCTTATATACACTACTGATGCAGCTCATAAATTGCCGACAGGGATGGAGAAATAATTACTGTGAAGGGTATATATTTATTGCAGCTTAATTATATTGGAAAGTGCACTGAATGCTTATTATCGGTGATCATATGAGCACAATAATGGCTTATATAACGGGCTTATACGCCTCTTTGCCTGTCAGTAGGTTGTGACCGTTTGTTGTTAAAATACACATAATCAGTTTATGCTATGAATACTGAACTAGGAAATATCAAAGGCCATGCCACTGGCGTGGATTCTCATGCTCCGAGATTAGAAGATGAACCACCTACAGTTGTTCCTCAGCTTGAAAGTGAAGATGCAACGACGGGCAAACAGAAAAATTGCACAGAGCACAGTGAATGCCAATCAAGGTTGAACGTCTGTCTAGAGCAACAGGAAGCCAGAAAAGAAAACGACGAATCAAAGGAAAGCTTGGCTGACTGGGGAGTTGTAGGCTGCGTTTTTCTTAGTAACATGATATCTACGATTGACTTCAGTATGTTCAGCGTTTTGTATCCTCACCTCGTGGAACATTTCGAGGAAACGACAGCAGTTGTCGGATGGTGCTCCTCTATAAACGGATTTTTCGAATCTACTGTCGGTAAGAAAGTTAATAACGTTGCCCGAAAATTATCTTGTCGTATCTCCAGCATTTTCCGGAAATATATTTTGAATACACTTGTAGCAGAAATTTTGATCCTTCTTAATTTCCAATGACTAGGAGACGCAGGGCCGTCCCAAGCTATAACTTCGCCCTGTGCCTAGCAGTGATCTGGCGCTCTCACATTTTTTGCCCATCTAAATTTCGTTAATATTTTCCTATCTAAATTTCGTATATATAGGACTAACGATATACAAAAATAATAGTGTTGTAGTAAGGTTATTAAAGCCAAACTCAATGTCGTCCTTAGTGCTTTCGTTAATAACATATAAATCGCGAACACGTGAATTTTAACAACATGGATGTTATAAACCAAAGCTACCAAGCACAAAATATAGATACATGATGCATTGTAATGTAATATGAAACTTAAAATGTTTCACTATACAGACTCTTTCTATAATAGGTTCAGTTTTTATATCGCTGTTCGTAAATAATTTACCTAAATTTAATGAAATTGTATTGCTGACTGATGCAAAGTCTTCGTTCTCTCTGGCATTTAGCGTCAGATCCGCGCCAGGGATGTGGTCTCGAGACCGCGGTCTTGGTCTCGAGACGGTATCGAGACCAGAAAACTGCGGTCCTGGTCTTGGTCTTGGTCTCGAATGCATCGGTCTTGGTCTTGTCTCGAACCATCGATCTTGGTCTTGGTCTCGACTGCGTCGGTCTTGGTTTGGTCTTAAAGGAATGTTCTTATGATTTGTCTTTGTCTTACGTTAGCGTTCTTGGTCATTTGCCGTATCAGAGCAATTTCTTTATATTTGTCGGTTATTTTCGATTATTAGAAACACCGGATGCTTAGGCCCTACGTGCTTGTTATTGATTTATAACGTGCTGACCATCTATATATACATGTTGCTATGGGGAAAAAATGAATTTGCAGCGGAACCAGCCATTTCAAAATTTGCTTTCACAAATTTCAAGGTTTTAGAACAATCTAATAATTATGTGGTCGGCCACGTGTAGCCATTGTTAGTCTACAATTCCGAGTACAAGTAGGTCTACACTATTCATACGGAACGTTAATACTTGTTCAGATGTCTTATTTGTAACCTATCGTATACTGTAAGTGACTACTGAGATTATGCACCGTGTCTACTTCGCTGAGTCTTAAATCATTGTCCTACATGATTATTGAGAGAGGATCGCACCCTGAGCCATTGGTCATTTTTTACTTTCCTTTTCTTTATTTTCTTTGTGGTTGGCACTGTTTGACCCATTATTTTGCTTGAGTTTTGTCATTGTTAGGTGGCAACCTGTTCCTGATTGTTCTCTCGGCTCAGAGTTCATCGTATCATTGAATGCACAATAAGTATTACTCTCTGACCATTGCAAGGATGAAATTTGCATATTCAATTGATGTAGACTTTACCTGTATTACTGGAAGGGTGAAATGTTGCATATTCAATTGACTAGTCCGTACCTGTATCATTGTGTTTTATGCGCCTGTGCCCTGGACCAATCAGCACAAACCGGCACGCCTACTTTGCTTCCATGCGGGATATGCAACCTAGTAATTAAGGAACCTATTAATGTAACATGTTTGATGTGTGGTGGTGTACATCACTCCGAGTGCTTTAATCTAACGACTAATGAAGACGTTTGGCTATGTCTCTCATGCATTGGAGAGACATTCCCTATTTCAGGGGCTAGTGACGATGAGATTGTTCTAAATGACTTTACTAAGATTTTGAGGCATGAGGAAGGCCTAGATGTATTAAGACTGTTTGATGATAATCTTGAACTAAATGTTTTTCTGGATGACCAAGATAACTGTACATTAATTAATAACATAGATACTGATCCTGATCAAAACTATTTTACTAATATCTCTTGGAACAGTCCTTATACTACCTTGCATTGCCTTTCAGAGGAAACTGAGAAAAGTTCTACGGTGGATAATTCCATTAAGCCTAACTTCTCTATTCTCCATATTAACTGTAGAAGTATGTTCCACAAACTAACTGAGATCCAAGACATACTTCACCACTCAGGTGACTCAATATTAGCACTTTCTGAAACATGGCTGGAGCCTAACATGGAAGACACCATCAATATACCAGGTTATGAATTCCTACATAAGTCGAGGAATGAGGGTCGAGGAGGAGAGGTCGGATTGCTTGTAAAGGAAAATATAAATTATCAATTATATGACCCAAACAGCGAAAAGCTCGTGCATAAATCTTATGAGGGTCTCTTCATCAGAATTCTTCTTAATGAAAGTACTTGTTTAGTGGGCGTGGTGTACAGGCCTCGGGGCAGAACTTAAGCGAATTTAATGTGGAGATGGACTACTTACTTACTAGGGTTTCTAACGGAGCTAAGGAGGTTATGGTACTTGAAGATTTTAATATTGACCTTTTGAAAGTTAATGAACATAAGGACACTAATGTTTTTTATAATTGCATGATGTCACACCAGCTTATTCCTGTAATTACGAGGCCAACTAAAGTCACATCCAATTCAGCGACTTTAATTGATAATATTTTTACCAATGCCTGGTCCAAACTGATTTCTTCGTCAATTATTGTTTCTCATTTAAGTGACCATCTCCCAGTTTATGCGTATTTCGCTTCGGGAACTTGTAAAAAGAAAGTTAGCATGCATGAATAATCGTATAGTTAATGATGGAAGATTGGAAATGTTTAAAACTGCTTTATCAAGTACTGATTGGGAACCTGTAATGAAAATCTGTACAGGAGATGATGTCAATGGGGCATACGAGCTTTTCTTCAAGATGTATAAAGAGATTTATGATAGGGTATTTCCGATAGCGCATAAATGCAATAAAACAGGACCTTAGCTTACACAACCGTGGATGACCATGGGGTTACTAAAATCTAGCAGGAAAAAAAGCTCACTCTATCGTAAATACTTGAAAAACCCGAATATAGAAAATAAACGTAAGTTTACCGTATACCGGAACAAGTTTAAGACTATCAGAATAAGAGCAGAAAAAAAGCTATTACGCAGCAGAATTCTGCAAATACAATAATGGCGTGAAGAAAACGTGGAAACTCATTCGTGAGATTATGCAGTTGGGGAAGAGGGACACAACCATAGAATTTATAAAAATAAACGGAGAGAGTATTAGGGAACCAAAAGCAATGGCTAATAATTTTAATAGATACTTCACGAGCATCGCACATGAGCTTGAGGAGAAGCTACCGGATCCAAAGAAAACCTTTGAAAGTTTTTTACCAGTACCCCTACAGAGCTCTATGGGTTTTTTGCTAACCTCTCGGGAAGAAGTTATGAAAATTAGCCTCTTGATACGGTCCACTCATAGTAAGGGGGTAGACGATATTGACCCTTGTATAGCTGCGTCATGCTTAACTTTCATAGCCTCTCCCTTAGCTGAATTAATAAACTGCACCTTCGTTAATGGAATAGTTCCACATGCGCTAAAAATTGCCAAAGTTGTACCCATCTACAAAAAAGGAGAAAAAGACAATATAGCTAACTACCGGCCTATATCCATTCTACCTTACTTTGCAAAATTTTATGAAGAGCTTATGTACGATCAACTCTCAAATTATGTTAAAAAGACAGCTGCTATATACCAATCCCAACGTGGATTCCAATCAGGGCACTCCCCTAATATGGCACTATTAGAAATGCAGGATAATATATCGAATGCCATTGGAAAAAAAACAATATTCTGTGGGAGTTTTTTTGACCTTGCAAAAGCTGTCGACACGGTAAATCACAGCATCCTACTAAAAAAATTGGAAAATTATGGTATAAGGGGGAAACAACTGAAATGGTTTTATAGCTTCCTTGATAATCGTACACAGAGAGTAATGTGCAATGGTGCGCTATCGGAGGTAAATCTGATTAGATTTGGAGTTCCCCAGGGTTCAAATCTTGGACCTTTATTATTCCTTCTGTATATTAATGATCTGGCTACTGTCTCAACAACATTATTCTTTATTTTATTTGCCGATGATACAAATGTATTTTATTCGCATAGTTCCTGGCAAACTCTGGTAAGGGTTATTAATGCGGAGTTAGCTGATGTTGCTATATGGTTTTGTGCTAATAGACTTTCTCTTAATCTAGATAAAACTAATTTCATTTTGTTTAAGTCACATAGGAAAATAAGTCCTAGGGATAATCTAAGTTTGCTCATTAATGATATTCCTATAAATCAGGTAGAGTCCACTAAGTTTCTTGGGGTCTATGTTGACCAGCATTTAACCTGGAAAGATCACATTAACCATATTTCTTCAAAAATCGCAAAGAACGTTGGCATCTTGGCTAGAACGTCTTATGTACTCCCTAAGTCAATCCGAATTAAATTGTATTACTCCCTTGTCTACCCATACTTGACCTTTTGCAGTATGATATGGGCATCCACATATGAATCTAGGCTTAGAAAACTTGTGTTACTACAAAAGAGAGCGGTAAGAATAATAGAAGGTGCTCGCAGATGCACTCATACGGGGGCATACTACAAGGAGTACAAGCTATTGAAAATTAGTCAAATTACGGTGATCCAAATGTCTGAGTTCATATACCGATACGAACACGGCTTACTCCCTGCTATCTTTAAAGGATATTTTTCCACTGGACTTGACACCCACACCCACAATACTAGAAATATAACAGATTATCGCCCCATAAAAGCTAGAACCAATGCACGCAGGTATACTATAAAATTTTCTGGACCCTCATCATGGAATAACATCCCATTGGAAATTCGTCGGTCATATAATATTATAGCTTTCAAAAATAAGTTACGAGCCTTCCTCATCAATTCATTAATGCACTAAATCATTAAATACAGTAAATCCTAATTAATTACTAATCACGGCTATACATTAAACTATATGTTGCATATAATGGTGCATATGACTGCATTTAGTAAAGCTTTGTTCATTTTTTCCATTTCGTGTTTTGTTGCGCTTTTAGGATTAATTTGCAATAAAGATAAATTGCCATTTATTAGTGTTATATAGTTGCTACAAGGAGGTCCCTATTTAGCGGGATTTGCATCCCTTCTGGGGCTCCCATTGTAGCCAATAAAAATTTGCTTGTGCATATTGTGAGATGTACTCTATTTCGTTGTTGGCTACAATAAAACACTGAAACAAAGTAAGTAATTTATAGTGTGATATTCTCAGGCCGAAGCCACAGGCTGGACCCGCAAAAGTTCAGACTAGCCGGTAAAACTGTTTTCTGGACGATTATTAAGATTAGTATTCTTCAGCAATAAAATTAATGTTTTAAGCGTGTTATTCCGTTTTAGCGTTTTAATAAATTGAATTGTTTATAAAAATAGAGTATCGGTCTTGGTCTCAGACCCTTGGTCATGGTCTTGGTCTCGGACCACCCGATCTTGGTCTTGGCCTTGGCCTTGGCCTCGAGGTTTTGGTCTCGTGCCCAACACTGATCAGCGCAGAGATCGAGTAGTTAGCTTGAAGGGGAGATGTGTAAACGATCAATTGCATTACAACACATTGCAAATTTAACTAATGACAACTAAGAAGAATAAACAACGTGTGTTTGTCTCCGCGTACTAGGAGAAAACAATTACAGTCCCCCAAAGATTTTGTCGCCAACTCTTAGCACCGCTCGCCATTAAAAACTGGAAGACGACAATAACTTGCCCTATTTATCACGCACGGCATAGCTTCTATCATAGACTATTAATTTTAGGTGCGAGGCATCTTTCCTCGAAGCTCACAAACCTGGTCAAGCAAGTGAGAACATTGATAACTGAAGTAATTATATAAGAATGCGTAGATAAGCACAAGAACAATACCATATCTTCTAGTAGGCCTTCCTTTCATGTGGATGCATGACAAAATTATCATTATTCCTCAGAGGTTTTACTCGGAATGTGTGAGTCGCAATTCCATCGATTTATTATTCATTGTTGATTTTTTTATCTCTCTAGCTCTGTTCGCCAGTTATGCGATAAAGTCTTATGGATGTCGTTTGCCAGGTGTCGTTGGTTGTTTGTTGCTTTCGCTGGGATTGTCTCTCAGCTACTTCGCCCAGAATCTAACAACGATCTACTTCACCTATGGGGTCATCGCAGGTAAACATGATCACATGCGATCTTTCGATTTCTGCGTTTTTTTCAACGTGAGTAACGTCAAAGTAGTGCAAAGGGAAAAGATAAAATGTAAGGTAGGAAATGATCCTGTAGGACTTTAATATCTGCTTCAGTGATCATCAACTTCTAGCGTTATGGTTGTGGGGTGTTGCAGACTCCTTCAGTCGATGTGCGGTACGAAACATACAACTGGGTCCAGCTGTAAATGTCTACACTGACTATGCTGGATATATTTTCTTTTACATTGCAATCAGTTTGCAAGTAGAGCCAGTTTATCCCACTCTGGTGAGCGATGCATTTGTGAGAGCACAATTGACTCAATCCACACAGCGACAGCCTCAGGTCAGGTTCGAACTCAAAGCCCTACAAACCGAGTTCTGCTACCAATCGGCTATCGCGTCTCCCCCCAAAATTTTTACCATGTTGTGAATAGCAATGCTATTAAGTCCATACACCTGAATTCGTTTAGTAAGTCTTCTCCGTCGAACTATGGCTGCATGGTTTTGATCGTGATTTATTTATATTCCCGAGTATATTATAATATAGACATAAAAATAAACAAAATAAACGATGCACTTTCCTCAATTATGTCTATTATACAATATTGAAAGCAACTTGAAGTTGTCACCAATATAGTTCATCAATAGATACGTTCAATCAGTTTTGTACCTACTGAAGTCCTACCTAGACTATCTATTAAATTATGCAGCAAGATAGGAATTGTCGATTGCTCTTCCCTAGTAAACGTCTGAGCATTTTGTTTACCCATCCTTTAGTTCAATTCAACCAAACGTCGTATGGATCTGAGAGTTGATTACTAACAACGAAACACAAATAAATGAGCTGATAGGAGTTTTATCGTTCACATAATCTGATAATATCGACGGTTTCGCAAATAATATAATGCTCAAAGTCTGTTGACTCTCGTATACATGAAACGGTCAATTGCGGTTCACAGGAATGTGTGAGTAGCAAATCATACATGTACCCATGGCTGCCGCTACGATTGGCTAAGGAGATTGCTTTTCTTTTTCGATCTCATCTCAAGTCCTGCAACAGAGCAATATGCCACAAAGCATCATGTCTCTGAACGGCCTTTCTTCAAAATTGGCCGACGCAAAAATCTTCGGTTCGTCAATCGTCATTGTCACTCTCCCAACATCATCTGCCTCCTTTATCCGGCACCCATTGAACTCATCACTTAAAATAAGTCTCACCTAATAAGCTGGCGCATGTTCCTGACTTAAAAGCCTAACAGTTTGGGGTTTACAATTACGATTAATTAATTAATTATTGATTTGTTTGTTCGTTCCTCGTTTATCGAGTTCTCTACTCCCCTGTGACGTTTAGGATCAGGTGCAGGTATTGCCTACCTAGCGACGGATATCATTATTCCTCAAAGGTTTACTCGAAACCGGAACTTGGCCAGCGGAATCGGTACGCTTGGCTACAGCTGCGGGGGCTTGATAGGATCCATTCTTACAAATTACCTTACCCAGCTGTACAGCTGGCGAGGCGCCATTCTCGTTCATGCAGCCATTCAAGCCCAGCGCATTCCGCTTATTCTGTTCTTCCGTACACCAAAGAGATTAATCTCACAGTCAAATCATGCGTCCGGAATCAGCGAACGAAGTACATCCTGTCAGATGATCTTGAGATACCTGAAAGAAACGTTTAACTTTTCAATTTTACGCCACGCAATGTATTCTACGTATGTGACTGCCTACGTTCTCCACTTATTCTGCTTGTACGGCTACTGGCAGCACATAGTGAACAGAGCGATCCACGCGGGTCTCACCCGTGACGAAGCAGTGTTCGCAGCGTCAATGGTCAGCGCTACGACCATCGTAATCAGGTTGCCAGTCTCATTCATCGCAAACCTTCAAAGGGTAAAAGCGTCTCTGGTCTTCGCCACCGGAATGTTCTTAGCCTTTCTATCGATCGTCGCAATCTTCATTAATCCAGGAATTATTGGGACTATGTCGTCTACAGTACTGTATGGAATGCATCTGGGTAAGAACATGAAACGTGTTTAAATTTATTTATACGCGAACACGTGACTCAATGGTGAAGTTTAGAGTCTGATAAATTGATGCAGATACGAATTTGTTTGAATTTTTTTAACGCGTTAACAATTTTGACCCTAACTCCTACGTTCATTATTTAAACACAAACTAGATCATCTAAGGCGAAATCAAGGTCAGAAGGCTAGTTCATTTGATCAATACGCATTCTAATATATTAGCGTCAAATTTGAACATTAATTTGTTAAATTTAGTTGAATATAAAAACAATCGAATTTACCACGACCTTGTTAGAATTCATTTGCAAATAAGAAAGAGTCCGTGAAATTCAATCAGGTGGGATCGCAACTATTTTGAAAGCACTGAACATGTTATTGATGAAAATTTTTATGTGGCTGGTTATTTAGCTTAGAATACATACTATAAGCCTTCAACCAAATTGTGCAGAAGCAACCTAAAAGAGTTTGGAAAGTGAAGCATTGTGTCCTCATTGGATTTCTTTCTTTTTCTGCAGGTTGCACAAGCACAGTGTTTAATGTCGTCACTGTTGACCTTGTGGGTTTGGCACTCCTTCCGAAAGGCTTGGCAATACTGCAGTTTATGGGAGGGTTCACAAAACTCATTGCAACGCCTCTCATTGGTAAGTAGCAAATGTTTGATTGAAGTTGATTATTATGATTATTGATTATTATGAGTTACGCAAAAAGGTTGTATTGCAAGACAATGAGAATAGATGCTAGCATCGATCCATGTTTTGTGTTTTTAATGTAGATATGCAAGTTTCAGTGATCTGAAAACGTGTCTAAAAAAGCAGCAATCATGTTGATATCCCATTCCTTCCAAAATTTAGTTTTGACCCAATCAAAAGCTGTTTCTCGTCTCATTCTTATCGCTTATTTTTGACACAGTATCGCCTTCATTGTCTCATCGCTGACCTGACCCCTACTCCAAATCCTGATTGACCATGCCCAACTCACAGGCATTCTATTGTGTTGTGTTGTATTGTATTTAAGCATTTATAGAATGCTTCCAGTAGAGTGAACAGTTCAGAAGTGCTACCAGTGCGCTAGGCCCCGCGAGGAGAAATAGGTTTTGAGAAAAGTAAAAGAGGATGAGAGACTCCCAGATAGAATTTGAGAGCGAACACTAGGTCTTGGTGAGTGCCAGTCTTTCCTTTCACTCAGATAAGGCAATCTTTAACCACTCACTTCCTTTGTGTCCTGAGTCTCCCATTATTGACCACTTGACATAGAGATATCGCTGTCCACCTGCTATAGATTGGTTCGTGCCATGATCGCTTTTGCGCTAAGAATGTTAGACAAAATATGTTTCCTATAATGCTTGCGGTTATGCAAAGCTGACTCTAAGCAGGTTGCATTTGATAATTAGACAACCGATTGAAATAGTTTTCGTTGTTTCACATTACGATAGGGTTGGGTCAACGTGGTGTCCGTTGGTACCAATTCGCAGTCGTTTCATCCATAAGTTATATTTTGTTGTTGGTGGCTTAAACGTTCAATGAAGCACGTAGGGAAGGCAGGTTCTGTATTATTGAGATAGGAGATTGCATTATTCGCTCCATTTCAAATCGGTTGTTGGCCAACGGTCTTTATTTATTTGTGTAGGTTGGGTGTTCGATGTGACTCAAGATTACAACAAAGCGTACGGCATCATCGGCTGTATGGCATTCGTGTCTGGCAGTCTCATGGTCGCCTTGACTTTTGTCAAGAGATGCCGCCGGAAGTCCATAGCCAAAGTCAATGAAATTCCTCTCTCGGATCAAATGCTGTCGCAAATCCACCGACATCCGAAGGCTAATCGTAGCAAGCAATAATTAATCTCTTAATTTATTAATATTTTCATGCATGAATAATAAGGCATGAATGTAGGTAAACGTGTTAAGATTTGACTTCTGTTGTTCAAGTCTGCCTTCGGTTTTATGTAGCTCGGGACGATATTCCAGATGTTTTCCATTAGTAGCCTAATGTGCGGTCGCCAATCTATATTGGTCTGCCTTTTGATACATTCCATTGGGAACTTATATGACGCCCCTTTAAGGAAACAACCCCGAAGTGCTCCAGACTACAACTCCCTCAAAAAGAACATTTTTTTGTGAGGTGAGGAAAGTTTCACGAAGTGAGTTGAGGAAAGTCTAGAATAGAGATGCGGCTGTTGATGAAGACCATTCTAGATTGACCTACCACAGAAAGGTTCGATTTCGGACAGTTGCGCTGAGTGATGAAAGGCAGACACTTATTTTATTGATAGGAATAGCTATGTATTCTACGTGTGTCGTATGCAAACTGACCTGTTGGATACAATCTCAAATAGTGATTTATAAAAGTGCTGATTCTGATATCAAGCCATGCATTCCAGGGCGGTATCAAACGTTCACTAAACATCCTTTTATCCGAGCAGCAACGCATAAAAATGGTATATACAGGAGCTTCTGATATATCATAATCCGGCGGGATTAAATAACTGTCAACCAATCGTGTCACAAACAGAGGATGCTCATCATCTTTCGCAAGCCAAACAGCTTTGGGTCAGATGCTACAAATATCCTTGCACTTGACCAGCTGTTTTAGCCATTGTAAATGTGTCGTTATCATTAGTACGCTAGCTTACTCTGCACTAATTGACATGTTATTTCTTTCCAAAGCTAAAAGGATATCAGTTCGTTTTATGCACAATGTTGAGGCTGTCACTCTCTGTTTATCATTTCCGAATTAGAGATACGATTTATTGCCAAACAATCGTTGGCTTTTAAACACACGTCGTTTATACATTAATAACTTTTATTATTGTGGTGGCAATACGTATTGCAACTCCTAAAGAAAGCTGACTCAAATTATTTTGCAGACAAGCAAAAATTCAGTCATTTACATATTTTTATGAATCTCCGTTGGCCAAAACAAGGAAAAATAAGAAAAATTCATTATTTCTACTCTTTATGTCCTAATATTTCGATGATGCAATAATTATTGTCAATACCTTGATTCCAATACGTAAGCCGTGTGTCTACCCAAAGTGTCCATTTTGAGACAATAAGGTGAGACAAAGGTTGTTGGGTGGAACAACAGCAGACAGCTAGTCTGTTAACTGGATTGAAACACTATCCTAAGTGAAGAATTTAATTTTAAAGGTAGTCGCTTATGTGCCAGTGCCTATTTTAGTTATTTTTGCTCTCTTTTTGAAGGCGTTTTCATCTAATGTAAGCGATGCGTCAACCAGTTTCATTCATTCATTCCGAAAATGTATATATTCATGAATTGCACCCCTTCAAGAAGCCTACTCAGAAACGCTCTCAGCCAGGCTGCGATCAAACAAAAGAGACTTGAGGATACGGTAGAAGGTTGGCATGCAGATTGTTATTATAGGGAGTATGCGCAGCCCATTCCAAGTGCAGGACCCACAACCGAGAAGGCTCTGTGCTGTTTGATCGAAGATCGAGCTCGCAGTATCAATGGATCGCCCCTATCCAAGGAGCGGAGCGCCCAACGATAGGATATGTCAGAAACCTGACAACAGAGACTGCTGAAATAGGATGGAGCGCTACCAACAAGGCACCCCCACACAAGCGCTGCTATCCTATAGCTAATGCGCTGCGAGCCAGGAAGCCAGTGCAGGACATCACGCATGTATGCTGTAACTAGGGCATATTTTGGAATGTGGCCAACAAGCCTGGCAGCAGAGCGAAGGACCCGGTCAAGGCGCCCTATGAGGCCAGCCGGAAGACCTGCGAGAACGGAGCAACATTGATCAACCCTACTCGTGACAAAAGCACGAACAAGAACTACGGCAACATCACAGGAGAGGGAACGTAGAACAACACGCCACTGACGAAGCTGATATTTATAGCCTCGCGTAACCGAGTTAACGAAAGACTGAGCAATTATCAATTGTCACACCGATGTCATGTAAGTAAAAAGTAACCTTGGGCAAGGCATCAGCTAACCCGCAAAAGTCAAGACCAGCTAACTGCTTACGACCGCCAAACCAACTGAACTAGATACATTCCATTTTAAATATTATGACGTCAATCTCTTTAAAAGTAGTGCAGAAAGATGCAAAGGCACTAAACAGAATCTGAGCAATGTTCAAAATAATATATACTGATCAATTGTCAGATATTTTTAACTATATTGCATAAAGTATATTACAATTGATAGACAATGACTGCCCAACTCACTCACTCTCCCAATCTCACACTCTTTTATTCACTCATTACACATGCGAAACCAGCGTTTGTGAGAGTCACTGAGTGTATCCTAGGTTTAACGCAGGTGTCAGAAGTGAATTATATATTATGTGATTTTAAACAGTGACAAATACTGCGCAGCTTCTAAAAGTGTCTCGAAGATGTTGATCTGTGCTTAACCCAATTGTGGACTAATCAGACTTTGTTGTTCATGCCGTTCCTCCGTCCAATGTATCAGAGCCTTCGTGCAGTTGTAATGAAGTGCAGACTACCTTACACATGACCTTTATACATGTGTCCAATAAGCTTTTCAAAGTCGTACTAATGTCTCAAACCAGGGTTGTTTTTCGTGCCGTTTGCCCATCAACCGTGAAGAAGCCTTCCTACAGCTTTGACGCTGGCCAGAATATCTTACACATGACCGATAATGTGTCCAATAAGGGTTTCAATGTCTTACTAGCGACTCGTTTCTCATCTTACGACTGAGTGGGCGCGAACCGAATGCGTTGGAAGAGCGACGAAGAAAGAAGAGTGCCAAAGAGTTGACGAAGAGGAAGTGGAAGAAAAAGAAGAGGAGGAATAAGAAGAGGAATAGGAAGAGATAGATGAAGAGAAGAGCTACAGAAGTGTTGAGAAAGTGGCATAACATGACACTATCACCTCAGGCGCCTGAGAGCCATCAGAAGATCTGTATACTCTCATGTATTCACAACAATAGTTCATGCCTTCATCTGTTGTCGCATTGACGACTGCAATTCACTATTTGCTGGGCGTTTGTTGTTTCGAAAAATATCCAGATTGGATTAGGACTGTCAGCCAAGCCAATCGGCGTAAAAGGACGTCAGGTACTTGATTGTCGTAGCTGTTAAAGTCTGCGTTTTGTAGACGTTGTTACTGTTATTCTAGAAAAATACAATTCTAACAGTAGTGTCCAAATTTAAATTTTAACTAGGAGAAACATAATTAATGCACTGAACGCAATTTCAGAATGAACAAATCCAGGATTGTGGAGAACCAACGACAGTGGTAATCAACTCACTAAATTTGACGCAACCCTAGTCTACAAACTACTGTCTATTTAGTCAATTTAGGCCTACTATGAGTTTATAAATTTACGAATAAGATGTGCACAGCCTGATTGATCAGCAAAATTATCATTCAGTCATTGATTCATTACGAACATTTATATAGCGCTCCTTCAAGGTGACTATTAAGGAGGGCTCCAGATTGTTTTAGCCCAAAAAAATATTAGACAAATCGCCCTCTAACGACTTTTTGTTTCGTTGCAACACTTGAAGGGCGACATAGGCGCTCTCTGTTCACCAATATCTATATATATCTATATATATATACATATATGTATATATATAAAGTCATAAATTGTTAGTTGGCAAACGCTATCAGTAATATTCGTCTAGCTGTCAGACAGGGGTCAAAGACAAACGTCATACTAATCGTAAGACTTGCTAGATCAAAGTGCACATTGTTATCTATAGTCTTAGACCAGCGATGACGATGCACAGTAAACGTTTGATGTTTTCGGTAATATCTACAGTAGGTCAATTATACGCTTCTTCATTTTCAACTGTCGATTGGGGCAGTGTCGTGGTTTTGTTTCAGCAGATAGGCCTACTGTGAAATCGGCCATGAATACTGAATTAGGAAATATCAAAGATCATTCCAAGCCTGTGAATTTTCTTGCTTTGAGATCTGAGGACGGACCGCATGCAGTTGCCTCACAGCCTGAAAGCGCACATGCAAAGACCGTAAAAAATGGCAGTTTTGAAGAGCACAGTGAATGCGAATCGCGGTTGAGCGATTTACCACAGCAACAGGAGGCCAAAGAAGATAACGTCGAACCAAAGGAAAACTTGGCTGACTGGGGCGTAGTGGCTTGCGTTTTTTTTACTAACTTATTAAGTACTGCCTTTGATTTCACTGGGTTCAGCGTTTTCTTTCTGGTGGAATATTTTGGAGCAACGAGAGAGGCTGTCGGATGGTGCTCTTCAATCTACTTGTTCTGTCAAGCAGTTGTCGGTAAGTTAGCATAACTATGTCTCCTTTAAACAATCTCATAACCACCTCATGTTGTGACTAAGGGTATTAGACTACAAGCTAACGCACAATAGCTTTCAACAGGTATAATTAATAGCATTAATTTTTACCATAGTCATATGACATTCGCATAATGTAGGCCTACTATGGGCATCATCGACAGTCGCCCTATTAAATTTAAACTTTGAATTAGAACTTAAGTTGTATTTTCTCTGTCTATTTGTCTCTCTGTCTCCCTCTGTCTCCTTCTCTCTCTCTCTTATCTATGTCTGACTGCCCTCTCTGTCATTCTCTCGCAGAAAAATCACTCAACAAATATTATTGATCAATGCTATCGAAATTATAATTTTTCCATTCTACCCTACAATTCTCTCTCTCTCCCATCCTTATACCCTCCCATTTTCTTTTACTCAATTCCATGTTCTGCTCACTTTTCTCTCCCTATCATGGATTATAAAATATACCAGTGTTGCATTCAATAAAATTCCACATTTTAGGCTCGATAGAACCTCTCCGAAAACCTTACTTCATTAAATGGGTTAAACGATTCTGCGACCGAACAAAGAAAGAACTGTAGTGATGTGTATTACTGTTGCAATCAGTATTATTAAACAATGTGTAATTTTAAGTTATGTGCTTGTTCGTCTGTTTTTCTATCCTCATCAACAAAAACAAAAAATGAGACACAAAAAGCAGCTACTCAGTTACAGCATTTTGTCTCACAAAATGCATATTATGAGAAACCGTGAAAGGATGCCTGAAGATGCCGGTTGTCAACTTAATGAATAGCGAAGAAAAGAGAATTGGTGGTCCATTCGAGAGGAAGTGAAAACATGAACGATAAGGGTAATGGCGGCAGACGAGAAAAGGCGTCGTATTGCATTGAGCCGTCTCAGCTGCAGAGGAATTAGCCGAACAAAGAAGTAATAAATATTTTTCTGCAAACATTGCCAACATTACCAGTCGTGACGACTGGTAATGTTGGCAATGTTTGCAGAAAAAGACAGAGTATTGTGCAGAATAATATCGCCAAGGTCATTAACACTAGACGAGAAAGCGAAAAGGAATGCTCTTAGCTAGGAACTTAGGAAGGCAAAGTCAAGCAAAATTAATTGTTGGCAAGTATCAAATCAAATCAGTTGGGTTTCAGAAGAATTTAGTACATGGCGATTGGAAGACATTCAGTGTAGCTCGCTGGAAAGAGATCAATGCGGCTAATGAGAGCAAGCTGGGCACAGGGAGGGCCATGAACATAAACCTATGCATCATCAGCATGAAGGTTGTAAAGAATATTTAGAAAAGAGCAACAGTTTTTGCCATATCGAAGAGGTGCATAATCCATAGGCCTACGTAATCGCCTCTCAAGATATCAAGCAAGTCGATGTGATTGATGCGACGGTGACAATAAAAACCACACGCCCAGATGTTGACAGCGCGAGTACTCACACTGCGAAGTATTATGTAGAAACATAGGAAACAAGAGGATTCTGTTCCCCTTCAGGTTTCTTCATGTGAGCGCATAACATGTGCTCCGTCGTTTTAGGTTTTGATGTTTGTTTGTTTCTTTTGTCAATCTTTAGCTCTGTTCGCCAGTTATCCGATACAGTCTTATGGATGTCGTTTACCCGGTGTCGTTGGTTGTCTGTTATTTTCGTTGGGAATGTTTCTCAGTTGCTTAGCGACGAATGTAACAATGATCTACTTTACCTATGGCGTCATAGCAGGTAAAAATAATCACATTTAAAATAGTAAACAACAATCGAATTAACAATATTCGATCAATTGTAATAAAAATCGAATTTTTTTCAATCGTCAAATTGTCTGTCGCTGAATTGTCCCTGTCCCGAATTATTTAGCATCGAATGATCCGTCACCGAATTAGCTTAGACA
This sequence comes from Bimastos eiseni, assembly GCA_959347315.1. Taxonomy (NCBI): domain Eukaryota; kingdom Metazoa; phylum Annelida; class Clitellata; order Crassiclitellata; family Lumbricidae; genus Bimastos; species Bimastos eiseni. Next base: position 49,681,711 of record OY365808.1, on the reverse strand, counting down.
TGTGGGGGACCGGTCCGCGTCTCGCAAAGCTTAATTTCCACCGTGATTCTCAAATTCCCTCTCCCCTACTTCATCTTTTCAATTAGTGTTCGCGACCTGTGTGTTCAGAAAACATCTTTTATACTTTACCTGCTCCTGCTACTATTAATTAAAGCGACTCCGATTCACTGTGAGAGAGAGATTGAGAGAGAGAAAATAAAAGAGAGGGAGAGAGAGAGAGAGGAAGAAAGACAGAGAGAGTGCGAGTGAGTTGAGTGAGTGAACGAATGAGTAAGTGCGTGAGTGAGTGAATGAAAGAGTAAATGAGTAGGTGAGTGAGTGTGTGAGTGAGTGAACTGAAAGAGGGAGATAGAAGGAAACACAAAAAATGAGTGAGACTCACATGCCTCACATTTTGAGAAAGATGAAAAAAATCCACAGTGCATCTAAATTATCATGAATATTCTGGCAAGCAATGTCCTACATTTTAGCCGAAATATTAGCAAAGCACCTCCGGGGTCACTTTAAATGGCCCACCCTTTATAGTATACACGTCTAGATTAGAATGTTTCGGTCGAACCTAGGACAAAGTTACACGAACCCAAGTCGAAGTGGGAGAGGCACGCCTATTAGGAAAGGCAATGGACGAGAATGAAGACCGACCATTCAATCGCTCATGCCTTATCTTAGTCAATAGCAATTCATACTATTGAATTTGGTCATTTCCATAGACTAGTCTTATTCATTTATTGAATCACCGATTCATTTGATCGTCCATCTTTTTTTAGTTGTTTACTGTTCTGTCTATTGTAGGATCAGGCGAAGGTCTCATATCGTTATCGTCGAATATCATTATCCATCAGAGATTTAGTCAGAACAGGAACCGGAACCTGGCCAGCGGACTCAGTTTGCTTGGGTCAAGTTTCGGGGGTATAATCGGAGCCATTGTGACCAATCAACTTAACCAGGCGTACGGATGGCGAGGCGCCCTTCTTGTTTTTGCAGCCATTCAAGCCCAACGCATTCCGCTCTTCATGTTCTTCCGTACACCAAAAACATTAACCTCGCAGTCAGGTCATACTTCTGGAACCCACCCACAGAAAATATCCTGTCAAATTATATTGAGATATCTGAAACATACCTTTAACTTGTTCATATTACGGCACGCGAGATATTCCACGTATGCAATTGCCTACTTTCTTCATGTATTCTGTACGACGGGTTATGCTTATCACCCATTCAACAGAGCAATAAACGTGGGTCTCAGTCGTGACCAAGGAGTGGCAGCTGTGTCCTTATACAGCATCATGAACACGGTTACCAGGTTGTTCGTTCCCTTCATTGTAAACCTTCCAATGGTCAACTCGTCTCTGGTTTTTGCCACCGGAATGTTCTGTTCATTTCTGTCGATCGTTGCGATCTTCATCAATCTAGATTTCATTGGGACATTGACGTCTACTGCACTGTTCGGAATCCACCTGGGTATGAACACGACATCTCGAGTCTCTTTGAAATTTAAGGCATACGAACTTGAGATTTGTTCATTTAATTTCGGGTTGACTTTGAAACTATGACGTCCACGTATGCGCGAACATTAGAGGGTATTCCCGTTGACATCTAGCGACCCGAATATGCTCTTTGATTGATATATGCATGATCAGAAATCTTACGCTTTTTTAAGCTTCTGATAAAGACTCTGACATGATATTCCATTCACCAGAAGCATAATATAAGCTATACAAATTAATTCAATGTAAATAATACATAATTAAATTATGTATAGACCCTAATTCGTATTTAATTTATATCCACGTTCATATACACTTGACCCTGAAATTTCTTCGACGTGAGGTTCCTTTAAATTCATTTGCACGTGAACAAGATAGTGTGAAAAATCTCATTAAGTTGTGAACCCATTAGGATATGAACTCGACTTAATAATAATTTACTGATCACGCTACTTGTTTAGGGTTGAAAGATGCTTGGGTGTTGTATTGAGCAGAAACAATGGACCTGATTTTAAAACGGTTGCTTCACGACAATACAAATATTTTGTTCTTTATGAAGGTTGTACGACGACTGTGTTCACCATCGTCGCAGCTGACCTATTGGGTGTGGCCCTTCTTCCAAAGAGCCTAGCAGTTCTCCAGTTCATTGGAGGCTTTGCAAGACTCGTTTCGCCGCCTCTGTTTGGTGAGTTAAATTGAGCTTTGTGAATAATTAAAATATATTAATTAACCAGAAAATGAGAAGATATTAATGATCACTGCTTTAAATTTACATGACAAAAAGGTGAATGTGTGAATTTATGGATTCATGTAGGGTAGACCTATCAACAATTCAGTTACTGTCAGACGATATAACGTTGATCAGGCTACGTTTAGGCAAAACACAGCAGCAATCAAATAAATGTTTTGTTACATTATTCGTTGTTTGAATTCTGATAGCCATTTTTATTATGGAATAATTGATTCAAAACTGCAGAAAATATATAATACCTACACAATTGCCGCCCTACATTGATAACTTGATCAAGGTGCAACTGTAGTACGGTAGTGCCATCAAGTGCAAAGAAGGGCCCTATATAAATATCAAGTCGGTAGTCGCTGATTCGAATAGAGTTTCGAACCTCTTTCCCCGATTGTACAAAGGATTCGATTCGACCGAAAATTTGCTATTCGCAGGTTTATTCCTAATGTTGTTTTTATTGTGCTCTGTTGTGCAGAGTGGATTTTCGATGTTACTCATGATTACAACAAAGCATTCATCATCATTGGTTGCTTGGCATTCGTGTCTGGCAGTCTCATGGTTGCCTTGACTTTTGTCACCAGATGTAATCGGAAGTCCAAAGCCAAAGACATTGAAAGTCCTCTCTCGGATAAATCATTGCCAAATCCAACGACAGCTGAAGGCGAAACATAGAGAGCAATAACATTCGGTCTATATACATGTACATGTAGCTGTAGTTGAATTGAGTCTTTTTGGAATATCAATAGAGTTTGTCAAACAAAAGCACACCCGTACATCTCTAATTATCATGAAATCAGCATGAAACCCTGAATAAGCAAAAAGTGTTTGATTGACTGTTTGACCTATAGTAAGAGCAATGCACCGGTAGTTGTTAAACTAATTTCTGCCATACGGTATCATAAGTGCAGTCTTCTTCCTGACACATCGTGGATTGTAAGCCGTGGTGCCGAATTGTCTGATCTAGAGTTCAGTCTACAGATCTGCCATTCGAGGCTATTTTAATCTAAGACCCGAAGAATGTGGCGCTATCTTGTTCGCCGCAGCGCTTTGGGATCATTGCATAACTACGTAACGCTCGAGGGTGGGTGGGGTGCTACAAAACGTTACGAAATGTTACGAGTGTTGGCGGGGGGTTAGCTGAACGTTACGTAACGCCTTTTACTTTTAAACTAATTAGTAATTAATTAAAAATACTCAATCAAAGTTTAAAACCAAAGATTAAGTTTTTCGTTGAGTTGTGAAGGCTCATGAACGGAACGCTTTGGCGATATGAAATTTCTATATGAGGCTCTTCTCCCAATTTCTCAGCTTGCCTGAATATTTTTAGAAAGGCGGTGTTAATTAAAAACGTCAGACAAAAGCGGACGAAATTCGTTTGTCGGACTCGGACTCGGAATGATATGACTCGGACTTGGACTCGGAGCCTTGACTCAAATTTTGTCTCACTGCAGAAATGGGGGACTCTGTTATAAGGGCTCTATTATGAAGGGAGATCAACGTTTTTAGTCTTGGGTGGTAATTTGAGGTCCATACAAGGCTACAATAAGTCCACGGAATAGTATACATAATGCAGGTCTCAACTCTAAAGTCAAAATCACGTTGACTATCCTGGTACTATGTAGACCTAATATCTATCAACAATTCTGAAAATGTTCATATACCTATTCTTAGCTACAGGTCAAGGGGTATTAGTCCTTTTCTACAGGTTGTAGGCCTACACCGACACCGAAGTACGAATCTTCAACATCCAGCTGGGGGAGCGAAGAGGGGTTGGGCGCAGAGCTGACGAACCGAGTGAGATCATTGTATTTCTGTAACGTTGACATGTCCTTCTTTCACTAAGCAGCGTTGCTGGTTAAATAAGTGTATAACGTATAATAGGCGCCTACTTAAAATTTATGTTATCGTAGAATGGTTTGAAATTAAGCGAAATTTATTAGTATCGTTGTTGAAGAATGTGCTTACTTTACTTATTTATTTATAATAGGCCTATGGATGAACATAATTATTATCGATGCTGAACAAACGTTGGCACTTTGTCATGTCACTGTCGTCATGATTGCGTCAGCGTATTGAACTTGGTATAGTTGCTATGGTTGCGGCGCAGATCTTGAAGAAGACGGTCGAATTCCGGTCGATTTCTGCGAACTCTGCTTCGCCAACTTCTTTTTTGATTGAATTTTCGTCGAGAAGTAGCAGGTAGACTTAACAAATTACAAAACAACGATTTCTTATCGATTTTGTTTTCATTTTGGAGATCGAATAATCGATCTTAAGCTTGAGATGTTGATGCTATTATAATGTTATTTGCCATTTAAACCTGTCGCTGATATTTTATAACTAGGCTTTCTGGGGTAGGCCTAACATAAAATCATTTATTGCGTAAAGTTTGTCATGATTAGACATCGGTTCGTTGGTTCGTCGGAGTCCCTTTAACTCTTTTTTTGTATGTTCCCGTCGACCTACAGAACTGAAATTGTGTACACATGTCACGCTTGGATGACAACGCAATGTATCAAATCTTTACGGACATAACTTAAAAATTGAGAAAAAATGACAAAAAATGACCAAAATTCGAATGAGACCTCATTGACGAGCTCCACTCTGGCACGTTTGCATCATAAATGATCTCTTAAGTATAAATGGATCGATTGCGCCATCTACCAGATTACCAAAGTTCAGTAAAAACCCATGTTTTTACTTTAACTTGTTCTGTTGTGTGGGCCTATTTGTTTTCCTGGCTGTATGTTTTCTCTCTTTCTCTTATCTTATTTCTACATGGACGTGTTTTTGTCTTCTCTTGTTTCGAGTGGCCTAGGCCTAATTAGTTGTTCGAACATTAATTGTAGATTGAAGAAAATATTGAATTGAACATATTTATAGTGTCTAATACGCTATTGATAATAAGTTAACTGCGCTGTCTAGTATGATAATATCATTAATAGGGCCTATGTTGATAATCAACAGGTCAATTTTAATTTTACCCGCATTACAGAGGTTAGGTTAGAAATCCTGACCCTTTTTGAGATCCTGGGTCACTGGATTCTTTAGTTCGTATTTGCCTATTTTTTAACCCTCTATCGCTGGTCACGACTTTTGAAAACTGGGTGCTAGGAACCAGCAGCATTGGATTCTATGAACCATGACTGTTCCTCGGAGGTATTTTTATTCTAGCCATAACCCAAGTATTTTCATGCAAGCAGCTATAACAAGACAGACAATTTGAACTTCAGAATGCCAGACGATTGGTGGCACCAAGTCAGCAAAAATAAGTCTGTTATTTTTGAGCTATACATTACATTATGTACAATGCTTTATCAACTTAATAAAAATCTACTCAATTTAAGGCACTGTTTAGATTTATACAATATCAGCAGATTGTAAATTACAGAGGTCAGCGAATTCCGGCTGTTTTGGCACCGTCCATCCTGGCAGCCTCAGGCCAGAGATTTCCGGCAGTTTTGGCACCGTCCATCCTGGCAGCCTCAAGCCAGAGAACTCCGGCAGTTTTGGCACCGTCCATCCTGGCAGCCTCAGGCCAGAGAATTCCGGCAGTTTTGGCACCGTCCATCCTGATAGAGGTGCTGTGGCATCTGACATGAAGCGCTACCTGTTGTCTGCAAGCTGTCTTCCAGCTGTCTCCGGCTGCAATATTTCCATCGCGGCCTGTACGTGATGCCGTCAAACGCTGGTCGAGTGAAGCTCAATTCGGAGGATCTCAATTCCAATCAGAAGCAACTGCAATGATTCGGTTGACCGACTGTCCTATAAGCAGCTAGGTTAGTTTCAGTTTTTACTTTCTATGAAGATTTGCGACGTATCCGGAATTGATAGAGATGGCATGGTCACTTAATTGGCGATGGACAGACGATTGGTTACTGACAAAATCGTCAGTGAAGAGATTCTGGACGTGGTCGCCGTTATAAAGGCGCTCGATAAACTCGCCTGCGAAGAGGCTCTGGATAACATTGCCTGTGAAGATGCTAAGTAGCGGAATGTCAATTAAGATAATGAGACACAAAGCAATTTCTGTCTTGTCTGCCTGTTTCTTTGTTATATCTCTTCCCCTTGTCTTGAGTTTACTTATAGCTATAGCTCAATTTATCTCTTTGAGTGGCGAATGCATGGAATGATTTAGATGAAAGGACCGTTGCAATAGACTCAGCAAAAGCATTCAACTTAAGAATTCGACTTAAGAAATTTGGGTATTAGAAAGAAGTAATGAGGAAAAAAATAAAAAGGAATGTTCCTTACACAGATTCAATCTTCTGAACCGCTATAAGACACGTTGTGTTATGTCGGGATACGGTTCCTGTCATACTTAGACGGCAACTGGAAGTCATGGGGCCACGATTATAGACTGGGATGGTGAGTGGAAAAAAGACTGATCGTTCACGAGGCTTGCGTAGATCTATGGTTCCCGGGCAATTCGACGCCGTACAGTTCGGCGCGGACAATTCGGCGCCGGGACAATGCGGTGTCGGACAATGCAGCGTCGGACAATTCGTCGCGCGGACAATTTGACGCCGGGACAATTCGGCGCCGGATGAGTTTGTAAGTGTATTTAGACCAAATATCGGTTTGTATAGTAACTGACATTTTTAAAATATTCAGAATGGGAGCGAAATAGTATTCTCCGTATTATATATATATAAGAAACTCAACACATTAACTACCACTCAGGTTCAAAATTACAATATCGTTACTTTGAGACAAATATCTGAGTTGTAATAACGGAGTTGTATAAGCTTCACAAAAAGCTCGGTTAAATTGAGATAAAAGTAATAATTAGTCTAAAGTGGTAAGGCTGTCAGTTTCAATATTACCAATTTTTTAAACATATATATACAAAAAATTTATTATTTACGGTAACAGAGTTGTAGATCTTTAATACTATAATGTTATCTGATTAATTTCTGAAAATTGACAACGTAAACAAACATTTAAGTTGGTCTCTTGCTGGTAAATTAATGTATGCTGGGTTCCTGCTTCCGAAGACGTCTATTCAAAAATTTAGAGTTCTCAATTAATTCCACAAATGGTCAAAGACTGTCAATAACGGTGTTGTAAACAAATTTTTAGGACACGAGTTAGATTTATTTTTCAATTACTTATTAAGTTAATAAGTTAATGAAAGCCGTAGAGAATAATGGCCAAATATAGGTTAAATATAAAAAATCATCAAAATCTGTGAAGCACATCAACTACCGATATAATGTCACGTTTTATTCACTCAGCAAGGTAAAGAACAATAAAATTTGTTTCATTATTAGGCCTTTGTTTTCTTCATCCATACTAATAAAATAAATACTATGATAAAAATTTGCGATTTTCAACTCATGTATACCGTACAAGAATAGAAACAAATAATAGAATTTTACTTTTTGTGTAGGACGGTCAACGCAAAAGACCGTAATTTATCAAATTTGAGCACTGTTTTGAAGAATATCCAGATGGATTAGGATTGTCAGTCAAGTCAATTCTTAGGCTCAAATGCAGCGTAAAGGATGTCACGTCCATGATTGTCGTAGTTGTTAAAGTTAACGATTTGTAGATGTTGTTATTGACAACTTATTGTTATTCTAGATAAATACAATCCTAACAGTAGTGTATTCACTTTTTTTAGTTTTTTACTTTCAGGAAAATTGATGTTTAATGAAACAGAAATTTATAATTTTTTCATTAGTTGTGTTGGATTGAATAATTATTAACTAAAACAAATGTTGTTGTTTTATGAAAAATTGTCTCATTTAAAAAATGTACTTCATCAAGCTAAGACATGCAGACCGGAAATGAATTATTAATGAAATGATATGACAGTAGTCTACTAGTCACTATAGTAATTAATGACGTAAATCAAATATAAGGTACGATGGATCAAAGGGACGTATTCTATGATCAAATAAAGCATGTGAGTTTGAACGCACAACACACAATTTTACCATTACTACAATTGACAATCAACTCTACTTAACTTATTGCAATCTAACTTGGACCTCCACCTATAGTTCTAATCTTAAGAAACTCACCACCCCTCAAGATAGGGATGTCAGATATTATATTGCAAACATTTCTTATAGAGCACATGTAGACTTCTAAGTATTTTCAAAAAACATGGGTGGTTGAGTGTTGACAAAATCAGGCAGATGCAAATAGAAGAGTTTACGTATCGCAATAATTATGGCTTATTATCACACGTTTTTAATAACTTTTTTGGTCTCACTTCTGATCGGTACTCCCATCAAACAAGTAACTCGACATCCTATGATCCTCCTTATGCACACACATAATACTCGATTGTTTTCCATTTGATGTACTGGATCCCATTTATGGAATCTTCTCCCAACATATATTCAACACCAGCCAAATATAAGATTATTGAAAAATAAACCTCGCCTCTATTTGCTTGAAGGCAACTCTAAGTATTGAATGGTTGTATTTCTGTCTATTCAGTGGATGCAATGAGTTAAGGCACTAGTTGAGATTAACTTCTATCTATTTTTACTTACCTGATATGTGAATGCTATTAATATTGGTACCCATTGCCAGTTTATAAATTCTACATAGGGGCCCCTGGTTAGCGGGGTTCCCTGTCTAACTAGAATATTCATTTATTTTAGCTTGTTGTTTTTCATTTTCTCATGATTTCTTTGGTTGCCAAATAAAACTGAATTGAAAAATTGAATTACTAAAGACACTGCATATAAATAAATTTAATTTTATCAGCTTCAAAAAGGTCCCGGTACGCCGTACCGGCGCGTATCGTCAGAAAATAAGCCCTGTACAGTATAATAGCGTTCGCCAACGAGGAATTTATTACCAATAACTATATAGGTAATAAATTCCTAGTAGGCCAACGCTATCAGTAGGCCTAATCTTCGTCTCGCTGTCAGACAAGGGTCATAGACGACGTCATACTAATCGTAGAACTTGCTAGATCAAAGTGCACAGCTGACTGATAGGCCACAACCATGTGAATTTAGACATCACATAATATGAACAGTCAATAACAAGGCTATAAAAGACTTTAAAAGACTATAATAAAATTCTGGCAAGTTGCAGTTCATTCCGCTTCAAATTGGTCCTAGTTGATTTTGACTGATCTTCATATATAGTGGCCTACACAAAATAGGAAATCGCTGATGGACATTTCCTGGTGAATAGGCATAGTCCTAGATCAACGATGTGAATGTAGGGCCTACAGCAAACGTTTGATAGGCCTACTCATGGTGAGAATGTTTTCTTTAGCGTCTCGTATTATAGGTCGATACACTACCTCATTTTGTTTATCGATAGGGACATTGTCGTGGTTTTGATACAACAGATACTGTAAATATGGCCATGAATACTGAATTAGGAAATATCAAGGATCATTCCAAGTCTGTGGATTCAATTGCTTCGAGATCTGAGGACGGATCAACTGGAGTATCGTCAAAGCTTGAAAGCGAACATGCAAAGACCGTAAAAAACGGCAGTTTTGCAGAGCACAGTGAATGCGAATCACGGTTGAGCGACTTACCACATCAACCAGAAGCCATAGAAGAAAACGTCAAACCAAAGGCAAGCTTGGGTGAATGGGGCGTAGTGGCATGCGTTTTGCTTAGTAACACAATTATTGCCCTTGACTTCACTGGGTTCGGAGTTTTCTATCCTTATCTGGTGGAGCATTTCGACGCAACGACAGCGGCTGTCGGATGGTGCTCCGCAATCAACGGGTTCTGTAGAGCTGTTGTCGGTAAGTCAACCTATGTCTCCTCTAAACAACCTCATGTTGTGACTAAGGATGCCGAACTGTACAGTCGAAGGGACGACGAAGAGGATTAAAGTAGGAAATTTAATTATTTCCCATGCTAGTCGAATCACAGTAGAACAACATGATTACATAAAATGAGACAAAATTCGATGTCACAACGTACGCAATATTGTGCCTATATTACTATGGGCATTATCGACAGTCGACCTATGAAATTTAAATATTTTCTGTCTCTGTCTTTCTCTCTCTGTGTCTCTCTCCTCGCTATGTCTGTCATTCTCTCGCTGAAAAACCACTAATCGAATATTATTGATCAATGCCTTCAAACGTTGTTTCTCCTTTCTACCCTATAATTCTTTCTCCCCTCCCTATGCATTGTTTTTCTATCCTTATCTATTGGAACATTTCGACATCAGCAACACAAAAGACTAGGCCTACAGTCACAAGAAGCAGCTACTCAGTTACAGCATTTTGTCTGACAAAAGTTAGATCTAATGCATATTATGAGAAGCCGCGAAGGGATGCCTTCTGCAGATGCCGGCTGTCAACTTTGTTAATACCGATGAAAAGAGAATTGGTGGTCCATTCGAGAAGAAGTGAAGGCATGAACGATAAAGATAATGGCGGCAGACGAGACAAAGCGTCGTATCGCATCGAGCCGTCTCAGCTGCAGAGGAATTAGCGGCTGATAATGTTGCAATGTTTGCAGAAAAAGGTAAGAGTATTTTAGAGAATGATATCGACAAGGTCACTAGCACTAGACTAGAAAGCGACAAGGAATGCTCTCTTAGGTAGTCAAACATATTAAATTGTTGGCAAATATCAAATCAGATCAGTTGGGTATCACTGTATCAGTAGAATTTGGCACAAGGCGATTGGAAGACATCTTGAGTAGCTCGCTGGAAAGAGATTAATGCGGCTAATGAGAGCAAGCTGGACACAAGGAGGGCCGTGATCATAGGCCTGTGGATCATCAGCATAAAGGTGGTCAGTTGAGGATTATTTAGAAAAGAGCTGAAATGTTGGCCATATCGAAAATATAAAAGAGTAAGTCTAAAACAGAGCCCCGTGGACGCTAAGTACGGGCCCAAGTGTCACCCCAAAATAATAACCATCTCAGTGCGGCCAGAGAAATAGAACTAAAGCCAGAGAAGACGAGGGTCATTATAACCAAAAGGCGGAAAGACGACATCAGTATAATCGTCTCTCTAGATATCGAGAAAGGCGATGTCATTGATGGCGACGGTGACAATCAAACCACACGCACAGATGTGGACAGCGAGTAATCACAGAGCGAAGTATTATGTAGAAACAGAAAAAAACGAGCGGATTCTGTCTTCCCTTCAGGTTCCTTCATGTGAGTGCGTAACATGTGCTCCGTCGACTTAGATACTCCTTTTTATATCTATTTTGTCAATCTTTAGCTCTGTTCGCCAGTTATCCGATACAATCTTACGGATGTCGTTTGCCAGGTGTCGTTGGTTGTCTGTTATTGTCGCTTGGAATGTCTCTCAATTGTTTAGCGCCGAATCTAACAACGATCTACTTTACCCATGGCATCATAGCAGGTGAAACTTATTAAAGAAAGTAATAAACAGCAATCGAATTAACGATTTTCAATCAATTGCAATTACAATCGAATTTTTTCATTCGAATTGTCTCTCGCCGGGAGAAGTAAAAGAAAGGTTGTCGCTCAACCACGCAAAACATTTCTCATGAGTTTTGTAACATGTGATTCAAACCTTGCTAGGTTATTTAAACAAAGTCAACAAATAAAATGAGAGCAGCTCCTATCAACAATAAAAGTGCAATTCGCAAAATCAATATATATATATATATATATGCTATTAAACAAATATATCTGTGCAATGTGCCATTTGTGCAATGTGCCAATGTGCATGTATATCATACGTGTGAGCTCTCCGAATTTCTCATCTGAATCTCCAGTGACCAGTGTTTCTAATTTCCTTATCTATGTATTTTTAATGTCTAAAGTTAATTGAATGGTTCCTTCGTTCACATCACCCAAACCGTAAAAGTTCAGCGACGTGCATTGACGTCCAAGATGTGTGTAGCATAAATTCTTATGCATCGATCGTTTCCTGGTGGAGCTCGCTAAGCAAAAGTTCTTCCAAAGTTACTTCACGCAAATCACGTTTCTTATGCACTTGTGGGTAGAACCTAGGACATCGTTATGCACATCGGATTTCACAGCCCTGAACAAAGAAACTGTGACCAAGCAAGTGTTCTCACGAAGCCAACCCATACATCTTTTTTTTAGTCGAATGTGTTACACTGAAGGTCTCGCATATCAGGGTGTTCACTTCAGCCAACTTAATCTATAATTTTCTATAGCCAACTGCCCTTTAGTAGGCCTACTGGTCGACTAATTAAGGTTAATACACCAATTAAGCATATCACTAATAATCAGACATCAACTTAGACTCTAAATTGGGCGTTGCTTTAAATTTTAAAGGAAAGCCCAATAATAATTATCACGCCTATATTATGCACTTCTAGATTAGTATGGTTGGGTAGAACCTAGGACATCGTTACAAGAACCTAGGTCGAAGTAGGAGAGGGTCGCCTGTTAGGAAAAGCAGTTGACGAAGATGAAGACCGACCATTCAATCGCTCATGTCTTATCTTAGTCAATAGCAAGTCATACTCATGATCATCTCTTCGGTCATTTCCGTAGACTAGTCTTAATCGTTTATTGAATCATCGGTTCATTTGATCGTCCATCTTATTTTTAGTCGTTTACTGTTCTGTCTATTGTAGGATCAGGAAAAGGTCTCGCATGGCTATCGTCGAGCATCATTATTCATCAGAGATTTAGTAAAAACCGGAACCGGAACCTGGCCAGCGGACTCGGTTGGATTGGGTCAAGTTTCGGGGGTATAATCGGAGCCATTGTGACCAGTCAACTTATCCAGGCGTACGGATGGCGAGGTGCCTTCCTCGTTCTTGCAGCTATTCAAGCCCAATGCATTTCACTCTTCATGTTCTTCCGTACACCAAGGAGATTAACCTCACAGTCAGGACATACTTCTGGAACACAGAAAATATCCTGTCAAATTATTATAGAATATCTGAAAGAGACCCTTAACTTTTCCATTTTACGGCACGCGAAATATTCCACGTTTGCAATTGCCTACTTTCTTCATTTATTCTGTACGACGGGTTACGGGTATCACATAGTCAACAGAGCAATAAACGTGGGTCTCAGTCGTGACCAAGGAGTGGCAGCTGTGTCCTTACACAGCATCGTGTCCATGGTTACCAGGTTGTTCGTTCCCTTCATTGCAAACCTTCCAATGGTCAATTCGTGTTTGGTTTTTGCCACCGGAATGTTCTGCTTCTTTCTGTCGATCGCTGCGATCTTCATCGATCCAGATTTAATTGGGACAATGATGTCGGCTGCGCTGTTTGGAATTCACATGGGTATGAACGCGAGAGCTCGAAGGTCTTTGAAATTTATGGCATACGAACATGAGACTCGTTCATTTAATTTCGGCATGACTGTGTAACTATGACGTCCACGAAAGTGCGAACATATTTTTTGATTGAGTTATGCATTGACGGAACTCTTGCGCTTTATTAAGTTTGTAAGAAAGACTCTGACACGATATTCCATTCATCAGAAGCATATAAACTCTAAAAATTAATTCATTGTAAATAATACATAATTAAATTATGTATAGACCCTAATTCGTATTTAATTTATATCCACGTTCATATACACTTGACCCTGAAATTTCTTCGACGTGAGGTTCCTTTAAATTCATTTGCACGTGAACAAGATAGTGTGAAAAATCTCATTAAGTTGTGAACCCATTAGGATATGAACTCGACTTAATAATAATTTACTGATCACGCTACTTGTTTAGGGTTGAAAGATGCTTGGGTGTTGTATTGAGCAGAAACAATGGACCTGATTTTAAAACGGTTGCTTCACGACAATACAAATATTTTGTTCTTTATGAAGGTTGTACGACGACTGTGTTCACCATCGTCGCAGCTGACCTATTGGGTGTGGCCCTTCTTCCAAAGAGCCTAGCAGTTCTCCAGTTCATTGGAGGCTTTGCAAGACTCGTTTCGCCGCCTCTGATTGGTGAGTTAAATTGAGCTTTGTGAATAATTAAAATATATTAATTAACCAGAAAATGAGAAGATATTAATGATCACTGCTTTAAATTTACATGACAAAAATGTGAATGTGTGAATTTATGGATTCATGTAGGGTAGACCTATCAACAATTCAGTTACTGTCAGACGATACAACGCTGATCAGGTTACATTTAGGCAAAACAGCAGCAATCGAGGAACTATTTTGTTACATCACTTTCTGTTTAAATTCTGAGAACTATTTTAAATTTACATAATCACAGCGTGAATGTGTGAATTTATGGATGCATGAAGGCCTTTCAGGAAAACAGACGATGCATCTTTGATCAGGTTAGTTTAAGCTTTAAACAGCAGCAATCAAATTTTGTTGCACTATTCGCTGTTTAAATTCTGAAAGCTATTTTATTATGGTTTACTTGATTCAAAACTGCAGAAAATATATTAGGCCGACAAAATTTCCTTCCGCCCTAAAATGATAACTTGATAGTTGCATCTGTGGGTGCGGCACTGGCATCAAGTGCATAGTAGAGAACTGTATGAATATGAAGTTGGTAGCCGCTGATTCGAATCGAGATTCGAACCTCTTTCCCCGATTGCATTAAGGATTCGATTCGACCGAAAATTTTCTATTCGCGTCAATCGCAGGTCTATACCTACTGGTGTTTGTATTGTGCTCTGTTGTGCAGGTTGGGTTTTCGATGTAACTAGCGATTACAACAAAGCTTTCTCCATCATCGGTAGCTTAGCATTCGTGTCAGGCAGCCTCATGGTTGCCTTGACTTTTGTCACCAGATGCAATCGGAAGTCCAAAGCCAAAGACATGGAAAGTCCTTTCTCGAATAAATCATTGCCAAATCCAACGACGGCTGAAGGCAAAACATAGCAGGCAATAACATTCAGTCAATATACAATTATACATGTACATGTATGTCTTTATATTTATTTGCGTGAAACGAATGTATGTTGGAATGTGCGTTAATGTTATTCTGGGTCTCGTGGTGAACCTTGTTGCCTACAGTAAGTTTTGTGCCGTGTGGGACAATATTCCTGACTAATATTGTAAAGCCATCGTGTCAGAATTATAGGCAACACGTAACACAAATTTCCTTCCTCCAATAAAGACAATCTGCTCCTCCCTACGCCCGTGACCGCATGACCGTGTTACTCCACAGTCAGATCATGCAGCGCGATAGCACTTTTTAATTGGAATTCTATACTTTAAAATATATTGTGCGCCAGAGTGCGGATATGCAGGTGGCTCAATAAAGATAATACTTCCTTACCTACTTGCTTACTTAATTATTTACTTAGCCTACAGTCATGCGCACTGCAGCGTCATTGAGCCAATGACGTTGCAGTGTTGTGTGTGACTTGACATTGCTATCCAGAATATTCATGATAATTTAGATGCGCTGGGGCTATCTTTTTTTATTGAATGTTGATGCTCATCTTTAAAATTATAGAAAGGATTCTCATCCAATCACTGTTTTTACTTATAGGCCTACGCAATCATTGTTATCAAGATATTTGTTTCAACCCTATGAGTGGATTCAAATTGATGTAAGTGAGTAAACAAGCCACATGGTACGAGGAGTGACTTAAAATCAACTAAGTTCTGAAATACTATTGCTTAATACCAACTTTTTTTATTTTACTTTTAATAAGCTTAAGTAACAATTTTAACGAATAATAATAAATTTAGACAAATGGAAGCAATATCAGATTCATCACATCAAATTGCGAGTCAGAAGCATTAATATTGGCCTAATATTACCGAACAACAGGTATATTTTGGCGTTTTTTAGTGACAGATAATTAATTAAATAAAAATCGACAAGCGGGTTCTCTACAATTACCAAAATAAATGCAGCGCAATGGAGCTTAATGATATCATCTTTGAATAATATTAAAATAATATTTTAAGATATGTTAATAGTTTTTTGTTCTCAAATAGGTCTCGCCGACCCGATAATTTAAAAACATTCTCGGATTATTTTAAATGAAAAAGTTAATTCTGTGATTACTTAGTTTTCAAATGATATGGATGCAATTTTGAGCACAATCGCAGTTTTCAGACATGACTGACATGTTGCTTTAAAGCCCAGGCCAACCGTGCAGCATTTGATATTGAGATTGTTCTTTTAAGTGAGCATTTATTATAAATTTCAGAAAGTATCCCCTTCTGCTATAGATTATAATTTAAAGTACTAACTTAGGTAATACAATTATAGTTTCAATTGAAATCAGATTAAAGAGTTTGGGTATTAATTATGCAATCAATGTACTGCTTCATTTTCATAGCCTACAATCAGGTTTACAACACCAGCTTAACTCATTAGATGGCATTTGCAATTTGTTTGCATTTCCTTGGGAGTTTACCAATTTGACTGACGACGGGTTACGCGTATCACATAGTCAACAGAGCAAAAACGTGGGTCTCAGTCGTGACCAAGGAGTGGCAGCTGTGTCTTTACACGGCATTGTGTCCATGGTTACCAGGTTGTTTATTCCCTTCATTGCAAACCATCCAATGTTCTGGAATGTTCTGCATCTTTCTCTCGATCGTTGCGATCTTCATCGATCCAGATTTAATTGGAACATTGATGTCTGCTGCACTGTTTGGAATCCACATGAGTATAAACACGATGCTAGATAATTGTCCTCTATTTAGTTGGTCTCTGATCTCACTATGTCTAACATGTTCTACTCTCCTTGTATTCACTTCGGTTCTAGTTAAGGTACGGCCTTTAAGCTGTTCTGCTGTCCTTAAATATTCGTTTACGTCAAGGGAGCGGCTTTGTCTACATAAGCTGCTTCGCACCAGGAGGGACGAGAGCGTGTTTGGTGTTTGTTTAGTTAGTCTTGAGACGGTGATCTCACTTTGCCATAGATCTACCGAACAGCCCTTTCGAACAACCAACGTCTCTCTTTAGGTAGTTAAGAATTGCTTGAAGACGTTCCCGCTTCTTCGCCTGTGATGCTTCGACTCCTTCGTGTGTTCGGCTTTCATCGTTCTTCGCTTCGACTTCCGTCCCGTTGACGACTAGTGCTGTTTCTACTTGAAGTTGAAGCTAAGTGTTTATGTTGCTTTGTTACCCAAATATAATTTGTCTTATAATTTTATTTTTGCCATCATACCCCATCGAGTCATTCTTCTACTAGCGACATTTAACAACGAGAGCCAAAGGTTCTTTGAAATCTATGGCACAGATTAGAACACGAAACTCGTTTATTTAATTTCGGGGTGACTGTGAAACTATGACGTCCACGAATGTTCGAATATTATTTTTTGATTGAGTTATGCATTGACGGAACTCTTGCGCTTTATTAAGTTTCTAAGAAAGACTCTCACATGATATTCCATTCATCAGAAGCATAATATAAGCTATACAAATTAATTCAATGTAAATAGTACATAATTAAATTATGTATAGACAAGAATTCGCATTTAATTTATATCCGCCTTCATATAAACTTGGCCCTGAAATTTTTTCGCCGTGAACTTCCTTTAAATTCGTGAACAAGATTGTGCAAAACATTCTCATTAAGATGTAAACTCATTAAGATATCAACTCAACTCAATATCAATTTATTGATCACGATACTCGTTTATGGTTGAAAGGTGCTTAGATGGTGTATTGAACAGAAGCAATGGACCTGCTTTTGACAGGTCGCATCGTGGCAATATATAAATATTTTTTATGTATGAAGGTTGTACGACGACTGTGTTCACCATCGTCGCTGCTGACCTCCTGGGTGTGGCCCTTCTCCCGAAAAGCTTAGCAGTTCTCCAGTTCTTCGGAGGCTTTGCAAGACTCGTTTCACCGCCCCTCATTGGTGAGTTGAATGGAGTTTTTGAATAATTAAAATATATTAATTAACCAGACATTGCGAAAATATTTATAATAATTATTTCCAATAAACATGATAAAAACTTGAATGTGTGAATTTGTGGATGCTGCTATCAAATAATTATTTTGTGACATTATTCGTTGTTTGAATTCTGAGAGCTAGTTGGTTATGGTTTAATTGATTCAAAACTGTAAAAAATATATTAGATTTACAAAATTGCCCCTACATTGATAACTTGGTCAAGGTGCAACTGTGGTACGGCAGTGCCATCAAGTGCAAAGAAGAGCCCTATATAAATATCAAGTTGGTAGCCGGTGATTGGAATCGAGATTCCAACCTCTTTCCCCCGATTGTATTAAGGATTCGATTCGACCAAAAATCTTCTATTAGCAAGTTCGTTCCTAATAGTGTTTGCATTGTGCTCTGTTGTGCAGGATGGGTTCTCGATGTGACACGCGATTACAACAAAGCTTTCTCCATCATTGGTTGCTTAGCATTCGTGTCTACCAGCCTCATGGTTGCCTTAACTTTTGTCACCAGAGGCCGCGTGTACGAAAGCTGTTAAAACGGTCGTAACTCTAGTCCAGCCTTGGGCCCAAAAACGGACTTCGTAGGCTGATTTTTGAGACTACGCAAAAATGACGTGTAGGAACGATCCGTTGGTCCCATGCTTAACTAGTCAGAGACTTGGATGGGCGTAGTCAGACTTGGCAAAACCCAGCATCAATGACTCGCGTGATCATTATTGCGCGTGCGCGAGGTATTTATAGGAATTTTGTGGACTTAATCTGGCAAAGAAGTTCATTATCCTCATTGTTTTAATTAACAGATTATTTTGTTAAAACATAAATGTCACTATTATTACAATTTTACTCCTGCGCAAAAATTACTATGTATAGATTAAGATTGCATTACTCGACAATTATTTAACTTGCATGTTGGAAAGGCTAACTCGACCATTGCAGGCTAAAGACCGCGTGTTGAGCTATGCGATGTGCCAACCAGTGTTAAAACTCTCAATCAAACGATGATCACTGTTATTATTATCATTTTGTGACGGCAAAAACGGAAAACATAAATAAGTTCGTCGTCCGACAATAGCAGAGTGAACTATATGGTATATCTTCCTGCTAAGTCCTTAACTTAACCCGACTAGTGGATATACGCTTGCCTGCCCTGTGGACTAGCACTAGTTGGTCTTTAGAGAGCTTAGGCGTCTCCGTACACACTGTTCTAGTTCTATAGCCGGGCTTACAGCGAAAAGTGGTCCGGATTAGAACTTACGACCGACTAACAGGGATTCGAACACGCGGCCTCTGATGTAATCGGAAGTCCATGGCCAAAGACGTTGAAAGTCCTCTATCGGGTAAACCATTGCCAAATCCAACGACAGCTGAAGGCAAAACATAGCAAGCAATAACATTCGTTATATATACATGTACAATTTTACTTGCATGTCTGTGTATTTATTTATTTGCTTGAAACTAATGTATATACGAATGTGCGTTAATTTTATTCTGGGTTTGATGCAAGGGTTAGACATTGATCGTCGTTTCTAGCCATAGCAATTGCCTTTAGACTTACATGATTTTGAAGAAGAAATTAAAGATCGATAGAACCTCAGGAGAAGGAGATCGTTTCCAAAGTAGAAGATAGATTGTGTGCATTCACAACACTTGGCAAAGATGGGCCTTCAAAGGAAGATTATGACAATGTCTGCGATATATGGGCGATGAAATCGAAATTGCAAACCATTGGGAATGTGTCCTAGACCATGACGCTTATCAGAAAGCGAAAGGTCTAAATTGAAATCTTGAATACAATTCCTGTTAATGATTGGACAAACTTAAGAACCGGTAGATGGAACCTATTGCAGACCTGTGATGTTTCTGTTGATGGTTGCAGTTAATTGAAAACTGTTCAAGGAACTTATTAGCAGGTATAACCTATACATTGTACAAACTGTCGTCAGCTTAGCACCGAGTTTAGGTCAATGCCACCAGAAAAAACGTCATCAGGTAGAACACTTATAACGATGGCCATCTGCGGTGAATCTGAATGGAAAACGGCAAGAGTGCACATGAGCAAAAAAAGGTTCTATAAAGCTCTCCATGGTATTTTAGCATATAGCCAGGCGGATAATAATTATGGTAAAGACTATAAACGTTAGAAGAATGATGAAAGAGAAAATCGGGACTTGTTTCAGCAACGATAGATATTAAGTGATGGCTGTGAAGATTGACTATGCATAAAAACTAGTGAACTGAGAAGGACAACTATTACAGAATTACAATTACTGCCTAGAGCCAATAGTACATCTGATTTTGAGTAGGTCTAAGTGTAGCAACGACAGCTTATAATTGAGAAACCGTGATGGATGGAAGACCTACACTGAGCTTAAATTGTCTAGAGTAACGACATCTTGCATCCTTGAACCGACTAATCAACACAGTGGACTAGTCATGGTGCCATGAAATTATGTAAGCTTGTTGTCATTGACCAATGCTAAGTTTTATTTGAAATTCAAGGGAAAAACTGGCTGCCCGCAATGGAATTACAGAACGCGGCGCATCTCAAACGAATGTCTAGCGTGTGCAGTATACCAGTAACAACGTGTTTGCAGCAAAATAGCAGCAGCTTGTAAGAAATTAACATGTCTGTAGTTAAGATGCAGCTTAAAATAATAGCATAGTCAATTTACTCATAAACCTACTCATAAATATAACAGGCAGTCTGGAGGAAAGCTGCAGGCCGGGTAATTTGCCATCTTGACGGCCCATTGAGGTTATAGGTCCGTCGAGGTGCGGTGAGGTTTGAGTGTAAGACATTTGCCACTCCCTCCCGACATTTGCCCGCGGACACAACCCCAGGTTTTGCTTAAGACATTTCCCCCCTGCAGACTCCCGGACACAAGTCCCCCTCCCACGCTAAGGTAACATGCAAAATATTTGTCATTAATCAAACTTTATAATAAGAAATATAATTGGTTTAATTTCCAACTGACGAACCGCAGAATGATTACAAATTAGTAGAAATGGCTATGGGCCTACATTTAAGCAATGACTCAACTTTCAACGGATGATGACAAGTTATTTATTCGCCTTCTAGCTCATTGGAAAACACATCTTCTGTCTATCCGACTTTTATTCAAGCATGAATTTGTTTTCATCTATGCAAGTTCTCTTTAAACAAGGAAATAAGCAACTAATTATCATGTAATTATATGAGACAAAGCGAGACAATAATCTACGCAGTTGTATTGATTCATTGGTGACATTTTAAAAATTGCATGAAATGCATAAAATAATATGCCTATTTTCATATGCCGTTTTTTATGAGCTGATGTGACACGCATTATCATCATAGCATCTTGTTCTTGGTTTGTACGTATTGGGGCTTTTGTTTATTTTTTTACTTGCATATTTCGCAATATTTATGCTATGCATGTAGGGTGTAGGCCTATCTTAACCGTTTAAATTAGTTTCTAGCAATTAGGAACGTATTTAACCTTTATGTAAAACGTAATGTCAAAGTTTTCTATAAAAGTTAACATCTATCCCTCTGAGATTTTGCAGGAACGGACAACTGGAGCTCCCGAGCAAAATAAACAAATAAATATATAATAAAATGTGTAAATATGTGAAAGAATAACAACTTAACTAAAACTGAAGTTATAATACATTATATTATAAATACTTTACTAAAAGTTCGCTCCTATTCGCAACTTCATCAGGCGTAATCTCTTAAGGGATTAGCTGTCATAATAACTAACATTATCACGTCCTTTTCGCACGACAAGGGCATAAATGCTTCCAAATGATCTTCAGTTACTGAGTCTCTTAAACGGTTCTACATGGGGCCTATATTTTAAACTTGAACAACTTTGCTAGTCTGCACCTAGCGTAGGCCTAGT
Organism: Bimastos eiseni; assembly: GCA_959347315.1. Classification (NCBI taxonomy): domain Eukaryota; kingdom Metazoa; phylum Annelida; class Clitellata; order Crassiclitellata; family Lumbricidae; genus Bimastos; species Bimastos eiseni. The sequence continues at coordinate 49,659,836 of OY365808.1, read as the reverse complement.
GGACAATGAGAGCAGAAATTTTATATGCCAAAAAGATTACCGAATAAACCTCCGTCGATGTAGCACTGTTGCAGTGAAATAAACTTAGGTCTATATCCTATGGGTACTGTATATATGCTATAGCTGCTGATTTAAGTTATTTTCTCATATATGATTATATATATGTATATACTTATATATGCACAAATAAAATGAATATATTTATAATTTATATACAAACACTCCTGGCTTGACGTTGACAGCTAGGATCCAGCGCAAGGCTGCCCGGCAGTTGGGTCTCATTCTTAAATTTAAATGAATCTCCTGGTTCACGCGAGTCATGCGGGACGCTCTGCTATGGATTACCTACACGCAGTGCCTTTCCCACACGGCACTACCCGGTTTGAATGATGTCATACGATGTATAGGCTATTATTGTGTGCTTACAGAGATCATAGTCAGACTCCAGATAATTTTGTGTGTCAGCATGTGTGTGAACTTAAGATTTTAAAAAAACATTTTATCAACTTACCAGACCAGGTCACCGGGCAAATGCCCGGTTGCCCGGTGGGCCAGTCCGCGTCTGATTCATAGGATATCATAATAATGGAGCCATGTCCGTGTTAGCTGTGCTGGCTACGGGATAGGCCTACTGTATGAGGCTTTAGCAAAAATTATAGAGGAGCCTGGGTACATGCTCTGTGCAATCGCAGAATAAATGAAACCAGACGTCTTTAAAAAAATGAACATTAAGATGAAAAGAATTGATACAATTTTTATTAAGTTTAAAAGTATTTAATAACGAATATAATCGACACCATATTAGGTCAAAACAGGCTGGCGTATGTGCAATTGCGTACTCTGACGACACTGTCTGGCTGAAACAGCATGGGTCAGGCGGTTCTGATCTTCATTATCGTCCTCTTCTTTCCCCTCCTGCTTTCTCTTCTCCTTCTCCTCCTTCACCTCCTTCCCTTAAAGCCACAAAGCCACAATTGCCTTATATATATTGGTCATGCTGCAAGACGAGGTCCAATGTCAACACCATGCTGACTATAAAATGTGCCAGATCAAAGTACAAGGCTGATCATATAAGCTGTACTGCCAGTTTATAGACAAGATGTTGTAGTTAAACAATTATATAACTGACTAAGTTTACTGCCTGAGTTTAAGGTCTATGGGACTACAATATGGCAGGTTTACGTGTAGCCTATCCTGCTAAGAATTAGCTTGCATGATTCTGGACGTTAGCCGAGCAGACTGAATAAGAATGATCATAAATAGCCTTATACTGTAGGACTACAAGCAGCAATTGCTGACGCATTGGAAAAATCTCCTCATGAAGATCAGCTGCAGGTTAATGCCATCTATGGCAATTGGAAGATGATGGACCTACATTGTGAAGGTACAACGCGTTAACTCCAAACTTAAAAAGCACCACTCGACTCAAGCGCAACGTTATATCGTAGAATTGTTAATTGAAGTAAAATTTTAAGCGCTTCTATTACTCAATTGAATAACCAAATTACATTATGCATGAATACGATTTTATACCCAGTTTTATGCATATGCTCAGAATGCAATTTGGTGTCCAGTCTGACTACACAATTGACACGTTCAATTGTTTGTAGCCGGTGATCGTGGCTCGTTAAAACACGAAGTAAAAATTAGAGCCATGAATACTGTCAAAGATCACGCCCCTACATTCAAGAACGGAACACCTACAATTGTTCCGCAGCTTGAAAGCGGACACCAAACGTTGGATAATCAGAGAAGTTCTCTAAAACACGACGAATGCGAATCATGGTTGAACGCCTCGTCGCAACAACAAGAAGCCAGAAAGGAAAACATCGTTGCAAAGGAAAGTTTGGCTGATTGGGGAGTCGTAGCTTGCGTGTTTCTTTCTAATTTGATAACTGCGAATGACGTCGCTGGGTTCGGAGTTTTCTATCCATATCTCGTGGAACATTTCGAAGCAACGACAGCAGCTGTCGCATGGTGTTCCTCTGCTGGCGGTTTATTCGTGGCTGTTGTCGGTAAGTGAGCATAATTATTCCTAAGAGAAGTGTATCCACAATCATACCCCAGTGCATAGATGATGGGAGGTCAATTTTGGTGTCCTTGGTAACATTGAGCAAGATATATAGGCTAGTAAAGTTTAGTGAGAAGTTTAACGTTATAATAATTATGAACAGATTATTGTATTGTCATATGCACCCATAATTTCAATGGTGGCCCATGAAAGACATTAGGTCTGTCATTGACCTTCCTGCAGAAAATAACATCTCTATCTGATGAAACTATGGATCTCTACTTACTAGTACTATGTTTAGTAATGCAGGTAATTACTGGACTATAACTCAGTATAGGCTACACTACATGCATGCCCCCAACATCGAAAAAGTATTCTCATCCGTAGCCACATCTCACGAGACGTAAACTACCCGTCACTACTTGTTAAAGATTGTGCCAGTTTTGACTCGATTGATCTAATAAAATGTATATTATCTACAGTCGACCTGCACAGTTATTATCTCTGTCTCTATCTCTCTGTGACGTTTTCCTTCTTTCTTTTTCTCTTTCTATCTCTCGCTCCAGGGCCATCTTAACCAATAGGCACAGTAGGCACAGTGCCTAGGGCCTACAAAGTTATCGAGGCCTACGAAATTTTTTTTTATTTTTTTAAAATACAAAAATGAAAAAAGGGATATTGAGTAATTGAAAAAAGTGTAATTATTAAACTGTAACGAAGAAGAAATTGCAAATTTATTAAATTAAAAGTTAATGTGAATGCGTGTGTTTAGGTTTACACGTTTAATGTTTTGTGCGAAGCAGCAGTTGAGGTATATGAAAGAGTGCCTATGGCCTACTACCTTAAAACGGTCTCGCTCCCTGAAACCTCAATGCCATCGGTCACCGCTGTCAAAGTATGTCCCTCTCACGTCTCTAAAACCAACCATTCTCGTATAATATTATTAGATTCTCCACTCCCACGTATTACTGGATTGACTGTTGTACATATCTTCTTCCATCGCTAACAGAGTGAAAATTTTCAAGTGGTTTTAATGTGTCTGCAAACTGGATGAAAATACGTTTATTGGACATAATGCGTTAGACTCTCATGAGACTCTATAATATAAAAATTATGTGACCATAATGCCTACATAACACAACTCAAGCGGCTTTGCCTCATCACTGTAGGATTTGTGGGTGAAATGCGACAGCGTTGCAGAAATGCTTCAATGGATCACTGTTGCAAAGGTTTTGGAAGGGGTGGCTTGCATCTCTTGCGTCATTACGCGAGAGACAAGGTTCCTAAGAATTGTTATGCCGTTGCCCTTGCTTCAATCAAGCATTTCAAAAGCCAGTGAAACAAAAATGGTGTGTAGGATATACATCGATGGACGATTGTTATCAATCTGTACTGGTGTAAAAATATCTTAGGAAGTTATACCACACTTTAAGATTGAGACGAGTCAAGAGTGAACGACGTGGCTGTGGTGTGGATTGAATGCAATTTTTAAAGTTTGAAATGTTATCACTGAACAGAGATTGGTCGGCTGCTTTCAACGCAGCACGATGAGACTAAAGATATTGGTCGTGAACGGCAATTGATTTGCATTTCGCGGGGTTGCCCTAACCTTGGTCTTAACCACAGCAAAGCATTGTTCGGTTACGCCAAGAAATTAAGCAGAGGCCTTGGCATACATGTACCGCGACCCAAATGTGGCGCCTAACATTCGGTACAAAACTCTGCTAGGCCTGCACTTTGGTTCTCAGAGATAATAATAACCGCAATAGATAGGAGACTACAGTCTTTTTCTAGACAATAGAGCGTTCTAGAAATAACTTACTGTTTTATTCGGAGGATTATATCTCGTTTCGAACTGCTTTTAAATATCCTCTTTGATGCTTTGTTGACTAATTGTCTCACTTGGGACACGATAACCTAAGCAATTTGTGGCCATTTTTGGTTAGACATTGTAACGACCCCAGCGATTACATTTATGCTGTGGCCTAGCTACCTGATATCGTCCTGCCTTGGGTTAAATCAAATTTCACCTCTGCTCGCAGATGGTGGTCCTTGAAGACTTCTGAACTTAGCGCTTTTGGGTCAAATTTGACGTTCCCAAGAGCTCGGTGCTCGGCCCCATCCTTCACTCTTTCTTTACTACCGACATTCCGCTTTGATGTACAAAACACAGGGCAAATGCCGTGCCATCTGTAAGGCAGATGGCACTCACAATTTCGTACATGGTCCATTGTCTTTTCAAGTCTCCCCAGTCCGTTCAGTCGATAGTCTTGTTTCTGATCTTCACCATTGGATATCGAATGACAGACTCTGCTTAGAAATGCTAAACAGACTTAACTGATCTGGTTTAGGACTAGGCAGCTGCCTGCTAAACTTGACCTATAACCACTGACAGATAAATTCTCTGCTTACAAATACAGTGACAAACTCCTCTAATGTCCGTGACCTGGGTGTAAAACTTGATTCCTTCCACACGTTCACCGAGCACAAATCTGACCTGAACGCTTCTCCTACGAAACAGGGACGAGATTAAATTACAGAGAGCGACTTTCGCAATCAGTCAGAGATATATCTTGAGGATTTTCTGTCATTTCCTGTTGTGGTTCGCGTTCATAAAATGACGTTCCTCGATTGTAAAGGGCTTAACCAATGACTGACTGTAAACTCTCCATTGGTATCTCACTCTGTGAAGGCGTTTATTTTCCCACACGGTTTTTGTGCCTATAGCGTCTCTGAATTGATATTCTACAAAAGACGCTATGTCAAAAGATGCGATGCGATACGATGTCTGAGTGTATGTGAGTGTGTAAGTGAATATGCATGTAATTTATTGTATATATATATAAATAGTCAGCAAAAGCCATCAGTACCAAGCGCTTCGGACTCAACTGACCTTTGTTCTGATCACATGTACATAAGTAAGCAAGTAAGTAAGAATGTTCCTTATTAAACTATCAGCAAACGCACGATAGCTTACAACGAGCATAAATGTGATGCGGGGGCTCAAAACTCGCCGTTTGTCGGTTCCTAGTTATTGAGATAAAGGCTGAAATAGGTGAGAGGGGTCAAAAACACAGAAAATCGTTTTATGGTATATTGTTGCAACTGAATATGTATATTTTGAATGTCTGAAATAAAAAATGTTGAATTGGAGAAAAATGACTTTTGATGCATACGGTGTCTAGATTTGCATTGCTAAAATAGGCATGTTTTCAAAGGTGAACGACCAAGATTTCGTACGTCGGGTTCTCATTATTTGCAAAGTAGCAAAGAGATGTTGATGCCGCATGCTTCATTTCATACAGAATATAGCACTTTATTGCCAGCAGAGTTGCAGAGTAATCAAGTAATGGTTGCTAAGATCGTTGATGACAAGAATATTCTGAAACTTTGACTTCGATTTTCTCAGTTGTTAAGATTATAGTAATGAAAGACTCAAACGAGTATAACTCAAGTTAGATAATCGCTAATTCGATTCTGTAAAAAATTTTTGAAACAGCTGCATTGTAGAATATTATTTATTAAAAAAGTCAAAAACGACAAGTGATGGGTTTTGACCCCCCCTACCTCACAAATAACAGCACCGAAATTTAAACAAGTTCAAATAACATTCGCATAATATAGTGTTATTTGGCTTTGTTAAAAATTTGATGCCGCATTTAGACATGCAGGGGCGTCAATCCTCTGAATGATGGAGGTAACCCCTCGTTTCCAAGAGTTAGGGAGGCAAAAAAATTCTCCCCTAAGACTCAAAACATTTCCCCCTACCAGGAATTGGAGGCATTTGCCTCAGGACCCTCCCTAACTGGACTCCCCAGTAGACATGCATAGACATACAGCCACTTACAGTCACGTATATAGCTTTAAATGCACAACTCTTTACGAAAACAAAGTTTTGTCAAATTGTTTCGTAAATGAACACAGATAAAATTTATATTCAGGGTTTTGCTAAATATCGTGGAATTAGACGATGATTGCAAGCCTGCAATAAACCGTCTGCGACAAACAAAGAGCCCGCATATAATTCTCACTCTTACTTTGATACTATCTCCAAAAGCAAAATGACTAGGCATATATTAATGCATGCTCCTACTCTATAGAAGATAATCTAAGATGAGTGTGTTTAAGGTAAGCAAAGTTCTGAGTCTGCAGAAGGTGCCATTGGCTGGTCTGACATATATGTAAACGGTTAGGACAATCTGGGTGTTGAGCTTGGCTATATATAGGCGTCGGCATGTTGTCGTTTGTGTAGGAAAGTAGGCATGCCAAATCTCCATAATTATGCGCATTTAGACGAAGTACTTACAGCAAATTCTCAAAACTACTTAGTGCTATCGGTTTTGGGTCGATACCTGACCAACCGAGATCCTGAGTATAGAAGTTATTGCCTCATTTTATTCTGTCTCTTATACTCCTCCTGCAATAACAATATGTTGGAACTTTTATTTCATATAGGATAAATTAAATGCCGTTAGAATTGCGGTATTGGGGTAACTTATATTTATATTAACCTGGTTACAAATTGGCCAAACATTCTGAGAATTTAAAAAAAAATTCCGCACAGGGTAATATAATTTTTTTATTGCATCGATGTATTTATATTTGTTTTCTTTGTCCACCTGTACATGTAGCTCTGTTCGCCACTTATCCGATAAAGTCTTACGGATGTCGTCTGCCCGGTGTCGTTGGTTGTCTGCTGTTTTCTCTGGGACTGTCTCTCAATTACTTTGCACCGAATCTAACTACGATCTACTTCACCTATGGGGTCATTGGAGGTACAAGTAATCTTACCTATTCAGTCCAATTTCGATTGAATACTGTGGATTGCCGTTGCATTAGTGAATATTATAAGGTTACAATTAGAAGAAGCCACACTTCAAGGTAACGATAGAAAAATCCACGTACGTGGCCCTACACAACGTGCTTCAGTTGTCTTTAATTTTTAGGGTATGGGCTGACAGTGGTAGGATTGTTCGGCGAAAACTTAGATAGAAACCTGAATATCGCTTGAAAAGCTTGCTTTTAAGGTGCTGTGTCTTTGGGAGAGAGTTTCCAACTAGCTTCAGAGAAATAGGTCCACATTCTGTCCATGAATAATGTAATTCAAGCACGTTTAGAGTGTTACGAAAGAAGCAAAGAACCATCGTATGTTTTTTCTTTGATTTGGGCTGTCCGATAGGACGATATATGTTTTGCTCATATTTTACACATAATTTGGATTGCTTTAATAATGACCAGAAAACGATCTGAGATCACATGCGTTGCACCATCGAGATCCTGAACAAAGAGATGTCTGACAGGCAATGTCTCTGTGCCTACTAGCATCAAACAGATGATCTATATTAGTGATTATAAGTTGTTGTATTTTTGCAGTCTTTCTTAGGATTTCCTCTAGCGGGATATTTCTCCCTTGGGTCCTCAATGTTATCCATTGTTCTTCCAGTTACGTTATGCTCTGCGATACCTCCTTTAGCGAACTTTTGTGCTTCTATTGCTATGAAACCACATGTTTGCAGTTTATTTTTGCCTCCTACATGCACCTTCACTTCGATCTAATGAATAACACCACCTCCCACAGTGTACATACATGTACGTTATAATCATCACCATTTTTGTGCCATCCCACCCGACAGAAACACTGTGCTGGTCGTAAATACTTCTCGTTGGAGTGGACCTGACGTTACTCTTACTTTACTGTTTTCTTCCTTTTAGGATCAGGCAGCGGTCTCGCTATACTATCGGCGAACATTATTCTACACCAGAGATTTAGTCGTAACCGGAACCTAGCCAGCGGAATTGGTTATATTGGCTTCAGCTTTGGTAGTATAATTGGACCCATCCTGACAAATTATCTTATCCAGTCGTACAGCTGGAGAGGCGCCTTCTTAGTACTTGGAGCTTTTTCTGCTCATCGCATTCCACTCTGCCTGTTTTACCGCACTCCAAAGAATTTAACCTCCCTGTCTAGGTATTCTTCTGGAAACAACCGCCAAAGAATATCTGGTCAGGTGATTCTGAGATACCTGAAAGAAACGTTTGACTTCTCCATTTTACGCCATGCGAGATTTTCTCTTTATACCATTGCTTACTCTCTGACCACGTTCTGTATGTACGGTTATCTGGCTCACATTGTTAATAGAGCAATCAGCGTAGGTCTAAGCAGTGGCCAAGGGGTCATTGCAGCGGCATTAAGCGGTAGTGCAACAGCGATATCAAGGGTGTTCGTGTCTTTCATCGCTAACCATCCAAAGGTTAATTCGATTTTGGTTTTTGGCACCGGAATGTTCTTGGAATTTCTATCAGTCGTCGCGGTCCTCGTCAATACTGGAATCGTTGGGACAATGACATCCGCGGTATTGTTCGGACTTCATCTGGGTATAAATAAAAGACTTTCAAATTCAATTAAGGTCTATATACGAACGTGATCCTCCTATGGATTCATGTAGATATGAATATTGAACATTTCTTGTTTTAATCAATTATACCATAAATATGACTTTTACAACAAAATATTAATTTTGAGTAAGTAACGCGGGAAATTTCACTCGCAAGAACAGGCGTGAGAACCATTTATTACATTTTAATATAAATGAACTTCACTCGGCATTCATCTTCGAAAACATTCATTTTTACTTCGACGTTCTCTAAAATGAATTTAGATCCATTCGATTAATTAAATTCACCTTTAGAATCGTTTCAAAACGATCTAGTATCTCTTAAGTCTATCAAGGTATGAACCCAAGTTATTTGAATTAATTGAATATCAGGTTATTGTATTTTCCTTTTTGGATGACCCCATGCAAAGATTGAATAAGTTTTAGGGAATTCTATAATGTTAGAAACAGTGGACCTAATCCTGAGAGAATCTGTATCGTGACTGTGTTGATATATCTTTCTAAAGGTTGTACGACCACTGTGTTTGCAAACGTCGCAGTCTACTTAATGGGTGTGGCTCTTCTACCGAAAAGTTTAGCCATTCTTCAGTTCATTTCGGGTCTAGCAGCATTTGCATCTCCGACTCTAATTGGTGAGTAGATATTGACTGCAAAATAAATCTCTTGTGCTGATTCTACCAGTGTTTTCAGTAGCTAGATAATGTGAAGAGACTCCAGAATATTTATTTATTTATTTTATGACATATATACATGCGTGTGTGTGTTTGTGTGTGTTCAAATGTGTTGCATGACACATGGTGTACAGGCAAAACGACGAATAAATTTCAATGAGGGTACGTAGATGCATCTATGAGAATTAGCACTTTTTTTAAAACAATTTAGAACGATACTTTGTCTCCTCATCAAATATAATAACGACTGTTGAGAAATTTCTTGAAAGTGATGAACAGGACAGTTGAATTATTTCAATCTGAACCGATTAAGACGATTAAGACGAATGCAGAATTACCAAGTACGACATATATAGTTCACTGCTGTTTAAATATAGATGGTATCTTCACGTAACCTTCCGCATTAGAGCGCGTTCTTCTGTGGCAGTGAAATAATCAATCAATTTGTTCGGCTACACGTTGAAATCGAGAGGCAATTGTTTCCTGTTATTAGTTTTAAAAGTTGTGAAATCAAATAAAGATATCCCATATGGCCGGAATGTCCTACCTTGACTTTCCTTCCCACAAAGGAAAAACTGCTGTATCTCTAGATTAAGGAATCAGTTCCTGTATATCTTCAGGGCTATTTTTTTCTCCTCCGCAGTGGGCGTCCCATGTTTAAGCGTAGCTTCTTATTCTCCGATTGCAATCCTACATTAGGCAGCGCCGTGGTTTATCGGTTGCTGGCCACACGACCTGGAATGAATTCCATGTGACGCTTCGTCCAGACAACAGAGGCCATTCCACCATGTTCTTCCTTGAGCTAGAGTCTGTTTTAGTTTCAAGGAGTTGAGTCGGTAGGCTGTAGCACTCTCTATAGATGTTTGTCACAATGAATGAATAAATAAATGAATGAATGAAGCCAGCAGAGTTATTATCAACTTCGTATGACGAATTTTTTAATTCAAGGTCACGTGATTTACTATGGTTAACTTTGGCTTAACAGTCATTAAAAATGAGGAGTCTTTGTGTGTATTTTATGGTCGCGAAATCCCAAAATGTTAGCTAAACGATGTACGAAACTGGAATGATCTTTTGCAATTAGGGGTCTCTATGCTCTCATGGTTAACCTTTTGTTTCTCCGGTATAATTGTAGACTGCAAAAATTCTGAATCTGAATTGTCTTTTATAGAGGTTTTTAGTACTTAAAAAATCACATCAGCGATTACGGCATATGCGGCGTAATTCATCGTGACAGTTGTTGAAACTGTCCTGGGCAAATCGACTGAATGGCAAGGTCATTAATTTTGATCTATCCCAGCGCAACTCCATGTTAGGTCAATGGTTGGTCATCTCGTTGCAATAATCGTGGTGGGGCAGATATTATGTCCTACAGATTCCGTGCAGCCAAACACTTTTGATTAGACGCCGTCATGACCTTTGAAAGACTTGAGGTCGAGGATAAATTAATGGACACTACCACTGTATGTAGTTATCGCTCAGTGTCAAACGTTGCCTGTCTGTCGACCTGTTGTTCATTCATATATTTGCTCTGTTGTGTAGGATGGGTGTTCGATGTGACTCGTGATTACAACAAAGCATTCGCCATCATCGGTTGCTTGGCATTCGTGTCTGGCAGCCTCATGGTTGCATTGAGTTTTGTCACCAGATGTCACCGGAAATTCATAGCAAAAGACGTTGAATTGGAGAAGTCAATCCATTTATTTCCACCACACCAGGCTACTGGTCAAACGTAGCTAGGAATAAAATATAGACTGACGAATTTAAACGATTGAGTGTATGCAGAGTTCGCACAAGATTCTACTTTTGACTGGTGCAAATCACAAACACCTCAAGAATGTTAAGTCGTGGCTGTATAAATTAGCTGCATATATTTAATTAATAGCCCAATACATAAATATCTAAGAACGCTTCGTTTTCTTTTTCTATCAATCACTCGATCATGTGCTCAAATTAAGAAAATCTCTGATCCTTCAAGTCACTACTTCTTCATCCCTTCTCTTCACCTCAATCTAAGCAATGTTTGTTTGCCCTTGATACTCAAGGGATGGCGGCCGGGTGCCGCTAGAGTTTGTTCGTCTACTATAATATGCTTAAGGCTGTCTATTTACATTTTAAATTGTATTGTATTCAAGCATTTATAGAGCGCTTCTAGTAGGGTGAACTGTTCCGAAGCGCTACCAGCGCGCAAGTACCCGCGAGAAAAAGTAGGTCTTGAGAAAAGCAAAAGAGTATGAGAGACTGCCAGATAGAATTTTATGGCGAACAGATTGAGAAAGCCCATTCCACAAAGAGGAATCTGCCGCTGTGTAGCACTACCTAAAACAAGCGATAATAAGGCCCACACTCATTGGATGCAGTGACGATTCTACTAATCTATTGATGCCGTGTCTGAGTTCGCTTTGTCTACCTGAGCATAGTTCTAGTAAGCTGTGTGTGAAGATTTCGTGACACTGAGATCCTGTTTGGGGGAAAGCTCAGGAAATATTCTCAATCGCGGCAGACGGATGAACAGCATAACAGTTCACTGCAACTCTGAACTGACAAATCATCACGAAGCATTATTAATATAGGGCCAACTTAAGCTAATATTATTTCGCATGAAATAATTTATTTAATGTTTTATTGGCGGTAGGCTTGGGCCCCCTCGGTACAGTCCTGACAAAATCTTTCATGAATGGTCCCACTCGTAATATCCTGCTGCGTTGGCTATAGCTTATTGTATTAGGTTTCTATTATTATTATTTGCGAATGCTTGGCTTGCTGAGTCAGGCCCTTCCAGCTTCCTCGACCCTGTGAAGGGCCTGGAGACCGCCCGGAAGGCTTGCTATTGCGCAGTCCTCCACTATGTGGAACATCGTCAGCACCTCGCCACACTCGCACAAGACCAACGTGGCTAGGGACCATCTAAGGATATCAGCCCCACAATGGCCGTGGTTTGTGCGGGAGTGACCAGAGCCAGTGAGGTAGGTCCATTCCTGGTGGTTCACTGGTCGGGTCAAAAAGAATCGGGTAACTTTCCGTGCGCATGATCACTGCAAAATATGTGCGTCAATTTGTCATAAGTATTCGTATTCATATTCACACATCACATTCGATTGGTGAGTGATATCCCCAATAATTATAATTATAAGTTTTGCGTTTGGGATGGCGAAGGAAATCGCCTCAAGAAGGATTCATATAGCGTAACAAGCAAAGGAACAAGGATTTGTTTCGGAACTGGGGGAGACGCTAGGTCGTTCTGACGATAAGGGTAATCAACGTAGTTGGGAATCCCGTCTCCAACGTAAACCAGGGAAACATTTTTCTAAAAAGACACTAATAACTCCAGTGAGTGTAGATAGGATGAGTGGTGTGTATATATTTCATTAAATATACATATTAAAAACCCTCAAGTGTGTCGTGTTGCTGAGCTTGATGATAGAGGAAAGAACCAGCGGGTACTCTCGTCATCTAGAAGAAGGAGTTGGCGAGAGGAAAACCCGCGACAGACTAGTATATTTGGATTACGTTATCCTTTTGGGGGGACGACTGGCCAGCATTTGGGTCGATTGACGATGGTGCTAGAACTCCGGCGCGGAGCAAGCCTTAGGCTGAAGCCAACTAAATGTCGTCTGCTGCGCCGACTGTTAGCTAATTATTCCATGGATCCTAAAGAGTCCCTCAGACTTTACAGAGTCTTCTCGGACCCTCTGGAAACGTTCCAGTGCCTGGTTTTAGGGAGTACTTTAGATGGATAACAGGCTGAGCGAATCGCTTTAAGATGTATGGTTGTTGAGTGTGTCACTTAATTCGGCACGATTGTAGTATGTTCCATGCTGTGAAAAAAGTAAATAATTTATATTGTAACTTTGAAGTACAACCACAGCCACATTGATGAATGAAACGTTCCAGCACCTACTGTTTTGCGTAGTCCTATAGATGCCTAAAAGGCTGTGTGAACTTCTTTAAGATGTATAGGGGCTGGGCTGAGTATGTCATTTAGGTTGGAAAACTTGTACTATGCTATGATGCTATGAAAACCAATGCAAATATATGGGCACTTTGAAGTGCCACAACAGTGGCATTAATGAGTGAAACGTTCCAGCACCTGGTGTTTTGCATAGTCGTTTAGATGGCAAATAGGCCATGTAAAGCGCTTTAAGATGTATAGGGGCTGAGTATGTCATTTCGGTTGGCAAACTTGTAATAGACTAAAATGCTGTGAAAACCAATTCAAATATATGGGCAGTTTGAAGTGCCACCACAGCGGCATAAATGATTGAAACATTCCAGCGCCTAATGTTTTGCGTAGTCTTTAGATGGGTAATAGGCCTTGTAAAGCGCTTTAAGATGTATGGTTGCTGAGTATGTCACTTAATTCGGCAAGTTTGTAGTATGTTCCATTGCTGTGAAAACCAATGCAAATATATTGTATATTTGAAGTGCAACCACTGCCACATTGATGAATGAAACGTTCCAGCATCTACTTTTTTTCGTAGCCCTTTAGATGCCTAAAAGGCTGTGTCAATCTCTTTGAGATGTATAGGGGGTGAGTATGTCATTTAGGTTAGCAAACTTGTACTATGCTATGATGCTATGAAAAAAATGCAAATAGTATTTTATTATATGGGCACCTTGAAGTGCCACTACAGCGGCATTAAGGATTGAATCGTTCCAGCATCTGGTGTTTTGCGTAGTCTTTTAGATGGGTAATAGGCCTTGTAAAGCGCTAAGATGTGTAGCGGCTGAGTATGTCACCTAGAGTTTCAAACTTGTAGAATTTCACATGCACCGTGAAAACCAATGCAATTATAATTAATGCGGATATCACTCACCAATCGAATATGATGTGCGAATATGAATACGAATACGTATGACAAATTGACGCACATCTGCAAAATAAATAATTCAGATGTCTTCAACAAATGAACGATAATATGAACTGGAAGTTGTTCAAAACTTCTGGTAAATTGCAATCATGACAGAAGTAAATAGAAAACACTCAGAATTCCAAGTTGGACCAAAATGTCTGTCTGTGTCTGTCTGTCTGTCTCTGTCTCTGTCTTTGTCTCTCCCTCCCTCCCTCTCTCTCTCTCTCTCTCTTTCTCTTTCTCATTCTCTCACTCTCTCTTTCTCTGTCTGTCTGTCTGTCTGTCTCTCTCTCTCTCTCTCTCTCTCTGAAACCGTGTGTACGCTGTATGCTGCCAGAGAAGGTCAGAAGTCAACTTTGTGATAAAATCTAATCTGCTAGGACAAAGTACAATGCTGATCACGTGACCCGCGCTGCCAGTTTACAGACAAATGAGTGGCATTAAAGCTATTTTGTGACTTGTTTGAGTTAACTGTCTGAGTTCATGACTCTATAGGACTGCAATAATTCAGGTTTCCGTGTATCCTGACTAAAAATACATGATTTTATATACACTAATCAAATAGCCTGAATAATCATTAATATATATTATACTTTTCAGTAATTGCCGATGCAGTGGAAAATTCTTCATGGAGATCAGCTGCAAGTCGATTTCATCTATAGCAACAGTGTGAAGGTCCGCCCTTATCTCAAAATTATAACATAAAGTACCACTCGAATCGAGCGCAAAGCTACATTATAGAAGTGCTAATTGATATAAAATTGAAAACGTGCTTAATATCCAATTTAATAACCATAATTATAAATCACAACAATTACACATGAATACAATTTCATACAAAGTTCCAAGGTTATAGTCAGAATGCATTTGGTGTACACTCTGATTAGACAATAAGCATGTTCATTTGTCTGTAGCCGGTGATCGTGGTTCGTTAAAACACGCAATATAAATTTGAGCCATGAATACTGGATTGGAAACCGTCAAAGATGATGCCACCAGATTTCAGAACAGAACACCTACAGTTGTTCCGCAGCTTGAAAGCGGACACGGAACGTTGAATAATCAGCAAAATTCTCTAAAACTCGAAGAATACGAATCACGGTTGAACACCTCGTCCCAACATCAGGAAACCAGAAAAACAAACATCATAGCAACAGAAAGCCTGGCTGACTGGGGCGTAGTGGCATGCGTGTTCCTTAGTAATTTATTAGCCGCGATTGACTTCTCTGGATTCGGAGTTTTCTATCCTTATCTCGTGAAACATTTCGAAGCAACAACAGCGGCTGTCGCCTGGTGCTCTTCTATTGGCGCTTTCTTCGTGGCTGTGGTCGGTAAGTTTACAAATACCTTAGTAAAATTTGTCCGCAACCATGTCCCATGGCGCTGCTGATGGAGGGTATTGCGGGCGTTCTGCGCGGTATTCTGTATGGGGTAGAAATGGGACAGATAATGAGATGTCGGATCGCTGGCCCACGCGCCTGGAACAGTCTCACTGCATCCATTCAGGAAATCAAAACTCTTTCTACCTTCAAAAACAGTAAAAATTGCACTTTTTAGGCAATGCCGAGCATTAGTTCTTTTACATTTGCGCTGATAGTGAACTGTTCTGTAAAGCACCCTTGACGTAGCCTGCTACTAACGGTACTCTAGAAATTGTCTTATTAACATTATATTACATTGCATGTTTAACGCCATATGAACAACATAATTTCGTCGTTTGCACTCATAATTTCAGTGATGACCCATAATAGATGACGATATCCGTTCACAACGTTCTAAAGATTGTGCGGTCATTGACCGGGCGAATTTTGAGTATTTTCTAAAATCGACATGTGCAGTCGTTTTCTCTTTCTGTCTCTCCCTTTCATTCTTTCTTTCTGTCTTTTTATTTCTCGGTTTCTGTTACATCAATGCTATCGGCCACCGCTGGCAAAGTATGTCCCTCTCATCTCTCATAACCAGCTTTTCTCATATATCATTATGCTCTCCACTCTTTCCCCGTATTTCTGGATTAACTGTTGTGAGTCTTCAATCTTTTAATTAACAGAGCAGAAAAATAATCAAATGGTTAAATTGTGTCTATAAACTGGATGGAAATACGTTTATTCGATATAATACGCGGATTATAATAACATGTATTGTTATTGATTGTGTGAATTACGGATAAAAATGGACTGCGGTGAAGACACGATAGAGAGTGAACGGATCATCGGAAAATATTAGGAACGGGGAAAACAAGATCTGCATCACTTGAGAATTGCAGCTGAGTATCTGAAACAACAATTGCCGATGTGCCATGCTCATTTGTTACATTTCGTCCCGCGAATCTTATCGATTGTTATTATTGGCATCATTGTTCAAATTATTTCTTTTTTTCCATTACTAATTCCGTTTTTTTCATGATTTAGCAGTATCATTTAGTTAGAAATTTTATGTTTGAAAAGTTACGCCCCATTGCAAGTGTTGGGTTAATTCATTCCAGACATACAACATGTAAGATAATCCTGAGGCATGGCATAACTAGAGCAGCTACGCCACATCAGCATTTGTGGATAAAGGTGAACAGTCTTGCACTGACTTCCTATCACTGCGCGTATCTACTACAAGATCCTCAATCTAGTTTCCAAAAGCCCAAATTTTGCAGTGGTAACTATTTTTCGAAAGCCGCTATCTATGACTTTATCTCGTATCCTGCGCTATGTTGATCGGAATGATCTCATTGTTCTTAATTGGGACTAAGACTGCATTGGCCCAACACCGGACGTTTCCTTTTGTGGATCAATCGACCTGGAGTGACCTTCCTTTTTCACAAAGGTCTAAACCAATGACTGTCTACTTTCCATGGGCCTCTCACTCCTTATAGGCGTTACTTCTTCCCGGGGTTTCCGTGCTGAGAGCGCCTGTGAATATTTATTCTGTGAGAGGCGCTATATGAATCAATATATACGATGCGATACGATAACTGAGTGATGGGTCTATGTATGAGCCAGAGAGTGCATAGGCATGTAGCCCATACAATGTTATACATATACGTATATACGAATAGTCAGCCATGGCCATCAATAGCAAACGCTTCTGACTCAAATGACCCTTGTTCCCATCACATATGTACATGCTTAGACATACAACCAATCACAGTCGCACATATAGTTTCATGTGCACAGATATTTACGAAAATAGAGTTGTATCAAATCGTTTCGTATTGGAGCACAGATAAAACATATATCCAGAATGTTCCTCAATATAGATCGTGGGAACAGACGTTGATTGCAAGCCTACAACATTCTTTCCGCGACAAACAAAGTGCCCAGCATATTGCTATATAGTTATATTAAAATGATGCAAGGTATATTGATGCATGATCCTCAGTTAAAGGCTATATTAATCCATGTTCTAACTCCATAGGAGATGATCTAGGATGAGTGTATTTAAAGTCAGCAAAGTTCTACTTCACCAGTTCCTTCGAAGGTGTGATAAGGGGCCGTTCACATATTATATAACGCCCAAGGGGTAGGTGGGTGGGTTACGGTTATGTTAGCGTTATATTGTGTAGGGTGGGGGTAGGTTAAAGGTTTTGTTATATAACGAACTTTTTTCAGCTTATGCTATTTTGCCTGTTTGCCTGTCAATTGGAAATTCCATGTACCACGGACAATCGAATATCATTGTTTAATCGAAGTTCACAATACGCTGTGAACCAAAACTAACACCATTAGCTGCCACCTGGCGAATTGATTTGACGTTCTTAGTTATTATTTATAAATCCATTTTTAACAATTTGCTGTTTACAATTTTAACAATTTCATGTGCATAGCTTTAAATTCGACTATGTGTGCGTTGTTTTGATTCTGGTTAAAATTTAAATTAATTCACTTGAAATAATTATTTTGGTAGGTATTATCATGATGCTTGATTTCAGTTTTTATTGTATGTGTAAATAATTTATATTTGCTTAAATACCCAATTGCAGTTAGAGTATGCACTCTGTATACATCATACGCTATTAAATAGGTAGAGTAGTACCGCGAACCTATCGATAAATACCTGATAGTGCAATATTAAACCAATCCATTCTGTGTGATACTGAAGGCCTAATGCTCATTTCTCGTGCGAAACAGGAGGGAAACTAAAGTGGTGCTTTTAAATAGGATGTACGTCACTACCATGTATTATCATGCTGTATTAGTAGGCTTAGGCCTACATGTACATACATGGTGACAATCGTCGACTACCCAATTAGTTACCCTAATTAATACATGTGAATTTAGTGCCATTAAAAGTCCGATTATTAGGATGCAGAGGTGCTCCATACATCCGGTCTAACCATCATTGGCACGAGAGGGTACACAATTTTAAGGTAGCTTTTGTTACATTGCTAACTGGGCATAAGATGATTTTTTAATGCAGTTCTTGAAATGGATAAAGGCAATTATCAGCTGAATCACTACTATTAAAGTGCTAACTAGCAATGCATTGTTATAAAGTTTCATATTGTGCAATACCCTTATGTCGATTGTATGTCTTTTAACGTGCTTATAGACGGGTGTGGTAGGGGGGTAGGTAAAATATTTGTTATATAATATAGAGGTGGGGCCCCGGGGGTCACAGCTGCTGTTGTATAACGTTGTTAGGGGTAGGGGTGGGTCAAAAATTGTGATTTTATGCGTTATATAATATGTGAACGGCCCCTAAGATGGTCAGACTTTGTAAACGGTTAGCACAGGCAGGGCGTTGAATTAGACTATATAATATGCGCTGGCCTATTGTCGCTTGCGTTGTAAGGTAGGCATGCCAAATATCCATAAGCGTTTTTAAGACGAAGTTCATACAATATCCGAAGCCTACGTAGTGTCATCGGTCTCGTGTCGATACCTGACCAACTAAGATGCTCTATAGAAGTTGTTGTCAGAAGAGACCACTTCAGCGTAAAAGTTGATTCGTTTTGTTTACAACCAGATCGCATCTCACGTTTATTTTATCTTTGAGAATAACTCGCATTTCATTCCGCCGCTTATCCTCGTTTTGCAATAATAGCATATCACGATATGCTAGAAATGTTATAGCGCCTATAAAACATGTCGTTAATGTGGACGCCGATGGAATGGTGGTATCGGGGTAACTGGAATCCATCAATGCGGGCTGGTTCTATTTGGAAGTTGAAACGAGAAGTACCTCCGGTAACGGATGCAGAGTAAGAATGAAATTCTGCAGCAAATGTGTCCTATTTTTAGCCGAGTTAATGCAATGTTCGCATAATTTTGCAACCAAAAACGTTAAATTGAATTAAACTTGTTTTAAGGTTTTTCCAGATTCCTACGCAATGTAGGCTATATCTCAACCTGCAACTGTTTAAATCTGCCTATAAAAAAATAAGCCAGATACCTTGAACAAAGATATATAGAAGAATTGTCGACCTTGATTGTAGGCTACATAATTACTATGCCATCGATTGTTGTTTTCTTTTGTCTATCTGTAGCTCTATTCGCCACTTATCCGATAAAGTCTTACGGATGTCGTCTGCCAGGTGTCGTTGGTTGTCTGCTGTTTTCTCTGGGACTGTCTCTCAATTACTTTGCACCGAATCTAACTACGATCTACTTCACCTATGGGGTCATTGCAGGTACAAGTAATCTTACCTATTCAGTCCAATTTCGATTGATTGCTGTTGTATTAGTGAATAATGTAATAGACTACAATTAATAGATTATGTAGATTATGCATCTTCGGGGTAACGATAGACAGTTTCGCTTCAATCGCCTTTAATCATTAGGAGTATTGACTGAAAGTTGAAGAATAGTTCGGCGAAAATTTGAGCAGGAGGCTTTCCTTACAGGATCTGTGTATTGGGAAAGAGTTCCCACGTTATAAGAATGCGCTAAATAGGTGAAGGCATCGTCTACATTTCCTAGGAATGGCAATGTGTTTGTAATCATGGTGCAATTCAAGCACGTTTCTAGTAGGACGCATATTTTATGATCGGTACTTAGATCGCTATTAACACACCCACAAACTGTCAATGGTGCTGCCGTTGAAACTTCTGGCATATTTGCACCTTATTTGGATTGCTTGCAAAATAACCAGAAAAGTAGAGAACCATCTGCGTTACACAATCAGTCGTATCGAAATGCTTTCAGCCGCATCGGCCGATCAGGCCAATTGGAATCATACTCCTTCATCTGTTGTGCTTAGCTGATGGCTCCTAAAAATTAATAGTTCGGGCCGTTAGGCGTTATATATAATATATATATATATAATATTCACACATGCCTGTACACAAATATATGTATGTCATCATCAGTGGTAACGATGTATATATACTTGTTGTGTAGGCATTTATATATTTCGCTTTCGGCTTCGTTTTCGGCCGAAACTGACTACACAGTTTCGTTTTCGGCCGATAAAAAACCGCAATTTCGGTGACGTATTAGTTTTGGGCCGAAAATTTTAAAAAAGGTTTCGGTCGGTCACTACCTCACGTTGATCAAATGATTAACACAACCTCCTACTGTGTACATACGTTACAATTATTAACATTTGTTTGTCATCCAACCCAACAGAAACACTGTGTTTGTTGTAAATATTTCTCGTCGACTGGATCTGAAATTCCTCTTACTTTACGGTTTTCTTTCTTTTAGGATCAGGCACCGGTCTCGCTGCGTTATCTGCGAATATTATTCTACACCAAAGATTTAGTCGTAACCGAAACCTAGCCAGCGGAATTGGCTATCTTGGCTTCAGCTTTGGTAGTATAATTGGACCCATCCTGACAAATTATCTTATCCAGTCGTACAGCTGGCGAGGCGCCTTCTTAGTACTTGGAGCTGTTTCTGCGCATCGCATTCCACTCTGCCTTTTCTTCCGAACTCCAGAGAGTTTAACCTCCATGTCAAGGTATTCTTCTGGAAACAACCGCCGAAGAATATATGTTCAGATGATTCTGAGATATCTCAAAGAAACCTTTGACTTCTCCATTCTACGCCATGTGAGGTTTTCTCTTTATACCATTGCTTACTGTCTTAACATTATCTGCAAGTATGGCTACTTGCTTCACACTGTTAACAGAGCAATCTACTTTGGTCTAAGCAGTGACCAAGGGGTCGTTGCAGTGGCAATAACCGGTGGTGTAGGAGCGGTATTAAGGGTGTTCGTGGCCTTCATCGCTAACCATCCAAAGGTTAATTCGGTTTTGGTTTTCGCCACCGGAATGTTCTGTGGCTTTCTATCAATCGTCGCAATTTTCGTCAATCCAGGAATCGTTGGGACAATGACATCCGCGGTATTGTTCGGAATTTATCTAGGTATGAACACAAAACTCTTTTAAATTCATTTCTATACGAACATCATACTCAATGTAATTGACTTGACGTGAAATTCAGACTCTCAGACATTCATATACAGGGAGGGCCATTAGAACATAGCCACCTCAGGTTTTTTTATATTTCGGCCAAAAGTAGAGATTAATAAATGCAATTTACACACGCAAAACTAATTCATTCCTGCATATAATGGCCAAGTTTCAATGAAATATTTTAAATAGAACAGAAGCTATGTCATTTTTAATGTATCCAACCGCGGGTTTTTGATTGTAAAAAAATATTCAACGCAAGAAAAAGCGACAAAACACGATTTCATGAAGTCACTTCTCAAGTTGTTGGTGCAACTTCTGTAAAGCAAACTTCAGAATTATCATGTTTATTGAGAAGAGAACGGGAAACAAACGTATATGGACATCACTTTGATGTCACTTAGCGGGAGTATTCGATCAAATTGGCAAATAAACATCGTTTTCCGTCGAGTTGCTGAGGAGATTATCATCACTAAGATTCGAGCACTTCTCAGCACTGCTATGCCGGCTAAATGTTCGCGAGACGAAGCGTGTGCTCCTCGCGGATGAGAAGAACTTCTACTTCAATCCACCACTCAGCAACCAACACAATCGTGTTTGGTCCAGCGGCAAGAAATCCGATGGCAAACCTGGTCGACCGATTGTTGAACGCGAAGAGAAGTTCGCGCCACATGTTACGGTATCGGCTGGTGCTTGTTTTGGTGGCACAAGTCAACTTCATTTTGTTGATGAGAAAGCCAAGTGGATGTTGCCTATTACGTTGGTAGCTACTTCCACAATTAATATCCGATTGCAAGCATCTGCTGCCAGCTTGATTCATCTTTCAGCAAGACGAAACATCAGCGCAATACTGCACGCCTTGCGCAAGATTGGTTCAAGGTCAATTGCCCTGGTTTCATTGAGAAGGACCAATGGTCCCAAGCTCACCGTACATGAGCCCCTTGGATTATCACGTGTGGGGAGCTATGCTCGAGAAATTCCACAATCTGCGACCAAAGCCAAAACGGTGAGAGAATTGAAGTGTCTTAGTACAATCGTTTTTGTAACTTTTTCCTGCTTTTAATATTTATTGATGGTCAAAAAACCGTGGTTGGACACACTAAAAGTGATATAACATTTGCTCTGTTAAATATTTTAGTAAATTTTTGCCGTTTTATGTAAATATGAATTAGCTTAGCGCATGTAAAATTTCATTTACTAATTTAACTTTTGGCAGAAATATTAGCCAAAAACCCGAGGGGGTTACTTTCTAATGGCCCACCCTATGGGTAGGGACACACCTTTCGTAAATTCATTTTTGCATAAATATAGACAATTACAATTAAGAAAGAGAGCGAAACGCGCATGAAATTAATTAAACAAGAGCATGCACTAGAAACTTATAAATTGAATGTGTATAGACTTCAACTGTATTAATTTTCGCATTTTTCTCTGAAGTTCATAAAAATGAATTCAATTCACCAAAATCGTTTGACTTACCTTTAGATTCGTTTTAAGACAATCAATAGTCTCTTAAGTTTATCAACGCATGAATCCAACCATGCCTTGATTAAATATTTGATGTTGAACACCATTATAAAACCAAGAAACAATAAACCTGATCCTGAGAGAATCTGTATCGTGACTGTGTTGATATTTCTTTCTAAAGGTTGTACGACCACTGTGTTTGCCAACGTCGCAGTCTACTTAATGGGTGTGGCTCTTCTACCGAAAAGTTTAGCCATTCTGCAGTTCATTTCAGGTCTGGCAGGATTTGTATCTCCGACTCTGATTGGTGAGTAGATGTTGACTGCTAAATACATTTCTTGCGCAGACCATGACAGTCTTTTAAGTAGTTAGATAATGTGAAGAGACTCTCGAATATTCTTCACGACCTGACCAAACCCCACCCATCAAAAATAATTCAGAGCCGACTTCTGAAGTCACATATCTGACTCGACCTATGAAGTGCAAGGCCCAACCCAACCCGATCCGACTCGCCATTAGTTTAATTCTAATCTAATTTTATTAATATTTATTTACCGCCAAATTCTAATGTATGTAAAGCGCAACATTGTCAGTGTGCTACATAGTATAACAATTTTGACATTTTAAGCTCATAATTCTTAAACGTGTCAGGAACGATGCCCTTGGCTTCTTCCATTTAGCCTAAGCTTACTTTCTCCATAACCTCATGCATAAGAATTTAAGTTATTACTAGGAACTTAAGAGAACGGCCAGTATGACCCTGCAGATGCAAAATTTAGTGATTTGATAGTATTAACATAATCGACTCTTTGAATAATAAATACACACGATGGGCCGCGGTTACGTAGTTGTTGCATCTTCTGTGGTTTGCAACCGATGGGTCGCAGGATCGAACCCACATCAAATCATTCCGTAGCGCCCTTTGGCAGACTCCACACGGTGAACGGACAGTTCTGCCACGGACAATTAGGCGCGCGGACAATTCGGCGACTGATAATTAGGCGCCTTGAAACTTTTCATCCATCCAGCTTTTATTTTAACAAGTTTCTGTTCGTCACAGCCAGCTTCTACTTAGGTCATGATTTTCTCATCACATCCAGCATCGAACTGTCCGGCGCCGAATTGTCCGGCGCCGAATTGTCCGGCGCCGAATTGTCCTAAAACCGCTGCCCACCCATAATATTGTCTGTGAGAAAGGCAACTGGAAAGCACCTCATTCATATCATATCAGGGTGGCATAAGATCAATGGTCCTGCCTTCGGATAAAGCATTCGTCATCATCATACGCAGTAAGACATGTAAGCCAGACAGAGTTCAAACACCACCTTGTCAACCCTCTCTCTCAATCACCCGTCTCTCAACCATGCTCATTCACGATGCCACAGTCCCAATGGTTAGCCAGCCAGCCAGCCGCTGATGGTCATCACGCCGTCCACCTGTTGTTTTCCTTAGCAGGCCGGACACATTCTTTAACCCCGGATCCTGCACTTCATATCATTAGCCTACTGATTTATTGGTGTTCTAGCTCCAACACTTACCAGGCATGCAGTCAAACAATTATAACGACTTGTCTCTGTAATTTTGTGAGGAACCTATTTCCACAAAGTATAAATCAGTCTCTGCTTAAAAAAATGGTGGATGAAAATTGGTCCAGGCCGTAGACCCCACCCGATCCACCCCATCCCATCAGAATCTTGACCCGACCCGAAACAACGAAAGTACAGATATTCGTGGCCAGACCAAATCCGACCCGACCCGCAACGGCGAGTCGACATGACCCGTGGACAACTCTTTGATACACGGTGCACAGAAAATAATGACGAGTAAATCCAATGAGCGTAAGTAAACGCTCCTCCTAATTGAAACTTCTGTAGGCATTAAGACTATTACAATAAATTTGCAACTTTGTGGTCTCTTTATTCTCATGATTTGCCTTTGATTTCTCCGGGGTAGGCCTACGCTGTAAACAGCACACATTTAATTTTGATTCTGATTTTTCTTTTGTGGAGGTTTTCATTACTTTCATGAAATTCAGCTCAACGATTAAGGCCCATGCGTCGTGATTCATAGAAACAGATGCAGCAAACTGTCTATAGATAAGAATCAACTAGACGTTCATGTCAAGGTCATTTGACCTGTCTCAGCGCAACTGCATGATAGGTCTGGTTGGTATTACAGATCATCTCGGAATTACCGCGGAGGGACAGTTATGCTTCTTTCGGATTCCTTGTAGCCAAAGCCTTAACAACGACATTAATCCTTTATAGGACTTGAGGCTGATGAAAAATTAATAGTCGCTTAAAACCGCAGAGCGGATTACGCCACTTCACGTGATCCATTGTATTTAATTATCACTCGGCGTCAAACATTGTCTGTCGACCTGTTGTTCATTCATATATTTGCTCTGTTGTGTAGGATGGGTGTTTGATGTGACTCGTAATTACAACAAAGCGTTCGTCATCATCGGTTGCTTAGCATTCGTGTCTGGCAGTCTCATGGTTGCGTTGATTTTCGTCACCAGATGTCACCGGAAGTCCATTTTAGCTAAAGACGTTGATTTGGAGAAGACAATCCATTGGCATCCACCAATGCAGGCTGCTGGTCAAACGTAGCGAGCAATAAAATATAGACTAACGAATTTAAACGATTAAGTGTATGCAGATGTGTACGTTCAGATTCGTTGATCATCGGAGTTTCGTACAAGACCCATGGTTGGCGGGAATCGCAGACTCTTCAAGAATGTTATGTCGTTGCGGTATAAATTAGCTGGATATATTTGAGTAGTATATAGGACCCTACACTCAATGCATGCATATCATCCTTGTCATGGATGCGTCCTTAAATAAACTTATTACACACACATACACACAATATTTAAAGACGTTTAGATTTGTTTGGAAGATCCTATCAATCAACAGCGCACTGGAAATAAAAAAATTCTCTGACCTTTCAAATCACTAATCATTCATCCCTTCTCTTCACCTTGATACTTGAGAGATAGCGGCCGGAAGCCGTTAGAGATTTTCGCTTTAAATATCGTCTGTACATGCTGTGCTATTGCAGGCGCTTTATATAAGGAAAACATTTACCTACTCTCTTGCTTCCCAATGATGATCATCATTACTCTTTCTCTGGGCACATCTTCAATCTCTCGCGTACATGCATGCACATTCTTGATTTCCGCCGCATCAGGCTCATGCTCGACTTCAGAACTGTCCACAATTGCTACTTCCATTGTCCAACCGACGCTCATTGCTCAATTACTGCAATTCCATTTTATTCACAATTGAATCCAAGCGACTCCATGAGGTCTGCAACATATTGAAAACGCATTGGCCAAAGCTGTTACATGAACTTCAAGCATCACCGCATCACTCCTATTCTCAATTGGTTAAAATCACAATCACAAAGCTGACCTACATGTTGCAACGAGGGTCGTGCCGAGAGGGCCAGCGGAGCCATGGCCCAGGACGCAAATGTGGAGAGGGCGCAAATTTCAGGATGAAATAACTTATTATTTCATAAAATGCACTATTTTCAAAATGTTGGGGCGCTAAATTGATGCTAGGCACAGGGCGCAATTATAACTCGGTACGGCCCTGGTTGCAGCTAATAAGAATTACCAGCCAAAATATCATCACCGTACAGCCCATCCGCTCTACCCGACCTTGCTGTCTCATTCTTTTTCTACCTCCGATTACTACTAGTATCAAGTTTTCCTACCGAACCATATCCATCACCTTACCACGTCTCTGGAACGATCTGCCTTCTGAATGCAAGACTTTTTTTCCATCTATCTACACTGCCAACCACCCACCTCAGAGTCAGACCTTTCTATGAATCACATCACGGGCTTTTTATTCGAAGCTAGTCTCGCCTCTACAGAAACTCTTGCCCAGTTGATCTGATCGTCCGCCTTCCAAAGTCTCGACCTTAACGATACCCGCTTTAACAGCTACTCTGCCTTCTCTGACCCTTTGGTAACCAAACTGTGACCTATTTCGGACTTAATTAATCAATTTTATTATTATTATTATTAATATTATAGTCTTTTGCCATTAAAGATTGACGAACGTGTCCCTATGAGAATTTTTATTAACTGTGTTGTAGGATTATAATATGTTATGTCAATTATAACGTCATTTATTATTAATGATTTGTTAACCTATGATAATGTAACTTATTATGAACTCTATTTTGGGCGTCAAATAAATCATTATAGCCACTGGCAATTCTGAGATCAGTCTGTATCTTTTATATGTGAGCGAAGTGATAGGAAACAGCTATGAAAATTATTTATAAGTCTTTAGTGCTTGTGTGTGAGCTTGTTCCTACCCATAACTTAGTCGTTTGTGAGGTTGATTTATTGGTGAGTGTACACGTGGTAGGCCTATATGCTGAACTCACTGGATAGCTTTAGTTTGATTAAAGAAACGATTTGATGATTCACATAAAGCAATGCATAGATACTGGATCAAAGTAGAGATATTATATAGAATTTATATGTGTATAATTATATTATATTATAATATATATACCTACGTCTGCAAAAGACAGCATACACATTTAGCAATGGGTTCTCCGTCATCAGACGTACATTGAAAAACCTTTAGTAATATTATGAACAAACAACAAACGTGCCAGTTGAGATATCTTCGTCCAATCAAAATACAGTTCAAAAATTAGGTCATAATTATGTGAAATAGCACAGAAACAACAGAATGCACAATACATGCAATAAATGCTTAATGCATGAAGTAATAAACGTAGCAGAAGCTGAATAGCAAGAGCTTTTAAGAAATAAAAGTGTCTATAGCAGTGATTATCGACCTGTATGTCGCGGCACACTAGTGTGCCCCGAACACTTTGCAAGTGTGCCGCGGAATAAATTCTAATATGTAATAAATTAATAGGCATACGTATTCAAAACAAAACTCTACAAAAAGAGAAATAACAGCTTTCTAAAACACAAATCTGTCCGATCGATAATTTTTTTATTATGATTTAAAACTTCTAATGACTATGTATATAAATATATCTGTCTCAACAGTCTATGAAAGAGAAAAGCGGTTTTCTAAAGCAAATCTGTTCAGTTGACACAATGAAGAACAGCTCTGATTTACGAAATGACAAATTTCATCAGTCAACAATTTCTGACAAGACTTTGGATGAGTTTTGGCTTTCCATTCGGAAATCATATAATTCGATCATTTCAAGAGCAGTCAAAATTCTGCTGCCATTTGCTTCTTCGTGGGTTAGTGAATTTCGATTTTCAGCATTTACTGAAATCAAAAGTAAAAACAGGAGAGACTTCTTCGAATAGACGATTTTTTAAATATCATTTACGCTCTTTAATTTCTAATTTCACACTCTAATTTTATTTGCTCTCGAATGCAGGCACAGCCGTCACATTGATGGTCATTAATGATTAAAAGTTAATTAATTTTGTGCAAATAAAGTAATAAATATTAGACAAATTATGACTATTAGAATAGGTTAATTCACTAGACTGATTAGGTCACTAGAGTATCATTAGACAAATAGAATATAAAAATTAAAATGTTATTAGATAATAGTGACAAATAGAAAAAAGGTAAATATTTTGTAGTGTGCCGCAAAAATTTTCATTCTTTCGTAGTGTGTCGCAAGCAAAAAAGGTTGGGAATCACTGGTCTATAGCAAAGACGGTGCTTAATTAGCTTAATTAAAGTCAAGAAACGTACAACAAATTAATTATTAATGAGTATAAATAAAGAGTAGGATGTCATTCTAAAAAAATGGTGTCAAGTTTATGTCTTCTGTGCTGGCTATAGGCCTATAGTCAACTACATTAGGTTTTTTCATAAAAAGAATAGGATAACTTTGCGTGCGCCTCGTCACTGCAGAATTGATAAGACAGATGTCTTTACCAAATGAACGATAAGATGAACTAGAATTTATTCAAATCGTCTGATAAATTGCAATCATCAGTGAATTAAAAAGAAAACGTTCAAAATTCTAAGTAAGACCAAGATATTAACTCACATCATGAAATGCATTCATTCAAATGGCCTATTTAATTACAATGATTTTAAACTAAAAACAATTATACACAAAATGAGCCCTCTGGCAGCAGTTGCTTCGTTGAATCATATGGAGTCAGGCGCCCTCTGCTCTTCATCCTTTGAAACCATGTGCTGCCAGATAAAGTCAGAAGTCAACTTAGCGATAAAAATCTTATTTGCCAGAACAAAGTACAATGCTGATCATGTGACCCTTGCTGCTAGTTTACAGACAAGTAAGTAACATTCAAGCCATTATGTAACTTGTTAAGTTAACTGTCTATAGGACTACAATATTTCAGGTTTCTGCGTATCCTGACGAAAAATATATACGTTAGTCAAACACCGTGAATAATGTTTGACCTATATACTGTAGGTCAATGAGCAGTTATTGCCGATACCATGGAATTATAAACACTTGCACATGAATGCGATTTTGTGCCCAGTTCTAAGCATTATGGTCAGAATTCATTTTGGTGTCCATTCTGATCAGACAAGAAGCATGTTTATTTTTTGCCGGTGATCGTGGTTCGTAAAAATACGCAATATAAATTTGAGCCATGAATACTGGATTCGAAAACGTCAAAGATAATGCCACCAGATTTCAGAACGGAACACCCACAGTTGATCCGCAGCTTGAAAGCAGACACGAAACGGATAATCAACAATATTCTCTAAAACACGACGAATACGAATCACGGCTGAACACCTCGTCCCAACATCAGGAAACCAGAAAAGTGAACGTCGAGCCAAAAGAAAGCTTGGCTGACTGGGGCGTAGTGGCATGCGTGTTCCTTAGTAATTTATTAGCCGCGATTGACTTCTCTGGATTCGGAGTTTTCTATCCTTATCTCGTGGAACATTTCGAAGCAACAACAGCGGCTGTTGCCTGGTGCTCTTCTATTGGCGCTTTCTTCGTGGCTGTTGTTGGTAAGTAACCATGTCCATAAGTGAAATTATTCCACAACCATGTCCGATGGCGTCGCTGAGGGAGAATATTGCGAGCAAATAGCGCGGCATTCTGTATGGGGTAGCAATGGGTAATGAGATGTTAAACGCCATATGAACAACATAATTTCGTCGTTAGCACTCATAATTTCAGTGATGACCCATAATAGATGACGATATCCGTTCACAACGTTCTAAAGATTGTGCGGTCATTGACCGGGCGAATTTTGAGTATTTTCTAAAATCGACATGTGCAGTCGTTTTCTCTTTCTGTCTCTCCCTTTCATTCTTTCTTTCTGTCTTTTTATTTCTCGGTTTCTGTTACATCAATGCTATCGGCCACCGCTGGCAAAGTATGTCCCTCTCATCTCTCATAACCAGCTTTTCTCATATATCATTATGCTCTCCACTCTTTCCCCGTATTTCTGGATTAACTGTTGTGAGTCTTCAATCTTTTAATTAACAGAGCAGAAAAATAATCAAATGGTTAAATTGTGTCTATAAACTGGATGGAAATACGTTTATTCGATATAATACGCGGATTATAATAACATGTATTGTTATTGATTGTGTGAATTACGGATAAAAATGGACTGCGGTGAAGACACGATAGAGAGTGAACGGATCATCGGAAAATATTAGGAACGGGGAAAACAAGATCTGCATCACTTGAGAATTGCAGCTGAGTATCTGAAACAACAATTGCCGATGTGCCATGCTCATTTGTTACATTTCGTCCCGCGAATCTTAACGATTGTTATTATTGGCATCATTGGTAAAATTATTTGTTTTATTTTAATTACTGAATCAATCTTTCATAATTTAGCTGTATCGTTTAGTTTAAAATTTTTCATTGCAAGTGCTGTGTTAATTCATTACGGCCCTAATACGTGTATAAAAGATAATCTTGAGGCATGGCATAACTAGAGCAGCTACGCCTCATCAGCATTTGTAGCATTTGTAGATAAAGGTGAACAGTCTTGCACTGACTTCCAATCATTGCGCGTATCAACTACAAGATCCTCGATCTAGTTTCCAAAGCCCAGCTTGGCAGTGGTAACTATTTTCGAAAGCCATTATCTGTGAGTTCATCTCGTATCCTGCGCTATGTTGACCATCATGATCTTATTGTTCTTAGGACTAAGACTGCATTGGCCCAACACCGGACGTTTCCTTTTGTGGATCAATCGACCTGGAGTGACATTCCTTTCTCACCAAGGGCTAAACCAATGAGTGTCAGCCTCTCACTCCTTAAAGGAGTGTTTACTTTTCCCTTGTATATTTCCGTGCTGAGAGCGCCTCTGAATGTATGTTCTGTGAGAGGCGCTATAGGAATCAATATATGCGATGCGATGCGATAAGATAACTGAGTGATGGGCCTATTTGTGAGCCAGAGAGTGGATTAGCATGTAGTCTATGCAATGTTATACATATACGTATATACGAATAGTCAGCCATGGCCATCAATAGCAAACGCTTCTGACTCAAATGACCCTTGTTCCCATCACATATGTACATGCTTAGACATACAACCAATCACAGTCACACATTTAATTTTATGTGCACAGATATTTACGAACATAGAGCTGTATCAAATTGTTTCGTATTGGGAAACAGGTTAAAATATATATCCAGGGTTTTGCTAAATATCGTGGAATCAGACGACGATTGTAAGCCTAGGGCCTACAACAATTTAAACCTTCTGCGACAAATAGACCAGCATATTAATATTATTATTATTATCATTATTATTATTATTATTATTATTATTTTATTATAATTATTACTATTATTATTATTATTATTATTATTACTATTTTTATTATTCTAGCTGTCAATCCGTTAAGAATCACGGGTCGGAAAATATAATAGCCCACGATTCAACCCGTTTCCTCCCATTGCACAGAAAGGCTAAAACTTGCGTCTCGAAGGCAACGAAATTCAGCGGCCGTCGCATTGTCTACCCGTGAAATGCCCTCTGAACAGCGTTGTTTACACCCGTATAATTATTAGTAACGGCGATCCAACCGATTCAAAATCGAGTTTCATCCAATAACTGTGCATTTCATGTTAATAACTGTAAACATACTCACATTACACGATGTATTTAATTTTAATGACTACATAATAATTATAGTTACACAGGCCTGAACGCTCCTGGGTAGTAACCTTGAAGGGGCGCTATATAAGTTTTCGCAATGAATGAATGAATGAGTAAAACGTTTTTGAAACGCGAATCGGACAAACTCTGACAGGGTTTGCGCGCTGTCCAATCAGACGCAGCACAGACAGGCGTATAGACATGTGATTTAGGTAATTATATAGATATATTGTTGCATGATCCAACAGCTAAATGCTATATTGATCCATTTTCTTACTCCATGGGATATAATGTGGAATGAGTGTGTTTAAAGTCAGTTCCTTCGAAGGTGTCGTAGGGTGGTCTGACCATTGCAAACGGTCAAGACAGACTAGTCTATAAATAAGCGTTGGCCTATTGTCGCTTGTGCAGTAGAGTAGGCATGCCAAATATTCATAAGCGTATTTAAGACGAAGTTCTAATAGCAAATTCTTAAAACCACTTAGTATCATCGGTCTCGTGTCGAACTGTCGATAACTGACCAACCGAGATGCTCTATAGAAGTTGTTGTCAGATGAGGTCACTTCAACGTAAAAATTGATTCGTTGTGTTTGCAGCCATATCGCATCTTTGTGAATATATTATCGCACTTTATTCTGCCTCTTATCTTCGTAATATTGCATTATTAGCATATGACAATATGTCAGAATTGTGATAGCGCCGATAAAACATGTCGTTTTAATGTGGACGACGTTGGAATGGTGGTATCTGGGTAATTGGAATCCATCAGTGCAACTCTAGTTGGAAGGTGAAACGAGATTGTAACAGATACAGAGTAGGCCCTACAAAAGAAAATCTGCAGCACAGTAATTCTATATTTATTGTTCGTTAATGCAACATGATCATAATTCAATTTTAAAACGTTAAATTTAATTAAACGTCCAAATTCTTACGCAATGTAAATATGAACTTAAAACTGTCTGCAGCTGCTCATAAAAAATAAGCAAGATGCTTTGAGGAAACAAATTTAAAAGCATTTCCGTCCATGATAGTAGGTGAAATTAGTCCATCGATTGTTGTTTTCTTTTGTCTATCTGTAGCTCTGTTCGCCACTTATCCGATAAAGTCCTACGGATGTCGTCTGCCAGGTGTCGTTGGTTGTCTTCTGTTTTCTCTGGGAATGTCTCTCAATTACTTTGCACCGAATCTAACTACGATCTACTTCACCTATGGGGTCATTGGAGGTACAAATAAGCTTACCTGTTCACTTCAATTTAGATTGATTGCTGCTGGATTAGTGAATAATAAGCCCTACAATAGACTACAATTAATAGATTATGCAACTCCAAGGTAACGATAGAAAGTTCCATGCGGCCTACACCATGAACTTCAACCGTCCTTAATCATTAGGAGGGGTTTTGACTGATCGGTACATAGATCGCTATTAACCCACCCACAAACTGTCAAAGGTCCTGTCGTTAGAACTTCTGGCATATTTACACATAATATTATTTGGATCGCTACAACAATGACACAATGTCTACAACCA
This sequence comes from Bimastos eiseni, assembly GCA_959347315.1. Lineage (NCBI taxonomy): Eukaryota > Metazoa > Annelida > Clitellata > Crassiclitellata > Lumbricidae > Bimastos > Bimastos eiseni. The sequence continues at coordinate 49,626,476 of OY365808.1, read as the reverse complement.
TAATTTATGCATTGCACGTTGCACCATCGAGATCCTGCTGGAGATCTCTTGAAATGCAAGTTGTCTGCTTGCATCAAAAAGATTATACACTGAAGTTGTCTCCTTCGATCAAATGAACATCACTTTCCAGAGTGTACATACGTTACAGCCATGAACATTTGTTCTAGAGACACGGTGTTTGTTGTAAATACGCCGGAGTGGATTTGATATTATTCTTACTATACTGTTTCTTCCTTTTAGGATCAGGCACCGGTCTCGCTTATTTATCGGGGAACATTATTCTACACCAGAGATTTAGTCGTAACCGGAACCTGGCCAGCGGAATTGGTTATATTGGCTTCAGCTTTGGTAGTATGATTGGACCCATCCTGACAAATTATCTTATCCAGTCGTACAGTTGGAGAGGCGCCTTCTTAGTACTTGGAGCTGTTTCTACTCATCGCATTCCACTCTGCCTGTTTTTCCGCACCCCAAAGAGTTTGACCTCCCTGTCAAGATATTCTTCTGGAAATAACAACAGAAGGATATCTGGTCGGGTGATTCTGAGATATCTCAAAGAAACCTTTGACTTCTCCATTTTACGCCATGCGAGATATGTTGTCTACGTCACTGCTTACTGTCTTAACATTATCTGCAAGTATGGGTACTTGCTTCATACTGTTAACAGAGCAATCAATGTAGGTCTAAGCAGTGACCAAGGGGTCATTGCGGTGGCAATAACCGGTGGTGTAGGAGCGGTATCAAGGGTGTTCGTGGCCTTCATCGCTAACCATCCAAAGGTTAATTCGGTTTTGGTTTTCGCCACCGGAATGTTCTGTGGCTTTCTATCAATCGTCGCAATCTTCGCCAATGCAGGAATCGTAGGGACAATGACATCCGCGGTATTGTTCGGAATTTGTCTAGGTATGAGCATGAGATTCTTATAAAATCATTTATATAAGAACATGACACTCACTGTCATTCGTTTAAAGTGAAATTCAGACTCCTAGGCATTTATATAGATAGAAACATGCTTCTTATAGGCCTAAATTAATTTTTCCATAAACATAGATAATTACAATTATGAAAGTGAATTTTGAGCGAATCACGCGTGAAATTTCATCAAACAACGGCATACATGAGAAACTTTAAACTTCATTTGCGTTAATTTTCCCATTTATGCACTGAAGTTTATAAAAGTGAAATTAAATTCAACAGAATCATTTGATTCACTTTTAGATTCGCAATCACTTTTAGATTATTGCAATCAGCAGTTTCTTGAGTTTATCAATGCACGAAGCCAACCATGCCTTGATTAAATTTGCGATGTTGAACACCATTATAAAACCAAGAAACAATGGATTCGGAGAGAATCTGTATCGTGACTGTGTTGATATTTCTGTCTAAAGGTTGTACGACCACTGTGTTTGCCAACGTCGCAGTCTACTTAATGGGTGTGGCTCTTCTACCGAAAAGTTTAGCCATTCTTCAGTTCATTTCAGGTCTGGCAGGATTTGTCTCTCCGACTCTGATTGGTAAGTAGATGTGACTGTAAAATACATTTCTTCTGCAGACCATGACAGTCTTTTAAGTAGTTAAATAATGTGAAGAGACTCTCGAATATTCTTCACGACCTGACCAAACCCCACCCATCAAAAATAATTCAGACCCGACTTCTGAAGTCACATATCCATGAAGTGCAAGGCGCAACCTAACCCGATCCGACTCGCCATTAGTTTAATTCTAATTCTACTAATATTTATTTATCGCCAAATTCTAATGTATGTAAAACGCAACATTGTCAGTGTGCTACATAGTATAACAATTTTGACATTTTAAGCTTATAATTATTAAACGTGTCCGTTTAAGTTCACTTTCTTCATAACCTCATGCAGACGAATTTCAGCTTTTACAAGGCAAATGCAAAATTTAGTGATTTTATAGCATTAATATAATCGACTCTATAAATAATATATATATTATATATGCTTAAAAAATGGTGGGTGAAAATGGGTCTAGGCTGTATACCCCACCCGATCCACCCCATCCCATCAGAATCTTGACCCGACCCGAAACAACGAAAGTACAGATATTCGTGGCCAGACCAAATCGACCCGACCCCCAACGGCGAGTCGACATGACCCGTGGACAACTCTTTGATACACGGTGCACAGAAAATAATGACGAGTAAATCCAATGAGCGTAAGTAAACGCTCCTCCTAGTTGAAACTTCTGTAGGCATTAAGACTTTTGCAATTAATTTATGGTCAACTTATGGTCTCTTATTCTCATGATTTACCTTTGATTTCTCCGGGGTAGGCCTACGCTGTAAACAGCACACATTTAATTTTGATTCTGATTTTCCTTTTGCGGAGGTTTTCATTACTTTCATGAAATTCAGCTCAACGATTAAGGCCCATGCGTCGTGATTCATAGAAACAGATGCAGCAAACTGTCTATAGATAAGAATCAACTAGACCTGCATGTCAAGGTCATTTGACCTGTCTCAGCGCAACTGCATGATAGGTCTGGTTGGTATTACAGATCATCTCGGAATTATCGCCGAGGGACATGTGTGCTTCTTTCAGAGTCCCTGTAGCCAATAGCTTGCCTAAACACGGACATCACCTTTGTAAGACTTGAGGCTGAGGATAAATTAGTAGTGACTTGGAACCGCAGTGCTAGTGAAGCCACGTCACGTGATCCATTGTATTTACTTATCACACAGTGTCAAACATTGTCTGTCGACCTGTTGTTCATTCATAAGTTTTGAACTGTCTGTAGGTTGGGTGTTCGATGTGACTCGCGATTACAGCAAAGCTTACGGCATCATCGGTTGCTTGGCAATAGTGTCTTGCATCCTCATGGTTGCCTTGACATTTGTCACCAGATGTCACCGGAAGTCTATTGCCAAAGACGTTGAATTGGAGACGAAAATCCATCGACATCCACACACCCAGGCTGCTGGTCATATGTAAATAAAATGCAATAAAAGATATAGGCTAATAAATTTAAACAGTTAGGTGTTTGCCGCAGATGTGTAGCGTACGTTCAGAGTCGTTGTGCGTCGTAGTTTCGCAAAAGCCATGGCTTGAATCTCTTCAAGATCGTTATGTCGTCGCGGTATAAATTAGCTGGATATATTTAATTTGTAGGACCCTACACACAAGACGCTTAGACTTGTTTTGAAGATCCTATCAATCACCAGCGCACTGGAAATCAAAAAATTCTCTGACTTTTCAATTCGCAAATTCTTCATCCCTTCTCTTCACCTTTGATGCTCTATCCGCAATGTTTGTTTCACCTTGATACTTGAGGGATGGCGGCCGGGAGCCGTTGACGTTTGGTCGTATACCAATGGTGTCTATTTTCGTTTTAAATATCGCCTGTACATGCCGTGCTATTGCATTCGCTTCAAAATAAGTAAAATATTTACCTACTTCCTTACTTACCTTTGATCCTAATATCTCTTTCTCTATACACATCTTCAGTCTCTCGCGTTATTCATGCAAATTCGTGATCTCCGCCGCATTAGGCCCATGCTCGACTTCAAAACTGCTAACACCATTGCTACTTCCTTTGTCCAACCGATGCTCATTGCTCAGTTACTGTAATTCCATTTCCTCAAAATTGGACCCGCGCAACTCCATGGCGTCTGCAACATATCCAAAATTCAGTGGCCAACGCTGTAACCAGAGCTCCAAGCATCACCACGTCACCTATCCTCAATTGGTTAAAATCACAGAGCTGACCTACAAATTGCAACTAATAACAATTATCAGCCAAATATTATCGCAATTCAGCACACCCGCTCTACCCTATCTTCCTGTCTCATTCTTTTTCTACCTGCGCTCAGTAGCATAGCTACAGTACTGCCAGCGTGATAGTGTTCTTAATGCATTAATAACGCGTCATTAGCGCCCCACTAACGAGAGTCTAATGCGTCACTTAGCGGGAGATTGATGCATTGTGGCGCGTTAACCGATGCGCAAATGACGCGCGAATCTCGCGTGAATCGCCTTACAGACGACATAGGCGGGGCTAACAGGATACTGGAGACCAATCGCTAGGGATCTAAATTCATCAATAGCTGCTTCAGTCAATTAGGTTGTGCCGCATGGTCAACCATGTAAAAGCTGAGTCAGGGCGAGAGATGTATGTACCTCTACACGACTACACACGCGCACGTTTGCTTTATTTTAAGTTTATATGCCTATTTTAATATGAACCTTCTGCCTCAGACTCTTTATGCAGATATCGGATCGTATATTTAAATTTATATAGTGTGTGCGTGTGCGCAGATGTGACAGTGTATGTGTGTCTATGTGCGGATGCATGTGTGTACCGAGTGCTCTCTCTCTCGCGTGTGTGCGTGTACGACCGTGTGTATTCCTGCGTATGTGTTTGTTACTGCATGTGCGTACGTATGTATGTCTATGCTTACATATGAGTGTGTGCGTGTGTCTGGTTGTGTTTTTCCTTGTATGCATGTGCGTATATGTCTGCATGTGTGTACGTGAGACGGACGGACATCGACATAGAGCGACAGACATGCAGTAACAAAGAAAAACAGACAGACAGAGACAGAGGCAGACGGAAATTGAGACGTCAACGGTGGTTTTCGAGTTTCGGATGCGGTAGATGCGTAAGAAGAAGGGAAATAACAATGATCTGATTCTGTAGGGGATAGGGTATTTGCTCTCTATATAAATTCAACTCAGACTAGGACAATGCCCGACACATATCATCCTTGTCATGAAGGCGCCGTTAAATAAACTTATCACACACAGGACAATGCCAACCTCCGCTTGTACCTTAAGCTCGCAATGTTCGTTCCCCATGGCAGGATCACTGGGCAAGAAATTCGATCGCGGACGCCAATGAAGCAATTCATGAATAAAGCCTGAAATATTGGCCAACTTTGGAATGTCACCCGTGAGACGATCAGCAGTATTAAGAATATACTAAAGTTTGAGAGAATTGGTGGAAGAAAGGCCAATGTTTATAGCATTCACGAGACAAGACGGTTTCTCAAGGTTGCGAGGGTGTCAAATATTACGCCATAGAGATGTTCAATCTATGTACACATAATATGTCTACATAGATTGAATTGATTGGTTGATAATATTAGTATTAACCAATAAATTAATGAAACTTACTTCTTCGCCCCTTGAAGATATCTACTGAAAGGCGCTTCCGCTCCGGCTACGACAAAAGAGAACAGTTTTCAGTGATGCAGATGAGGAGGTTTTGTGTAGAATTCGAAGATCTTTCGGTGGACCATTCCATGCAAATGGATTTGATTTCGGACATTTTATTTATCCTTACTTATCCTCCTTATCCTGTCTTTATGTCTCCTAGGACTGACCTTTGATCTGACCTGATTTCGGATTTGTTTTGGTGCGCCGTCGGTTGATGTTCTGTGCGTTATTATGGCGGCGCGAGTGTAGGACATTTGCCCCCCAAAAGAGTCCTTCCCGACTAGGACAATTCCCCCCCCCCATGTAGACCATAAGCTTGCCTAAATTATATATGCATGCTTGTATGTGTGTACATATGATGCATGGTTGTATGCACAATATGTGTGTGTGTGTGCATGGATGTGCAAATGTCGGCTACGTGTTACTAAACCTGTAAAATATCTATCATTAGGGAGTTGACATATTACAAATGCAAGATATCGAGCAGTGCATGCGAGACCGGTGCATTGATATAATCTATATAGAGGTATTTGCCCACTCTCTCGTATTAACGGGAGATGATTATCGCGTGTCACTGACAATTTGCTAACACCTGTAGCTGCTTAAATAGACGACCTCACCACTCATTTAGGCGCGTCACAGACTGTTTGCAGTGTTTATGCATCCAGCAAGATAAATAAAGATTCAGAACTGGACTTGTCTCCTATACGAAACGATAATTATTTGCTCGTTTTCATATATTTTACATATGGCAGTTAAATGTATAACTTGTCATCATCCGTTCATACTTCACACTAGGGGCTTTTGTCCAGGGCAAATATCCTATGGGAGGATATCCCTAGGAGGGGCTTTAGTCCGGAGGCAAATGTCCGTTCTCCGGCGGCGCTATGGTGGTCTTTTTAGTCACAGTCCAATTCATAGTCATAGTCATATACCGAATGTATGTGTTAATATAATTATAATCCTGTATGCACTAATTTATGCAGATATATGTATATGTATTTATTTATTTATTTGCAGTTGAATTGCGGCTTTGTGTGTTGTTTGAGAACCTGCGTAAGCGTCATTATTTTGAATGAACTATTTAAGGAGTTTATAAACGAAAACTGATCAGATGTAAAATTATTTGCGGCATGGCTGGCTTATCGCCTTTGTCTGTGGATGAAGGTCGTATTATTATAGTATATTATACAGGTTCAGAGATCAAGACAGAAATCAGCGAAGTTGAAAATCAGAGGAGGATAATAGAAGGCCGTACGCCGGACAGGTGCGCATGTAGGCTACATATATGAGACTATTCAAATTCGAAATCTGTTCCCAATTTGCGGTCAGAGTATCAATTGACTTGGCTAGGCGGCATTGCCTAGTTACGCAAATGACGCATAAATGTGGAAACTTACATGTAGACGCAAGCGCACATACATAGATGCGCACACAGGTAAACATATTAACAGGCACACACACACACACATGTCGAGCTGGGGTTGGAAATACCTCTGAATAGTCGGCTTGAATACGTGCAATATTAATCGTTTATACATATATAATATATATGTATTGTATATATATATATGGACAATTATTTAAACTACATGAGTAGTTGGTGAAATAAATTCGAATCAAACTTAGAACAGACCGAGAAAGAGGCTACTGAGCTGGCTGAGAGATATGACATTTCTACCGAATATAACTTTATATAAACGACAGAGAGCACGCAGACCATAAAGATTCCATGACGACGAGGATGTGATCCTGCAGAGGATGATTGGATCGATATCTGATGTTCGGAAAAAAATTTAATTAATAGCTACGCTGACCCTTTGGTAACCGAACTATGACCTATTTCAGACTCAATTAATGAATCTATCAATTAGTCAAAATAGCCTACTTGATATAGCGCCCCTTCAAGATGTCTACTCAGAGGACGATCATACTGTCGACCCCTGTGGCTTGGCGGAACGCTTTTAAATGAGTTGGTACCCTACGCTTGGCTTTCAAGTGGTGCTTTAAAAGTTTTGCGATTACGATAGGAAAAGGCTCGTTATTTTCGTAATGATAACGAATTCTGGAGATGTCGAGAAAATGAAAACATGAGTGCATTTTGTATATTAGATTTGATAAGATGGATAAGGTAAAAAGTAGACTGCAAAAAATGATGGTGAAATGGAATAAGAGGAATGGTGAAATAAAATAAACGGGCCTGCTTAAGCAACGATATTAGTTGGTGTATGTGAAGATCTAATTTGCATGAAAGACAATGAACAGAGAAGATGGACAATTTTGAAGAGAAGTGCAAGGACTGTGCATGGTAATGTCAACTGCGTTTGAATAAAAGTAGCTGCAGCAACTTATGTGAAACCATGTGACTAAATCCCAAAACGATCTTAATAAGTCTAAGGAAGTCAAGTAACAAAATTGTTCATTTATAGCTCGACTCATAAATATCAATCAATCAATCAATGTTATTATTATTGCTAATATTATTAATATTATAGTGTTTTGCCATTAAAGATTGGCGAAAGTGTCATTATGAGAATTTTTATGAACTCTGTTGTAGGCTTAGAACTCATTCGGTGTCTTTAGTTTCATTAAAGAAACAATTTGATGATTCACATAGAGCAATACATAATTGCGGAATCAAAATTATAGATATAGATATATAGAATGTAGACGTATATAATTATATTACCTAATAATATGCAGTGCTTTTTTCTAGACAAAAATGTGCCAGAACACATCTGTAGGCCTTTTGTCGAAAGAAATTATGCATGAAATTAGCCACCAAAGAAAATAAACTTTGTAGGATACAGCAATCACAATCTATGTACATACACTTACTCTTAAATTTTCGAATGCAAAAAATTGGCGAAATGTATTAAATAAAATTCCACAGTTAAGGTAAAATGACTATTTTTCGGTAGAGGAAAAAAGGTGCGGCTACGCCGTTCCGGCGCGTTCCACCAGAAAAACGTACTGATTATATCATTTACAGGCCTATGCCACCGTCTGTAAATGACAGCAGACACATCTAGCGATGGGTTCTCGGTTTTCAGACTTATATTGAAGAACGATGAATCAACAAGCAACAAACGTGCCAGTTGAGATATCTTCGTCCAATCAAAATACAGTTTAAAAATTAGGTCATAATTATGTGAAATAGCACAGAAACAACAGAATGCACAATACATGCAATGAATGCTTAATGCCCGAAGTAATAAACGTAACCGAAGCTGAATAGCAGGAGCCTGTGAGAAATAAATAATTGTCTATAGTAAATTTGGTGCCTAATTAGCCGAATCAAAGTCAATGAACTCACGACTAATGAGCATAAACAAAGAGAAATGTGTCATTTTAAAAAATGGCGTCTGTATGAGAAATAAATAATAAATTGCAATCATCACTGAATTAAAAAGAAAACACTCAAAATTCCACGTACGTAAGACCAAGGTATTAACGCATATCATGAAATTCATTTATTCAAACAAAATGTAAAACTTATTTAATTGCCAATTTAATTACCATCATTTCAAATTAAAACAATGATAGACTTACATTGGTGCGTTCCCTGACACCAGTTACCTCGTTGAAACATGTACAGGGTCAGGCGCTCTCTGCTCTTCATCCTCTGAAACCATGCGTAGGCTGCCAGATAAGGTCAGAAGTCAACTTTGTGATAAAAATCTAATTTGCTAGAACAAAGTACGAGGTTGATCAATGATCATGTGAGCCGTGCTGCTAGTTTACCGACAAATGAGTGGCATTCAAGCTATTATGCAACTGGTTGAGCTAATTTTCTGCGTTGAAGGCTCTCTATAGAACTACAATATATCAGGTTTCCGTGTATCCTGACGAAAAATATGTGATTTATATAGTTTAGTCAAACAGCTTGAACAATGATTAACCTATATACTGTAGGCCTATGAGCAGTTATTGCCGATGCAGTGGAGACAATCCTCTTGGAGATGAACCGCAATTGGAAGATGATGAACCTACCTCATTAAGGAACAGCCATTTATTCGAACTCCCTAAACACGAAATATAAATTTGAGCAATGAATACTGGATTGGAAAATATGAAAGATGATGCCGCCCGATTTAAAAACGGAACACCTACAGTTGTTCCGCAGCTTGAAAGCGGATACGGAGCGTTGGAGAATCAAAGTAATTTTCTAAAACACGACGAATATGAATCACGGTTGAACGCCTCGTCCCAACATCAGGAAACCAGAAAAACAAACGTCGTAGCAACAGAAAGCTTGGCTGACTGGGGCGTAGTGGCATGCGTGTTCCTTAGTAATTTATTAGCTGCGACTGACTTCTCTGGATTCGGAGTTTTCTATCCTTATCTGGTAGAACATTTCGAGGCAACAACAGCGGCTGTCGCCTGGTGCTCTTCTATTGGCGCTTTCTTCGTGGCTGTTGTCGGTAAGTTTACAAATACCTTAGTGAAATTGCGAAAGAGGTAGTAAAGAGACAGATAATGAGACTTTTATCGCCAATATGAACAACACGTTTATTTCATCTGCAATCAGATTGTCAATGGCTACCCATTTGAAAGACAATGATATCTCATCACTAGGCCTACGTTCTAAAGATTGTGCCAGTGAGAATTTAAACTCAATAGATCTTATTATTTATGTATATTTTCTACAGTCAATCTATACAGAATATCTCCTTCTACCTTTTCCTCTGACTTTTTCTTTCTTCAATTTTTTCTTTCTATTTCTCGCTTCCTGTAATCTCAATAACGTCCGTAACCGCTGTCAATGTATGCCTTTCTCACCTCTCTAAAACCAGTCATTCTCATAAATTAGGTATCCAATCTTCTCCCGAATTGCTGATTAACTGTTGTGCGTATTCCTTTTCTGGATCAACAAAAACGTTATATTGTGTCCATAAACTGGAAATAAATACGTTTATTCGACATAATACGCGACTATTATAATTAAACCTATATTCGTATTGTCATTGATGGTGTGAATCATGAACAGAAATGTGCTGCGGTGAAGACCCAAAAGAGAGTGAGTGAATAATAATTATTGGAGACGGGTACAAAGATGATCTGCACCACTACGCAGTCTGCTGCCTTTGTTCGCTTAGGCAAGATATATGCTCAAGCGATTGCATATACCCTGTGACCTGACCGGTATATCCTCCTCATTGGTTCAATTCCCTCCTCAATGACCGCTCACTGATGAATGTCCTTGGAGACTCCAATACTTAACGCGTTAGGGTTAAAATTTGTTGTTTCCCAGTGATCGGCGCTAGGACCCACCTTTTTTATTCACTAAACACAGGGCAGATGGCCATCTTTAAGGCAGATGACACACCATTTCGTACATTGTTCATAGTCGCGTCAAGTCGCCCCATTCCGTTCAATCGAGTCTTGTTTCTGATCTTCTCTATTGGATGTCGAATATCAGACTCTGCCTAAGTGCTACAAAATCTTAACTGATCTGATTTGGGACCAGGCAACACTTGACCTACAACTAGTGACTGAGAAATTCCTTGCTTACAAATACATGCGCACGTACTCTTCTAATGTCCGTGACCTGAGCGTCAAACTTGATTCCTCACTCACGTTCACATGACACGCATCTAACATGACCCGCTCCCGTCACTTTCAGGACAGGCGACTCAAACGACCCTTGTCCTCATCACATTATGTACATGCATAGACATACAACCAATCACAGTCACGCATATAATTTTATGTGCACATATATTTACGAACATAGAGTTGTGTCAAATTGTTTCTTAATGGACCACATTGTATAGGCCCCTATATTTATATATATTATATACACGGTGGTACCATGAAAATAAGTCAAACTTTGACTACCGATTTCTAATTTTATAAACAAATATTAAAACTGTGACCAGTTGTTCGACTGGAACCCATTTAAGTGCTAGCTGACTCTTGTCGGAAGCTGTAACGAGAAGTAACGGAAGCATAATTATAAGTACATATGAAATCTGCAACAGTTTAGTTAATGCAACATGTCCAATTATCCATAGTGTTGTTCGACTAATCCATCAAGACCTCCAACTCAAGTGCCTTAAGGGACAAAACCAGCACAGGAACCAGGAACTGACTGACGGAAGCTAATCGTCTGACGCGTTTGAACAGATCAAGACAACTGTTGAGAAAATATCCTCGTCATATGGTTGACTTTATCTTTTTTGCTGTCGAGAAGTTGTTCATCTTTGCACGACCAAGCAACACCCAGAATGAGCGCCTGTTATAGAACGTCACGGTTGGCATCAATAAAGGCAGGTCACTGCAAACCTATTGCGGCAAGTCTGTTATGGTGTCCGTTGCTGTTTCGACGCTTGGTCGTTCCCATTTGATCTTCATTGATCCAGGAGTAAAAATTAACGGAGCCTATTATCGCGACGTTCTGCTGTCACAGCATCTTCTACCTGTTATTAGAAATCTAGCCACAGAATGCTGTTTGTTTTTCAACAGCACTGTGCCCCAGCCCACAGAGAAAGTGCGGGGTGGTCATGATCAGAGTATAACCAACTGTGCTGTTTCTTTTCATTGAACCACCGAGTATACGTGTATATCCAGAGTGTTGATAAATATAGTTCGTGGAATCAGACGATGATTGCACACCAACCTACAACCATCTTCCTCTGCTACAAACAAAGAGCCGTGCATATTGCTAATATAATTAAAATGATACATGTTATATTGATGCATGATCCAACAGTTAAAAGCTATATTCTTACTCCATAGAAGGTAATCTAGGACGAGTGTGTTTAAAGTCAGCAAGTTCTACTTCACAAGTTCCTTAGAGTATGTGATAGGGTGGTCTGACCTTTGCAAACGGTTAGGACGGGCATAGAGTTGAGTTCGGTTACATACATGTACGTGTATAAGCATTTTGTCGCTTGTGTAATAGAGTAGTCATGTTAAATATCCAAGTGAATATTTAAGACGAAATTCTGAAAATATCTTTAGACTACTTGGTGCTATCGGTCTCGTGTCGATAGCTGACCAACCGAGATGCTCTATAGAAGTTGTTGTCAGAAAAGACCATTTCAACGTAAACGTTGATTCCCCTGAAGAAATACTTAGGCCTACATTTTGTTTTGCATGAAGATCGATCGTACCTCACTTTTATTTTATCGTTGAGAATATATTGCATTTCATTCCGCCTCTTATTTTAATGTCATTCAATATTAGCATAGGCCTATGACAATATGCTAGAATTGTTATGTCGCGTATAAAACATGTCGTTAAAGTGGACGCCGTTGGAATGACAGTATCGGGGTAGCTGGAACCCATTTAAGTGCTAGCTGACTCTTGTCGGAAGCTGTAACGAGAAGTAACGGAAGCATAATTATAAGTACATATGAAATCTGCAACAGTTTAGTTAATGCAACATGTCCAATTATCCATCGTGTACACCATTTTGCGATTAATAACGTTTAACTGAATAAAGGTTGTTTTCAGGTTTTCTAAATTCTCACGCGATACAGTAAATCTGACTTTATAATTGCTTATAGCTGCTTATAAGACTAAGCTGAAATGTTTGAGGAAACAAATTTGATCATATTTGTTCATATTCAAATATATTTTATATGTTTTGTCTGTATATAATTATATATGTCTGTTTATAGCTCTGTTCGCCACTTATCCGATAAAGTCTTACGGATGTCGTTTGCCAGGTGTCGTTGGTTGTCTGTTATTCTCGTTAGGAATGTCTCTCAATTATTTTGCATCGAACCTAACAACAATCTACTTCACGTATGGGGTCATCGCAGGTGAACATAATCATTATTAATCTTACTTGTCCACTTCAATATCTATTGATTGTTATTCGAATAGTAAATATAGAAAATACAATTAATAGATATTGGAACTTCAAGTTGACGATAGAAAGTTCTATGTTGGCCTAAACCACTAGCTTCAACCGTTTAATTTTTAGGGGCACGAACTGAAAGTTGAAGAATAGTTCGGAAGAAACTTAAAGAGAAAGCTTTCCTTACAGGAGAGTTCCCAGCGTCAGTTAATACACTAAATAGGATAAAGTATCGTTTACATTAATTTTGGTCTATGAATGGCAATGTGTATTTAATCATGGTTTCTCTTTATGGTGGAATCAAGGTTACAAATGTTCAGGAGCCTGTATTTTGTCAGGGAGTGAACAGTGTGTGTGAATACTAGTTCTCCTAGCTTAGAATATTTTTGTAGCTGGTATCATGTTTTGAGGTGGCCCAGTTGTCTGAGCCAATCTCATTATATAACGCCATAGTTGAGAATTATTATATGACGTTTCGACACTTATTCGCATGAACGTAATAGGCCTAAAGAACTTTCACAAGACATTAAATAATGCAAGCTCTGTACATTGTACTTGGTTCTATTATAAATATTTGATGAAAATATTGAAAACATATTACTTTGATTAAAAATTAAGAGTTTGAAATGAACATACCTTAATCGCTCAAAAATAAGAGGACTTTGTGGAAACGCGCAGTGACATGAAGCCAGTGTAAGGCATCAAGCATAATTGTATGCAGAGATTACAAGATTATGCCCTATGCGAGAGGGCTGGGCTACAAGCCTAGTTGATGCAAGTAAGGCCGCTTGAAATGGAAAGATGCTGTTTCGCGGCTTTATTATCATCGATTTGGAATGAACTTCCTGGATTGAATTTCGAATATCAACCTATTGAAGACATTCCCAGCAGTTATTGATTCACATGTACATGTACTGCACAAATATTTATGATCGGTTCCTAAATCGGCATTAACAACCCCCGCAAAAACTGTCAATAATGCTATAATTGGAAATTCTAGCCTAGTTTACACATAATTTTGGATTGCTTCAACAATGACCAGAAAAGGTCTAGAAGCAGATGCGTTGCGCCATCGAGATCCTTCCGATGGTATATGAAAGGCGATTTGTCCACCTGCATAAAACAGATGATCCACTAAAGTGGTCAATTGCATGTACCTCCACCTCCCACAGTGTATGCTACCAGTATGGCCTATCACCGTTTGCGCCATTTCACCCACCAAAAACATTGTGTTTGTTGTAAATACTTTTCTTAGCTAATATCTTGTAACTAGGTTGCGGTTTGCCAACCTTGTCTTAATAATAAATGATAATCATCATCATCATCATCAACAACAACAGCAACTATTTTTTTCTTTTAGGATCAGGTGGCGGTCTCGCTGTGCTATCTGCGAATATTATTCTACACCAGAGATTTAGTCGTAACCGGAATCTAGCCAGCGGAATTGGCTATCTTGGCTTCAGCTTTGGTAGCATAATTGGACCCATCCTGACAAATTATCTTATCCAGTCGTACAGCTGGAGAGGAGCCTTCTTAATACTTGGAGCTGTTTCTGCTCATCGCATTCCACTCTGCCTTTTCTTCCGCACTCCAGAGAGTTTAACCTCTATGTCAAGGTATTCTTCTGGAAACAACCGCCGAAGAATATATGTTCAGATGATTCTGAGATATCTCAAAGAAACGTTTGACTTCTCCATTTTACGCCATGCGAGGTTTTCTCTTTATACCATTGCTTACTGTTTTAACATTATCTGCATGTACGGCTACCTGCTGCACATTGTTAACAGAGCAATCAACGTAGGTCTAAGCAGTGACCAAGGGGTCATTGCGGTGGCAATAACCGGTGGTGTAGGAGCGGTATCAAGGATGTTCGTGGCCTTCATCGCTAACCATCCAAAGGTAAATTCGGTTTTGGTTTTCGCCATCGGAATGTTCTGTGGCTTTCTATCAATCGTTGCAATCTTCGTCAATCCAGGAATCGTTGGGACAATGACATCCGCTGTATTGTTCGGAATTTATCTTGGTATGAACACAAGACTTTTAAATTCATTTATAGGCCTAATCATAATGTACTCACTGCAGTTCACTTAGAGTGAAATTATGACTCTTGGGAAGGGCCGCTGAGAGAAATTCCGGGTTATTGGGTAGAACAGTTCCGGGCTTCTAAACTACATGGGTCATTAGGATATCTGGGAAAACAAAAATATTGCTATGATAAAAGTACGGGTACAACAGCATGATATCAGAAATACATACATATGTAGGCCTATATATAATATTTGAAGGCATTGTCAAGTTTCTTGAGATTGTTTCACTTTAGCAACATGTGTTTCTTGTACTGGATCATACTGTACTAACAGCAGAATAATTCCCAAAAAATCTGTTATTTTGGTCAGAATTTTGTTTGAAGATCCACTGAAAGCAAGTCCTCTTTCGCCCCAAAATAAAACCATTGCTCAAATTTTTTGAGTGATTCTTTTCAGTACTACACTTTTGCAGCAATTTCTTTATCCATCTGAGACTCTATATCCTTTCCTCGGAGAAATCTACTTTCTGAATCTCGCCATTGTATATACAATGTTTCATGACCGTCGCTTTTCTCGTGAGCTGGTACTTTATCGTGCAGCTAACGGTTTCTATCGCTTTTGATTGGGTCAAAGTGGCATGGTGTCTTTCTACATTTCTATAAGTTCAAAAGTTTCATCAATTTTATTTATACTGACATATTTTTAGAATCATGGTATACGACCAGTGACTTAATTTTCGTTCATTATGTTAGCCTACGTTCGTGTGTGCTCAATTCCTTAGAATCAAGCAAGGGCTCCGATTTGTCTTCATCGAAATTCGAAATTGAAATAATGTGGCTTGTTTAAATGAGCTGCTTTATATTTTCGTTTATGTGCTCCAGACGAGTCTTTGTAATCCATCGTCACGAACGAAATAACGTCAATTATTTTCTTTATAGTTAAAAGCAGACGCATAATATGTCAAAACAAAGTCCTTGCTTTTTGGACGAAAGTTCAACGGCAAAAAGATGAGTATTAAAAGTAATATTTAGATGGTTGGAACTTGAACCGATTGTAGTTAAGTCTTAGTAATAATTTTTATTACATTTGAAAAAAGGATATGAATTATAAAAATATATTGAAAATTGAGTACATTATATATCATAAGTTGATCGCGGACCTGGCCGGGGCACCCAAAAATCGCCGGGCCTCTGGGCAGTTGCTCCCCTCCACTCTCTCGACGGGCCTGCTCTTAGGAATACATATTGATAGGGACATGCCTCTCGTAAATTAATTTTTGCATAAATATGAATATCACAATTAAGAAGGTGAATTTTCAGCGAATCACGCTTGAACTTTCATTAGACATTTGCATGCATGAGACACTTTAAAATTAATTTGAATATAAATAAGCTTCATTTATAATAATTTTCGAATTTTTGCTCTGAAGTGCATAAAAACGAATTTAAATTGACCAGAATCATTTGATTGACCTTTAGATTTGTTTTAATACAATCAACAGTCTCTGATGTTGAACACCATTATATTAACAAGAAACAATGGACCTGATCCTGAGAGAATCTGTATCGTGACTGTGTTGATATTTCTGTCTAAAGGTTGTACGACCACTGTGTTTGCCAACGTCGCAGTCTACTTAATGGGTGTGGCTCTTCTACCGAAAAGTTTAGCCATTCTTCAGTTCATTTCGGGTCTAGCAGCATTTGCATCTCCGACTCTAATTGGTGAGTAGATATTGACTGCAAAATAAATCTCTTGTGTTGACTTTACCGGTGTTTTCAGTAGTTAGATAATGTGAAGATATTCCCAAATATTCTTCTTATCTATTTTTTACATTTATGTATATGCCCGTGTGATTTTGTATGCGTTCAAATGTGTTGCATGATTCGTAATCGTAATCGTAATCTCCAGATTTCTAAAGCGCCACTTGAAAGCCAAGCGCAGGTCACCAGCTTATTCACGAGCGCTGCGTTAAATCGAAAGGGTTGCTCAAAGTTTAGTCCGGGGAGATCAGAATTCGGTTTCCAGAAGGTCAGTAGGGAGGCAGAGTAACTTTTAAGGAGGGTGTCGTTTTGGTCGAGGATTAACAGGTGGAATGTCAAGTAAGAAGTCTGGGTAAGAGTTCTTGAAAAGGTGGGACTTAAGTTTAGAATGGAAAGCCCGAGGTGTGATGGATAGAATAACTAGGGACAGATGATGTTGCATGACGGGCAGTAATGATGGAGGAAACGAGAAAGCATGAAATTTAGGAGGAAGGTCATTCCAGAGACGTGGTGCGGCGTTGAATCTGGTGCGGTTGGAAAACTTGAGATGAGATGTAATCGTGGATCGAGTGAGGGTGAGGGTGAGGCTCGAGGACGATCGGGTATGTGCTGGTTGGCCGGATGGTACATAGTTCGCGAAGTCAGGCTGCTTGGTTTGGGAGTGTTGTATCGGTGTTGTATGGATTCATGGTTTAGAGAAAAAAAATGACGAATAAATCTTAATGAGGGTGAGTAAACTCTTGTCCAGTTGAAACTTCTGTAAGCATTGGGACTTTTAAAATTAGGCCTAATTTGATCCATTGTATTTAATTATCGAACAGTATCAAACGTTGGCTGTTGACCTGTTGTTGATTCATATATTTTAAACTCTCTGTAGGATGGGTGTTCGATGTGACTCGCGATTACAGCAAAGCATTCGCCGTCATCGGTTGCTTAGCATTCGTGTCTGGCAGCCTCATGGTTTCGTTGATTTTCATCACCAGATGTCACCGGAAGTCCATGGCCAAAGGCGTTGAAGTGGAGAAGAAAATCCAGTGGCATCCACCAATGCAGGCTGCTGGTCAAACGTAGCGAGCAATAAAATATATTTAAACGAGTAAGTGTACGCAGATGTGTACGTTCGGACTCACACTGCGTCGGAGTTTCGTACAAGACCCCATTATTGGCTGTATAGGCAGACTCTAGACTCTTCAAGAATGCTAAGTCGTTGCTATAGACTCTAGATTAGCTGCGTAATTATAGTTAACATGTAGATTCCTAAACAGTTATCTAAAGACGTTAACTTTTCTTCGGAAGATATACTGTCGATTGAGCAACCACTGTAAATAAAGAAAATCTCTGATTCTTCATTACACTAACTCTGCATCCCTTCCTTCACCTCAGCCATTCCTCAGTCACCTTGATGCCTGAGGAATGGCGTCCGGGTGAACTCAATTCCAAATGCACACACACGGGAAGATTGGGTTTTCATTGCAAAAATGGGAATATCGGATGAAATTGAACCGAGATATGGATATCGAGTAAGTGAACAATGAAGCGCATTTAGATATTTCTATAGTAGACTTGACAAGGTGAATAAGGTAAAAAAAAGTAGACTTCATAAGTTTCGGCGAAATAGGATAAAAGGGATGGTTAAATAGTATAAAGGGGCCTGTTCAGGCAACGATGTGGAGATTTAATATGCACGAAAGATTCTGAAACGAGAAGACGGACAGTGATGTACAATGTACAATAGTGAATTGCAGCCACTGTGCATAGTATCCTCTGCCTTTGAATAAATAGTACCTGCGCAACTTCTGAGAGACCATATGACTGAATTATAAAACGAGTTTCAAAAATCTATGGACTAAGCCTACAATTTTAAAAAATCATTCACTTTTGATCCCACTCAAAAATGTAGCGGATGGTAGGTCTACCAGCTCAGTGTTTGTTGTTGAGTCAAGTCAAGACAAAATATACTTTATTGTTCACCAATTGTACAATCATCACAATTATAACCCAGTTTATTATTGGTGACAATGGGGAAACCCAAAGGTACACATTGTCCCGCTAACAGGGTAGCCCTATTTCACATATCACTTGAACTAGGCTACATGCCAATAGATTAGCCCCGTAGCTAACACAAATCAACGCAAATCAGTAACATGCGTGTATCTATGCACAATTCCAAATATACTTCCAAAAATTAGGTTCTATTTGATTAAAAAGAAGGAGTTGGAACTACACCTGCAATGAATGTGTAATGCCTGCGGTGACAAACGTAACAGCAGCAGAATAGCAGGAGCTTGTAAGAAATAAATACATGTAGATCTAGGTTCATAGCAGAGACGGAGCTTAATTAATTGAATCAAAGTCAAGGAATTCACAACTAATGAGTATAAATATGGAGTTTGGTTTCATAAAAAACGTTGTCAAGTCTATGTCTGCTGTGCTGGCTATAAATAGTCAACTGCGTTATGTGTTCAATAGAAAAAGAGTGACTTGCCGTGCGCATCGCCACTGCTGAATAAATTAAACATATAAGCCTATCTTCAACAAATGAACTATAAGATAAACTAGAATTCGTTTGCATTTTCTAATAAATTGCAATCATGACATAATTTTTAAAAAGACATCCTCAGGTTCTAAGTACACCAACATTTAAACGCAAATCATTGAATTCGTTCATTCAAATACAATGTAAAACGTGTTTAATAGCCAATTAAATTACCATAATTCCAAATCAAAATTATTATATATAAATGCGTTCAGTGAAAACAGTTGCGTCATTGAAACATATAATATAGGGTCAGGCGCTCTCTGTTTTCTTTCTATAAACTTTGATTAGGCCAACACTCTGTGCTGGCAGACAAGGTCAGAAGCCGACGCCGTGATAACGATCAAAATAACGTGCTAGATCAAAGTACAAAGGTCATCACGTGAGTTATACTGCCAGTTTACAGACAAGTGAATTGTAGTTAAGCAATTATATATAACCGACAGAGTTAGCTGTCTGAGTTAAGGTTCTATAGGACTACAATATTGCAGGCATTCCGTGTTTCCCGACGAAACAGCATGATTCTGGACGTGAATCAAACAGCTGATGCATTGGACAAAATGACTCACGCAATGCATGCATTTAAATTGAATTTAAGAACTAGCCAGATGAATTATCAAAATTTTAAATCAGACCAATTTTACACAAAAGATTCTATTTGAAATTCCATGCCTATAGTCAGAATTCATTTTGTGTCTACTCTGACTAGGCAATAAGCTTGCTCACACGCAATTAAATTTAGGCCATGAATACTGAATTGGAAAATATCAAAGATCATGCCGTCAGATTTCAGAGCGGAACACCTACAGATGTTCCGCAGCTTGAAAGCGGACACGGAACGTTGAATGATCAGAGAAATTGTCTAAAACACGATGAATCACGGTTGAACAGCTCGCCACAGCATCAGGAAACCAGACAATTAAACGTCGAATCAAAGGAAAGCCTGGCTGACTGGGGCGTGGTGACATGCGTGTTCCTTAGTAACCTAATAGCTGCCATTGACTTAGCTGGATTCAGAGTTTTCTATCCTTATCTCGTGGAACATTTCGAAGCAACGACAGCGGCTGTCTCATGGTGTTCATCTATTAACGGCTTCTTCCAAGCTGTTATCGGTAAGTGAAAATTACACATGTATTCTTTAATCAAACAAACCCACAACCATGCCCCGTGGCTCTGTCGAGGGGTGTTGTGGCTCAGCGCAGGTAGAGTAGTCTGAATGGATTGCAGGCGGTTTATTTGGGTAATGTCTATGTTGAAGAGAAGAGAACTGCAGTTGTCCAATTTAGAGTGAACCATAGGCTAGATGTGACTATTGTACAGGCAGTTTCGAAGTCGGATGTAAGGATGACTCTGCGATGGTCACAGAATTTGTAGTGAGTGTGTGGACTGATGCAAAGGTTGAGGGAAAGGATGGATCTGGAATTATATTAAGTTGCTCAAGGAGTACTAAACGAATTCAGTTTTTGATGAGTGAAAGCACAGGAAATTTGAGGTTACCCTAGATGAGCTTTGGATAACCAATTGGAGAGCATGATATAATATGCGGTCGGTGAAGCTGCCTGGAGAGAAAGATAAAAATAATTGGGTGTCCTCAGCGCATAATATGCAATTGTCAGTAACAAGTTAGAGAAGCTGGATTCAATTTATTTTTTTAAATTGTCATCATTGCTGTTAATGATCAACATGGAAGATTCAGTCAATTAGATCTCTGCGAACAGAGTTACTGACGTCAAGATTCATGAAGGTTTTTTGTTGGTCTACAAATCTCCACATTGCGCCTACTTCAGAGTCATAAAACGCGCTTAAATACATGTAGGCCTAAGCGTCTGCATGCATACATATATAGTGATATGATGGCAAGCGGTTAATAGAGTTACTAGTCAGAGTCAGAGAAACTTCAGAGCACCAAGCTGATTCCAAATAATTTACAACATGCTTTAAGCAAATAAACAAGTATACCAGGTAGTGCACTTCTATGACGTACGACGTGCTACAATGTATCATGCAACTGGAACCTTTCAATAATGGCTGACACTAGTTGGAAGCTTAAACGAGAAGTAACGACTGCTGAGCACAAATGAAAATCTGCAACATAACAGTTCCAGTTCAGTCGAGCTAATGCAACATGTTCGCAACAGTTTAAAAATTAAATTTTAAATCGAATTAAGTTATTTTATGGGTTTTTCCAAATTCCAAACTCATGCAGTAACTTTGAACTTAACCAGTTTATGCAAAATTAATCAAACATTCTGAGAAAAACCAACTTTTAAAGACAACTTGTTCAAACAATGCCATGCGTAATATATTATTTCGTCGATGTATTGATTGTTGTGTTGTGCCCGTCTGTTGCTCGGTTCGCCACTTATCCGATAAAGTCTTACGGATGTCGTTTGCCCGGAGTGCTGGTTGTCTGTTTTTCTCGTTAGGAATGTCTCTCAGCTACTTTGCGCCGAATCTGACAACGATCTACTTCACGTATGGGGTCATCGCAGGTGAACATAATCATACCTTCGTGCTCGCTTTAGGCTATTGTATTTGGATTGGTAAATATAATAGACTTTAACGAACAGATTATGCAAATAAATTATATTATACTTTCGGATCACGAATGAAGTGCTCAGTTGGTCCTATACCACGCGATTCAATAATCTTCCTAAGGCTTTGGAGGTATGGGCCCAAAGTTGAAGAATATTTCTGATCCAACTGCATGTAGAATTCTCAGCTTGAGAGAATAAAGGCATACTCAGTCAAGCAATTTTCGTTTAGACAGATATCATACTCACAAAAACGCAGCTTGTTACATTAGTCTTCTACTATTCTATTTCAATAGCATTTTGAAAAGTATCTTGTTAAAGTATTTTCAGAATAGTTTTAAAAGTATTTGGAGACCTCAAGCTGTCTTCACAAAATATCTTTCTGAACTATATCTTTAAAAAAGGTTTTAAAATGACATTATACTATAATCCCTGTTACAAAGTTTAGACCTCGATTAGAACGTGATATGTCACAGAGGTATTTAATTGCTGCTGAGCCACTTTCGCCATCAGTAGGCCTAATAAAGTTAGGCCCTGCATAAAAACTAAGCTCATTCTTTGAGTGAACTATACATTGATGTATTCCTCACGTCGACAACCCGAATTTGAGGCGTAGATCAATAATTATTTCATGAGTTAAATAATTTCTCGGAGACACTAGGCTCGTGCAAGAAGAGTTCGAACCTATGCTGATTTAAGCAGACATTAACTGCTACTAACGGCGCTATGGAAATCATTAAGCCTATAATGGGTCCGTACATCTAATGATGATGCACAGTAGCATGATCTGTGCCACCGTGAATATAGACAGAATCTATTGATTTCCTTTAGCGACGTTAAAATTTCGATTGAAGCCTGCTTGAAGTAAAACAATAGGCCCAATGATACTCTAAAGTGGTATTTCAGTCAGTGAAGAAGAGGTCTGGCCACTCACCGTCTCAATCCGAGGCCATGTGAAGATGCTAACAATTCATTCCCATTACTGCCTCATGAGGTTATATTCTTGGACCATCTTTCTGCTTCATTCGTTGATTTTTTGGTTGAACCTTATTTTTGGAGTGATTTACTGTTTTGTTCCTTTTAGGATCCGGCTGCGGTCTCGCTATGCTATCGGCGAATATCATTGTCCATCAGAGATTTAGTCGTAATCGGAAATTGGCCAGCGGTATCAGTTCTCTTGGCTTTAGCTTCGGTAGTGTAATTTGACCAATTCTCACAAATTATCTTATCCAGTCGTACAGCTGGAGAGGAATCTTCCTAGTTTTTGCAGCCATCTCTACTCATCGCATTCCACTCTGCCTGTCTTTCCGCACTCCAAAGAGTTTAACATTGATGTCTAGGAATTCTTCAGGAAAAAACAACCGAAGAATATCTGGTCAGGTGATTCTCAGATATCTGAAGGAAAGCTTTGACTTTTCCATGTTACGCCACGCCACGCCACGCCAGATATTCCACGTATTCAATTGTGTACTTTCTCCATGTATTCTGCTGGTGTAGCTCCTGTAGCTAGTGTAGCCACAGTATCAAGAGTATTCGTTTCCTTCATCGCTAACCATCCAAAGGTTAAGTCGTCTCTGGTTTTCGGAACCGGTATGTTCTTGGCCTTTCTATCAATCGTCGCGATCTTCATCAATCCAGGAATCGAAGGAACGATGACATCCGCTGTATTGTTCGGAAATCATCTTGGTATGAACACATGGCTTTTCAAAATTTGGTTATAGAGCCTATACGAACAGGACTTTCGATGATATTCACTTGAAGTGAAATTTCAGGCTCTTAGGGATTCGTGTAGATAGAAATATATACCTCTAGTAAATTAGTGTTCGTGTGAATTTGATATTAACATTTTACAAGAGAATTTAGAGATGTTCATACGTGAAACCTCAATCAGCAAGAAAATTAGACTGCTTAAAATCGCTTGAACTGGAATAATTGCTCATCAGTAAGTCTTTTCACTTGGGTATAAATTTGTCTGCGAAATTCTTCAAACATGAAACTCTGAATTTTAAGCACAAATGAGTAAGAGTCTATGTGAAAGTAAGTATGAAACTTACTGTTTTGAACTTACTAAGCCCTAGATTGTTTTAAATTTATTTAGATCTGAGTAGATGCTTATATTAAATATCTGACAGCACACACTTAAATATGCAGACACAATGAACCAGATTCTGCGAGATTCTGTAACGCAGCAATATTATGGTTACTTCACTTCTGAAGGTTGTACAGTCACTGTGTTCTCCAACGTCGCAGTATACCTAATGGGTGTGGCTCTTCTACCCAAAAGTTTGTCAATTCTGCGGTTCATTGCAGGTCTGGCAAAACTCGTATCTCCATCTCTGATTAGTGAGCGAAAATAAGTTGATTGCATGAAATGAATTTCTTGTACACACAGTGCCAATGTTTTAATTGGTCACATACTATAAGATATTCTATATTGACTGTTTCTTATTAATAATTTTTTTTCACACGGTGCATTAGTATACGAGCGTAGGCCTACACTTAAGAACGGCGGATTAATTCTAATGAAATTAAATGAAAGCTCGTAGAATTTTGAGTCAGCATCAGAACTTATTCTACCATTCTGAAATTTGTTCTCACGGAAATCAGCCTGTAGTCAACCGAGATGAATAGGGCCTATAAAGACTGATGAAGTGAAAAATAGACTGGTTCTTATCAACGGGCAACCGCTTGTACTGAAATTCAGATGAAGTGTGGACATTGCTACTTGGTTTTGCACCAAAGTTATTAAAGATTCTATTAGTTGATCGCGGCTGTTGCATTGTGATCTTTATGCAGGTTGGGTGTTCGATGTGACTCGTGATTACAACAAAGCATTCGCCATCATCGGTTGCAAGGCATTCGTGTCTGGCAGTCTCATGGTTGCCTTGACTTTTGTCCCCAGATGTCACCGGAAGTCCATAGCCAAAGACATTGAAATTCCTTCCTCAGTGAAAGCACCTCCAAATCAACCGACATCGGAAAGTCAAACTTAGCAAACAATATGTACACGCATTTATATTTAGGCTATTATGCACGTGTGTGAAAGTTTGTAGGTAGGCCCTGCGTGCATTCAACTGGTGTCTCTGGTGTCTCTGTTGGCTGTTGTTTTAGTTTCCGGCGAGTTTTGAATGGCTTGGAATAATTCATACTGTTTTCATTGCTAATAATTATGCGGCTCCATTTAAAATTCAACAGGCTATGGTATTTCAATTTTAATTTATCGTATAGTAAAGTAAACAAAGTCCTTCAATTTTTATTCACCGCACCACAAAAAATGAGGTGGAACGAGTGCTGCCACAACAGTGGGTCTTTGGTGGCATCTGTCGCAAAACAGGCGAATGCTTCATGTTCTGTGTTCCGGGTAGACCAGCAACTATACTTATATATATATATATATATATATATATATATATATCAAATAGTTATTACAGCACGCATTCAGCCTGCAGCTCAGTCATGTCAGACTAATGGCGAGCATACCACAGAATTTATATGCAAATTGGTTTGTAATGGTTGTGGTTAACTAAAGTTGAAGTACCGCCAGGTTATTATTCATATGCAGATGTGATGATTATCCGTCTATTGTGCGCTTGTCGTGTGTGAGTTGATCATTTGGACATCGTCTGATTATTATTTTAAGTTCCATGCAGTTTTCGGTATTTAGTCCCACTTCCTATGGCAACACATTAAATAGTGCGCTACAGAGTGTTTCTTTTTACAACAGCGCACATATCTTGGTAGGCCTACATCCGTATTCGGAGGGACCAACGAGCTTTCGACTAATCGTCAGCATGTGCTGCCAAGGGCCTTGAGAGGTTCAGTCGAAGAGGAATGTCATTTTGTATGGACGAAGGAGCAATTGCAGACTTACAGAATTAGACAGAAGGCCGAGATAGAGAAAGTCATGATGATGAGATTGTGAAAAAGGGTTGAGAGATTTGAGGGTCGTTGTAAGTAATTTAGTAATGGAAGCGACAAAGAACTTTTAGCCAATGAAATTGTACGTAACAAACTATAGAGCTTAAGGCCTTATTCTTAATTGTGATTTTATATCAAGAAAGCATGAAAATTGGCATTATGAAATTACAAAGATCTATATAATAAGCCTAGTGCCTTTTATTTTCTCTTTTCATTAAATGTGAGTGTCAATTTGTAAGTTTATGAAATTTATTAACCAGTTGTCAATGCCAGTTGTTTGCAACTTGTTTAGGCCTGAATAGCTGCAAACAGCATACAAGACAAATGGAAATTAATTGTTCTTTTAGAAATATAACTGAAAAATAGATTTTTTATTTTTTCATTCTTTACTATAGGCCCTAATTAAATTCTGCTTAGATAACTCTGCTCAGACCTGAAATCAGAACTGAAAACGAAATAAGACATTAATTCTGCCTTATCGATTTTATGTAGGCCTAACCTTAGTGTTAAAGCTTGTTAAAATGTTAAAGTGTTTTGTTTCTTCATTATAGCCTTCATATGAGTTAATAAATTTCTACTAGCAAATAATGTTTGACAAAAAACAATAAGTAGCTACGGTAAAATAAATGACTTGAGCAAAGTAACTTTTAAAAACGGGACTTTGAGAAGCTTTGTTCAACGTACGCATGGGAAGGGATTCACAAAATGTATGCGGTGCAGCAGAGGACAAGCATGAATAATAATTATAATTAATTTTTTGCTTGCTTTTTTATGGATGAACCCTTAGTCTTCTTCTCAGTAGTTCTCTAAACAAAAACGGATTTCATTTTACTGAAAGTGATTTTCAAAATTTTCTTGCGATATCATAGTCAAACGATGACGTCACTTCGGTTTCCGCCTAAACTTTGATGACGTCATCCTCATTGTCTGTCTAGATTTTCCTGAAGCGGAAAATTTGAGCGCAAAACCGCAAAATTTGCAATTTTTGCTATAACTAGTTAATTATTTAATTTTGGCTGCGTATGCGTCTGATAACTGAGAGGTCATGTTTCGGAGATACGCCGTCTGTTCGTGAGATGATTAGTCGACTCGTCAACAGTCGATATGATCCGTCAACGGTTGAATTCGACAATTGGAGGAGGACTGCGATATCGGGAGTCTTTCGTAACTTCGGGAAAGCCGACCTTTGCCAGGAACAGGTAACACTTGACCCTTCTTTTCGTGCCCCATATATTATCAGATGATTCTGACCTTACTGAGGCCAATGACGACCTGAATATCACCAGTTTTAAGTAAGTAGGTAAGCATATCCGGGGGCAATTGTCCGGGGGCAAATGTTCTACACTCATTTTTAATTTAACCTTTCGTTTGTGGTACGCCGACATTAGATTTTTTAACTGATGCAAACAAATATAGGCCTAGTCTACACCCGTTGCTATACATCTCGGTTCTTTAGACCGTAGTTCGAGTGATTGAATGAAAGGGCACACGACATATAAGATCGTCAAGATGTTGTGTCCATATGTCGCGAAAATCTATTAATAGAGTCGCATGTTATCTGAGCTTGAGGAAATACTGGGTGATCGGTTGCTGTAGTAAAATCGACGACGATTATTTTATAAATGTTTTGTAATGTATTATTTAGTTTAAACTGTAACTATTATTCATTCATATGAACATTAGAGTAGGCCCGATTTGAGTTTATACTTAACACTTGTATCTGCTATGCATAAATAACAAATCGCTACTGGATTTTCCAACCGTTCCCTAAGCTCATTTCTAATCGTCGCGCTAATGACTTCGTTAAATTGCTTTAACTGACAACATACATGTAGATCACCCAGTGCTCTACGGTAACCGACCGAAGCATCTGGAATAAACGATAACAGCGATAGGTAGAGAGATATATAGAGAGACGGGACGGAGACGGAGAAAGACAGACAGTGTGAGAGATTATGGGTAAGGGTAGGTCGGCGGAAACGAGGGCGGACGGCAGATGACACGCAGATTACTTGGTGAGAGGAGAAGTACGATGGATGGTCACACGGGGGATGGAATATAAGAAAGGAGGAGGAGATAGGTGAAGGGGCGAAAGCCGCAGCCGACAAGGAAGGAGATAGAAAGGTTTTAAAAATGGACGCGAGGTGAGAAAGGATAGTCGCCAGAGAGAGAGAGAGTCAAGGCAGGAATGCGGAGAGCTGTCAATAGAGAATACACAGCATCTCATACAACGTGTTACCTAAAAGCCCAAGGTATTGAATACGGGCGGATCAGGACACAAATTTGATCAAATGGAAAACAACTGATGTAAATAAGTTCTGCATTTTGATTATAATCATCAAAACATCGAAACGTCTTCGTTGATTCCGGGGTTCCAACGAACACCACGCTCCGGACAGTACAAGCGTACATCAACATAGTACCGCTCGCCAACATATACCTTGGAAGAGACGATAAGCCAAATCATCTCTTCCAGTACAGTTGCCATTGTAGCCTATTTTGATACGTGAAGTGACCAAATAGCACGTCATCGATGAAAAGGCTCTGGATGATCTCGCCTGTAAAGAGACTCTGATGTCGCCTGTGAAGAGGCTCTGGATAATGTCGCCTAAGACGTGAGGCTCTGCTGTCACCTGTGAAGAGGCTTCTGGATGGCATCATCTGTGAAGTGGCTCCGATATCGCCTGTGAAGAGGTTCTGATGTCGCCTGTGAAGAGATTCTAGACGATGTCGCCTTTATAAAAGCCCTCGAGAATCTCGCCTGTGAAGAGGCTCTGGATGACATCGCATGTGAAGAGGCTCTGGTGTCGCCTGTGGAGATGCTCCTATCACGCCTGTGAAGAGGCTAAGATATCGCTTGTGACGAGATTCTGAACGATGCGGCCTTTGTAAAGGTGCTCGATAATCTCGCCTGTGAAGTAGCTATGACGTCACCCATGAAGCGGCTATGGATGATCTCGCCTGTGAAGAGGCTCTAACGTCGCCTGTGAAGGGGCTCTGGATGACATCGCCTGTGAAGATGCTATGGATGATCTCGCCTGTAAAGAGGCTCCGCCTGTGAAGAGATTCTAGACGATGTCGCCTTTATAAAGGCCCTCGAGAATCTCGCCTGTGAAGAGGCTCTGCTGTCGCCTGTGAAGAGGCTTTGATGTCGCCTGGGAGGGGGCTTTGAATGATATCGCCTGTGAAGAGGGTCTGATGTCGCCTCTGAGGAGATTCTAGACGATGTAGCCATTGTAAAGGCCATCGAAAATCTCGCCAGTGAAGAGGCTCTTGCTAACATTACCTGTGAAGAGGCTCTGTTGTCGCCTGGGAAGACGCTCTGGATGATGTCACTTGTAAAGAATCTCCGATATCGCCTGTTAAGAGGCTTTGATGTCGCCTGTGAAGAGATTCTGGACGATATCGCCTTTGTAAAGGCCCTCGATAATCTCGCATGTGAAGTGGCTCTGATGTCGCCTGTGGAGATGCTCTTATCACGCCTGTGAAGAGGCTAAGATGTCGCTTGTGAAGAGATTCTGGACGACGTCGTCTGTATAAAGGCTCTCGATGATCTCGCTTGTGAAGAGGCTCTATATGATCTCGCCTGTGAATATGCTCGATGTAGCTTGTGAAGATCCTGGACGATGTCGCCCTTGTAAAGACCCTCGATACTCTAACCTGTGAAAAGGCTCTGATGTCGCTTGTGAAGAGGCTATGGATGCTCTCGCCTGTGAAGAGGCTCTGATGGTGCCTGTGAAGAGGCTCTGATGTCGCCTGTGAAGATGCTCTGATGTCGCCTGTGAAGATGCTCTGATGTCGCCTGTAAAGAGGCTCTTAAGGTTTTCACCTGTGAAGAGGCTCTGATGTCGCCTATAAAGAGGCTCTGGATTACGCCGCCCGTGATGAGGCTCTGGATTACATCGCCTGTGAAGAGGCTCTTATATCGCCGTTGAATTGGTTCTGATGTCGCCTGGGTAGAGGTTATGGATGATGTCGCCTGTGAAGAGGCTCTTGATGACATCGCCTGTGAAGAGGCTCCCATGTAGCCTGTGAAGAGATCCTTGACGATGTAGCCTTTGTAAAGGCGCTCGATATTCTCGCCTGTGAAGAGGCTCTGATGTCGCCTGTTGACTGGTTTGTTTACTCGTGAATAGCTTGTGAACTATACATTTGTACAACTCTCCAAGAGGTAGCACATGAATAGCGTTGAACAGTATCTACTTCGAACATTTCTTTTAAGCTTGACATACTTTCTTACTTCGTTTTATTCATATGCGGTCAATAATTATATGATCATAATATTGATTTGCGATGACGTATCAGGGAAGAGAGCCATCGTTTATTCCATTGATTTTGGCCTAAACTGGCTTTCTCCATAAATATATGCAAAAGAATTCTGGATATTATTGGATACGTATGAGTCCGGTCCGGTCCGCAAGTCCCAGCGTTGCCCCCTCAGCTACTCACACGCTTGTAATAAATGCCATTCGTTTTTTGGTAAATTCATGAGAAATGATTCAATGCGACAGTTTGAGCCGAGTTCGGTGTAAAAGGAAAAATCCGGTGTTGCACTACATTTTTGCGCTAATTCCTTCGCCATATTCAATTTATTTGATTGTAACTGATTAACATTATGAATATCACTGAGTTGAAAATTAGGCTGTGCAAAAAATTGTTGGGTCGAAATGGATCCGGGTTTGTGAACCGACCCAAACCGACCCGCCAGAATCTTGACCCAACCCGACCCGCCCAAGCTACAGATATTTGTGACCCGACGCGATCCGACTCGATCCGAACGGACTCGCGGGTCACCCCGACCCGTGGACAACTCTGGTTCGATACGAGCTTGTCCCATAAGACTGACTAATCCCTAGATTCGCTGGGTGGCGTTTTCTGCCTCATAGTTAAATTCGACCCCTGTAAAGTTAGTCATCATCTGATACGACTTTATCACATCATTATTGTTATTGTCATCAATAATATTATCATTGTAGTCGTCGCCGTCGCCGTCGCCGTCGCTGTCGATAAATTGCAGGTTCGAGATCGTTTTATGGTCGAGGATGTATCATCTTTTGGAGACTGGCTAAACTCTGACACTGGAAGGTCAAGATAGGCCCAAGGTCATGCCATGGTCGGTTCGAGGTCACGGCTGTGTCGTTGAGGTCAGAGTTCGACTTCGCAAAGAACTTTGAAGCCGACATTGACGTCACAACGCACGTCATCCCATTTTAAGTAGCTGCAAACACGATAGAATATTAAACGCCTTTGGCGCAATTCAAAGCTTCTGAGTCCTACTGTCGAAATTAACTTGGAACTTCTTACAGTAAACTTATCCGTAGTGTCATTATATTCACATACAGACGTGTCATTTTATTTCTTTTTATTGAGCCATACATTTTGTGAAGTTTGGGCATAATTTATGAAGACTTCTGAAGTCATTGCAACGAATTGAATGGATACGGCATGCTTAAAAATTGCATAAAAAGGGAAACAACATATGAATATGATACATTATCGTAATGTAATGTAAACGAAGAATTTTAACGCACACAAGAACACTGGCTGGTTAGTTCCTGTTTAACGACAATGTGTCCTGATAAAGGTTGATTAGTGTCGCCCTCCTTCTTTTACCAGGCCTATATATCTTTATGCTTAGGCCTAAGTCTTGTGTGTGAATATTAAAAGGCTTCATCAAATTCATATTTAAAATGCGCATATATATACCTATTATATACAAGTATAAATGAGAGTGTGTGAGTGTGTTATTGCATAATGTACTTCATGCATAGTTTAATTCCTAACCTTGATTCCTGTGATTTTTCTTGGTACGACATCACAAGGCATTCTTCCGGACTGAACTGACTAAATATCAACATTAACAACAATATCAACAACAGCAATAACAAAGAGCAACAACAATAACAAAGAGCAACAACAATAACAAAGAGCAACAACAATAACAAAGAGCAACAACAATAACAAAGAGCAACAACAATAACAAAGAGCAACAACAATAACAAAGAGCAACAACAATAACAAAGAGCAACAACATGACACTGCTACAGACACGAAGTTGCACATCCTTCCTGAGCTTTGTCAGATAAAGACGCCGCTGTTGATTAAATTACAATGGCAATCAACGCTTTCTCTCTAAATAATTATAATCATATAGATCCCTAATTATAATAATAGGCCTATATACTAATTTTACTAAATATGAGTATCGCATACGTGTTACAGTTACACTGTAGTTGTATACAATTAAATCAATAACTATGGAAACGCCATCAGCGTTGAAGAGTTTTGCCCCTCTAACTGCTGGTCATCGACTCTGACATGCTCCCGGGACTAACCCTATAGACGCCCATTTGGCCCCCTCATAAACCTCCTGAATCCGTCAGTGACTGTAATGTACATCTCGAGTAACTTTCGGACACCTTAATTTGTGTGGCGTCCATTCAAACTGTATCGTATCAAGGTGCCTGGGATAACGTCTTTTGAGTTAGGCTTACTTCCTAAGGTGGAAAAAGACATCGCCTGATTTACAGTCGTTGTCGAAAAGACATGCATGCAACACACGTACCATGTACATGTTATGCGAACATGTGTCAGTACGTAAGTATATAAACGCATGCACTTGAAGAAACATAGATCAGATCAAAAAATTTATTTAAAAGAGATATACATTCGTGCTTACATTATATACAATTTTACACATATATCGTAACGTTGTGTACATAGACACACGTACTCATTAGGCTTTCCGGGCATGAAGGCTGAGAATCCGGAAACAAAGGAAAGAGTGCGACCGTAGGCGTCAATCCACTTCCATTGGTCGAACATACAGGTTCCAGGATGGCTTCCACGTGATCTCCGTGCACCGACCCAAAATCCAGAAATCGTCTGTCGATCATTCTGACCTACAATTTGAGTCATTTAAGTCATCGAGAAAACTATTTGGGCTCAGGTAAATGTAGTTTAGTGTCTAAAGACGTCTTGTGGCCGCCATATATTGGGCGATTAAAATAGACCTTAACTTATTTGACGTAGATTTAGAAATCAAAGTTGCGTTTAGTTATCCAATGTTTAACTACGTACATAGGCCTACTTTTATTTATTTACTTATTTATTTATTTAGGGCTGCCACCATTGTAGTTGGAGCAATGGATTTATCCTTTTTGAATATTATTGCATAGTTCGAGGAGGCATTCATAAGAAGAACGAACCTCTGAAGCGAAGTAGGCGAGTGATGTAATCTTCAAGGAAGATCTGTTCTCTCATTGAATTGACGTGCACCAGATGACCTCCTTGACGGCGACATATATCCTGTGACGCCATGAATGTATCAGACACAAAAATCGCCTTGTATTTGGATCCACGACGACCTTCTCCTCCTCCATGTCCTGTTCCTTCTCCATCTCCGTATCGCTCATCCATTTCCGTGAAGCTTACCCATTCGTCAATCGTGCCTAAATAATAGCACCTGTGATTTAATAAATCAATTTGTAATCAGAAAAAGGAAGGTATGCTAGAAGCGTTTGTCTTGTTAAATAACAATCGCGGGTCTGAGTACGCTGAGCATTCTATGTGGAACTTAGGCTGAACAGAAGTGCAGTTATAGATCATGCAGGTTATACAAAGCACAGGGGCTCTCGTCCTCGTGGCAAATTTTGACAATCGTAAGGTTTCCGGTTTGCAACTTTATGAGTCATGAAGTATATCGTGATTGAAAAAGTGAATAAAATAATCGTCATATTCACTCAGACCTCTTGTGGACTTGCAGAAGTTGCATAGTACTGATTAAATCAGTAGGCTACTACCACGTTTATCTTTGCAAGCTGCAAATTTAGACTCCTAAACTCCAATTAAGTTGTAATTGTTAGTCCTATCTAAAATAAAATAAAATAAGTTCTTGTGATTTTGTGATTATAACAGTTTCGCATTGGCAACAAATTTCAATGTGTTATCCTCGCCACTTATGATATACAAAATTTGTTATTTTTTGCAGTTACTTATACCTCATAGTTGGTCTACTCCAAATATGGATGGTGTGGACTGTAGAGTCGGTGAATCTTATCTATTTTGCTTGGACTTGAAATTTGGTGTTGTGATTCTTCGTTTGCATCATAAATTCAGGCGTTAACAGAATCACTGATTCCAATAATTTGGCCACTCCAAGCAGATCTGCTGCCACAGACGCGCAGCGGCCATATGAGGCATTTCTTTTGAGGAATCTCAACTTCAGAGGTTGCACTGCCAGAAAAGCACGCACCTTGTCGGCTGTCTTTGAGAAATCGTTGCGGCTTAAGCATCAAAGCGGACGGTCTTAATTAGCTATATTGAGCGGATGTTCGTCGGCTGATTAAATAACGGAGCAAATTAGCCAGCTGAGCTTTCGGCAGTCCACGAGAATTTAAGTGCAACAATGAAGACATAAACGGATCACTTTAACACTAGCCTCAAGAATAAAGCTAAAATCCAGTTAAACGAAGGCCTGAATGAAGGCTGCCCAAAATAACCAACCATAATTATGATTGCACGCGTATGTTCAGTAATGCTTTATATATATATGGCATGTATTTACGCATACATCTATGTAGGCCTATACTATAGGCCTATTTGTGCACGCATGCATGCCTGCACATTTGCATTAATGTATGCATGAAGACACACTATAGCTCCAGTTACTTCACTAAGGTGGTCCATTAATGAGCATCTAACTATTCAAAAGACATGCGGTATAACGTAGGCTGAGAGTGTTCGCTAAATTGAGTGAGCTGAATCAGAAAATTAAGGCATTGCAAGACTGATTTACAAATATTTACATATTACGTGGTTTTATTTGTAAAAGATACTGTAAATAGTATACAAACACCTACATAAAGGTATCGCGTCAATTGATCCCCAGTCACTTGATCCTCTGACAACTTGTCCCATAGACAATTGATCCCCTCAAATCTCTAGGCTGCGCGTCATAGACTTGTAGCTGAGATTATTAGTAAATAAAAGATTGATTTCACAGATTTGCAAAATAACATTACAAAATAACAGATTAATGCCTAGGCTTCGTCACTCCGCGCTGGGACCGCTTACGGCCGTTCGGAGATTCTCTTATATCTCATAGCATTTTTTGAGGACTTCAGCGTGACGTGCAAAGATAGAGGACCACATTTCTACACGAAGTTGTCGGCAACATGAAACGATATCGCTCGCTTGAGGCTCGTGTCAACCGCGCTGAGGCATAGACGCTTATGCTTAGGACTTTATGCTGATAAACTAATCATGACTCTCAATTAAGCTTTTGTAATTTTTTTCATTTTAACATTTCGTGCTCTTTTACATCGTTTTCTTAATAAATGAGGGAACCAATTGACGGGGAATCAACTGGCGGGTGATAAAAAGACGTAGATCCTATATATTAAATGTTTACTTAAGATAGTGTACTGGGCCTGTACGTCAGGCCTGGGCCTATATTGCCGCGTGGTTTATAAAATGCACTCAACATACGTCCAGATACACTCACTTGCGTTAGAATATGAGCGATATAAATCTGTGCTTTATTCTATATATATCTGACAGAGATTGGACAATATAGATATTGGCGTAAATGGTTGGGTTATAAGGATCTTGACAAGCACGTCTGGTTGAAACTTAAAATGTTGTTGCGCAAATTGATGTGATTTTATCACTTCTGGGCAAAGCATGAAATAGGAACGCCTCTAAATAGCACTTGCTTTCATCGCAGTGTGTATCAGTTGTTAGTATTTCTGCCCTCTGTCGGTCTGTGTGTGTGTCTGTCTATCTGTCTGTCTGTCTTTGTCTCTGCCTCTGTCTGTCTCTCTCTCTCTGTCTCTCTCTGTCTCTTTGTCTCTCTGTCTGCCTGTCTCTCTGTCTCTGTCTGTCTCTGTTGATCTGTCTGTCTCTTTGTCTCTGTCTCTGGCTGTCTGTCTGTCTGTCTGTCTCTCTCTCTCTCTCCCTCAGACAATTGATTAGGCAAATTAAGGTAAGCGTAGACTGATGGAGGAACAATGCATAATAATCACCATGGGTGTCCCACAAGATTACTCCACTAACAGCGGAGTAATCTTAGACGTCCCATCAACCATACAGTGAGTTTAAGCGTGATGGCTCTCAGCCAAGCTTGGTGATCAATGTCTACAGAATCGGCGCAGTACAAATTAGAATTACTATTACAAACTGGGTTGGACGTGGTCTCTATCCTGTGGGGTCGACGACCCTGCACAGATGAGAGTCAATTTAGCACTCTTGAAGGACAAGAGGTGAATTTTTCTTACCATTTGCTGGAGCGCACTCTTTTCCCAGTGACCCCTCTTCCGATCGTCTACAGTCAGCGACAAGATGAGATGGATGAGGAGACATGGAATGAGTCTGTGGAAGACTTGGATGGGGATGGATAGCAGATGGAGCGGGAGGTGGAGACTGCGCTACGTTGTAGCCTTCACAGTCTTTCTCCACTCCGTTGCGACACCCGTGCGTTTCTAAAACAGACAACCGTTGAATTAAAGCACATTTATAATCTGCTAAAATATATTCTTATTTTTAATAATAATAATAATAATAATAATAATATTATTATTATTATTATTATTACTATTAATATTATCATGGGGGTGTATGTAGGCCTATGTAGATATTTGTACATGTATGTATGTATGCATGAATGCCCAGTATTCATGTTTCAGTGTATTTTGTGCATATTATTGCCGTCATCATCATAGTTATCACCGAGTTCGTAGACATACGCACTAGTTTTCTAGTTTTCATCTTCTCTTGCACCTTCATTTCCTGCAAACTACCATGCGTGTCTCGTGTCTTCCCCCCTCTGTATGCCTTTGTCCTCCGTCTATTTATTATGTTGTCTCTCTGCCTCTCACTCTCTTGTTGCTCTAATCCCTCGCTAGCTGTCGGCAATACACCAATCCATCCAGTCCAATGCAGTCCAATGCAGTTCAATGCAGTTCAATCCAGTTCAATCCAGTAAAATGCAGTTCAATCCAGTTCAATCCAGTCCAATCCAGTTCAATCCAGTTCAATCCAGTTCAAACCAGTTCAATCCAGTTCAATCCAGTCCAATCCAGTTCAAACCAGTTCAATCCAGTCCAATGCTTCTGCAAAACGGAATTCAAAATGAGGTCGCTTTTGACAGCCCCTTGGTTTCGACGCAGCGTCCGTGGATAAGCTGGTGCCCTATGCATGGATTTGAAGTAATACTTTAGAGGTTTGTGAATCACAGGTACGATTGTGTTACGAAGAGTTATTTTATTGACGCCTTGTGCACAGCAATGCCAGCGCTACATAAATGGATAGGATACGGACAGCAGGTATTACAATAAGGAAGGTAAAAAATTATATTATGTTAAGATAGTAATATTATTAAGGGTGTTCAGAATTGAGCTAGAACTGGGCTTAGCTTAATATTAGAATAAAGAACAGTTTAGTAGTAGGGCCTATAGATGATTTGATTGGTTCTTGCCTACAGGTTGATGTGGTGTCCAAGTGAGTAGAACGATCCCCAGTAGAACTCCAACCAGTGCAATCGCCAGACCAAGAACAAGGCACAAGATGATCGTCTTCACATTTCTTTTCTTTTTCTGCAACGCATCCGCCATCCTCGCTCTCACACCCCTCAACACATCCTTCGACTCACCCTCTAACCAGACAGGGTCAACGCATTGGAAATGACCACAGCCTCCTCCCTCTGTCAGCAGCGGCCTTAGGGTCAACGCATCTGCCGGGGGGTACGTCCGGGATTTGTGCCCTGCCAACCAATCGCCTACAGGGGGCGCTAATCTGGGTGGACCTGGCTGGCTCTCATCTTCCCCGACGGTGACTCCAGGGTAGACCCCCGTCCAATGGACTCCGTCGTCGTTAGTGGAATACCCATCCTTTGAGGGAACGGTGTAGGGTAAGTGATGTGGATTGGGGTGGTGGTGGTGGTGATGAAGATGGTTGGATGAGGAGCAAGACGACATTTAGCCGATGATGGATTACAGATCGATTTTAGAACTCAACGAGTCCCCGTCCTTGACCTTTTGTTGGTTGATCTACATGGGTCATTGAAAGCCAAAAAGGTTGCTCATCGATAGGTAGTCATTTCACCTTAATATAAAAACAGATGCATCCTGCAAGGTTAATCAGAATGCACAACTGAACATCATGTATGAAAACATGGGTGTATGCCTGAACGTACTCATGCATCTATGTATGTATGTAAGCATTGCATGCACGTATGCACGCGTGTATTTATCTGTGCATGCATGCATGTATGTTTCTGTGTATGTATATGCATTTATGTATGTACGTTTGTATGCAGGTAATTAAGTAAGTAGGTAGGTAGGTTCGTATATCTAATCACTTTAACCTATAGAATCTTACATGGCTCGCAGAGTGCTGAGTGGGCAGTATGATTTCGGTGTCTCGTAATAGTCCACCCCTAAAAATCTTCTTCGGATAACTAGCTTCACCTTGACGAATCTATTTTAGAATGAATTCATCCGGGAGATTATTTTCCGGAGCAATGTGTCCGCGTAACAATCATATAATCCACCTTTTACAATAATCTCTCCCGGGGCTACTTTCATTTGCTAACGAAAATTGGTCTCAGTTGTGTAACAGTTAATGATAATAAAATAAGCAGTTTTAAAGCGCAGCTTAATTGCCTGCATTATAAGCAGTTCAAAATTTCAATCTACAGATCGTTTGTTCAAGGGCGATTTTCTGGCTCCAATTTTTAAGATTCCAGCCTATAAAATAATACTGACACGAACATGTCATGGGATGTGCGTACGAATTATGTAGAAATTAAATGAATGAAAATTGCTGGAAGTCAAAAATTTTAAAGTCAAGCGATGATGCTTGCAATCTTTTTGAATGTTCACAATGATCAGCTTTTCTGGAGTCGTCGTATTATAATTGGTGTAGGGCTATAGGCCCTTCATTGGATGATTCCGCTAATTTTTATATCGCAAGAGAGTGTGGTTTCGTGTGTAAAAAATGCTCCTGCGACACCGTACAACAGATTCAGTATCATTTTTTTTACCAAGAACCCATTAGAGAGTAGGCCTAAACTGCAGAGACAGCTTCACAGTTTTGAAAAATATTTGTCTGCCATTGGCATTGAATAATTTTGACATAATATTAAGATTGTCGCTGATGGACCGTGATGGTAATTATAAATTTGCACCATGACGTTTCACGTGATCATAAAATCTACCATTCAGGAAGTCGGAATACAACATTTCTGTTGCGATATGTTCAGTTGCCTCTCAATCTGTGTCATTATTAATTTAAATTCCTTTTAACCAATTATTGGTCGAAATCCGCTGTCAACATAGGACAAAAACGTAACCGCCAGACTCGTTTAATCATTCGCCTGAAAGTAGATCATATATATCACATTGACCCATCATTCTGTAGCGGTCTAATTCGAAAGTGTATGTCCCTAGAGTCGTCTTAAATGTTTCGCCGTTGGCTGCTTATGATGGGCGTGAGAATACAATACAATATACAATACAACTGTTATTTGATATCGCCCTTCTTACACTTAAGTTCAGAACTGCATACACACCTTGACAGTACAACTGCAGCTGTAATGCAGAGCAATTGTGCCCAAAGGACTTGCTCAAGGTCCCTATGCAGTGACTGACGCCCCGGACGAGAGTCGAACCCGCTCACTCAGTGCAAACTGAGTGTTACTGGCGGCCGCTCTAACCGCTCGGCCACCATGCCACAGCAGTCCTATCTCTAGATAAGTCGTCATCCAACGGAATTAGTTTCTTACAAATTGTTAAGTTTGAGGTCAATTTCGTCTACTCTGGATGCGTCTCTTTATCCCCATCGCGGTGATAGGGTGAACAACTGAGTAAGAGCATGACTACTGGGGCTATTTGTGGTTAAAGTGTGGTAA
Source organism: Bimastos eiseni (assembly GCA_959347315.1). Classification (NCBI taxonomy): domain Eukaryota; kingdom Metazoa; phylum Annelida; class Clitellata; order Crassiclitellata; family Lumbricidae; genus Bimastos; species Bimastos eiseni. The sequence goes on along the minus strand of OY365808.1, from coordinate 49,586,802 downwards.
CAGACACAGCAGTGATACCACATTATACAGCGCTATGCGAGGAAGAAAGACTCAAATGGATTCCAGAACACAGTTAGCCAACCTCGCTTGGATGAAGAAGACAGTCGCAAAGAATATGGCTACAGATAAGCTTGTAGTTTGTGTTGACATAAGCACAGAAATACATCACCATCGGCAATCTTCAAAGACATCGCCTATGTCTGTATCCGAATGAACAAGTCTTTAGCGCATGATAGCCATTATATGTAAATTTTAGACAAATAGCCCTTTAATCCGCTATATGTCTAAATCCACCAATTCCTCAAACCGTTCATATCTGATTCTTCTCCTCTTTCTCTTTCCCTCTCTGGTCTGCTAGAAAGCCGATCTCGTACTTCGACCGACAGCTATGAAAACTTGATGGAAATTTTCCTGTTTGATTTAAAGTAAACACGACGAAAGCCTACCAATAGCAGAACGACATTTCGCTTAGTAATCAGCGCCTTTTAATTAAACAGTCCTACCTCTCGATAGCGTTTCTTTATCTTGCGAATCTGATTTCTTGTTTTCAAAGCAACGCACTGAATGTATGTCCTAAGTTATCCCAAGGTCTGAGCTCAATCTCCAATACCCATCCAAGATAGTTGCTTGTACGTAGACCTATGTATGCAAACACCTATTTATGCATGCTTGCACATATGTGTATTTGTATATATGAGGTAAGTACGTATGTGGCATGCATACGCGTATACATACGTTACAGTACGTACCTTCTTTGGCTCTTTATTCAACTCTACGAGACTGATGCATACACGTGGCTCTTGCATTTCATAGCAGACGGCGGCGATCAGGAATACTGGCGCCCTTAAGCGACGAGGAAGCCTAGCGTCTATAGCGCAATGAAATCATTTATCGAATCTAAACCACTGACTTTGTAAATGATATTTATAAAGGCTGTGCATTGTATTCGCTATTTTAATGTTCACGACATCCGTGTGCTAAAATGGTTGCTTAGAATTATAATAAAAATGCAATCTAAAGATCGCTTGTTCCAGTAAAAATCTAGTTCAGATGTCTCTGAAATTTCTAAAGGCTTACGCCTCAATGAACGTGCAAATAAAAGCTGTCTCCTTACTTAAGTATGTATGAGACAAAGTGGAGGTGGAGGTGATCGATCGGTTGCCCTTCGAGCCACCTGTGCAAACTCCGTGCAACAACCTGACATAATTGTTCTCGTATACTCAGTCATCTGACGGTTTGGAATGAGGTAACTGCTGATGTAGAACGCATTTGGAATGAGGTGGAATGTAAATGTTCGATTAGACCACATTACATTGCATTAAAATTTGGTTCTGGTGTGTATACACGAGTGTTAACGGTGAGTAGGCCGATGCCTATAGTGCCATGCACTGATCATGTGTGATCATAACCATTTAAACTGTTCACGTCTTTAGGCATTTACATTCGTCCAGCTCAAAGGACAGAGAGCATCTCGTAGGCTTGTAACTGTGTACTATAATAATATACGTATGTAGCCTATGTATGTACGTATAACCATAACCATTACCAATATTTTTTATTGATTAGCTCACAACCAATATACACACAAGCAAGTAAATTACAAAGTTGTGGGGATCAAAATGAAATATCAGCGGAGGATCAATGGGGAGCAGAGAAAGAAACCCCCAAAGGACATATAAATGACCCGATAGCGGGGCCTACCCTTACTCGTTTAATAACCAAGCAGCGGCATGTATGCATGTATCAATGTATGTATGTATGTATGTATGTATGTATGTATGTATGTATGTATGTATGTATGTATGCATGTATGTATGTGCATATGTATGTATGTATGTATGTATGTATGTATGTATGTATGTATGTATGCATGTATGTATGTGCATATGTATGTATGTATGTATGTATGTATGCATGTATGTATGTGCGTATGTATGTATGTATGTATGTATGTATGTATGTATGTATGTATGTATGTATGTATGTATGTATGTATGTATGTATGTGCGTATGTATGTATGTATGTATGTATGTATGTATGTATGTATGCATGTATGTATGTGCGTATGTATGTATGTATGTATGTATGTATGTATGCATGTATGTATGTGCATATGTATGTATGTATGTATGTATGTATGCATGTATGTATGTATGTATGTATGTATGTATGTATGTATGTATGTATGCATGTATGTATGTATGTATGTATGTATGTATGTATGTATGTATGTATGCATGTATGCATGCATGCATGCATGTATGCATGCATGTATGCATGCATATATGTATGTATGTATGTATGTATGTATGTATGTTTGTATGTATGCATGCATGTGTACTTGCACGTGATGCATACACGTAAGCCTATGTATATGTTAAGACAGGCCACTATGTATGTAAATATGTATGTAGGGCCTTGTAGGGTGTGCAAATACTTAGGCATACGTAGGTAGGTCTACATGTATAAAGCTGCGTAGCAGTCTATGTGCGTGTACGTTTGGCATAGAGCTGCATATTAATATAAATTGTTTAGCTTCCTATGAATATATATAATCTACAAACGTATGCATGCATGTATGTGCCTAGACTCTAGCTATAGAGGAATATAACTTCTAGACAACTTCTTTACAGAAAAATGAATGAATCGCCAACTTCGCGGCATTTGTTATGTCCTTGCATCATTTTAAGGATTTCGCGTTGCCTTGGATTATTACCCTGATCCAGGTTTTCCATTCCAACACCGCAGACGACTTCTATGATTCCCTAGATCTGTCTAGGATTAAGCTGTCAATAAAGAGTCGAGGATCACAAATTTGACAGACCTATCAAAATACACGACCGCAGGCCAAACTGTAATGTTTTTTAATTATGTTGGACACGAAACTACTGACGACTCGTGAGCTACTCTAGTTACCGGACACTGCGTATTTTTAGTTACATAGGTTACTTGAGGTGTCGAACTCTCAACCCCCACCAACTAAAACGCTATTGCACTCCAGAGTATGGGAATGGAAGCATGGGGAAGAAAAATATGGCAGTCAAACTGCGAATAAAAATTAGGAGTCAAGTATAGTCTGAAAATCAGTTGAGCAATAATTTTCTGGGGTTAACAATTACAAGCGTCTATATAATCATCGTTGCATTTCAGTGGTATTATATACTAGTACAGCTGCACTTTAATGACATCTACAAAAAGATGATCAAAGTCGCCCTTCTTTGTCCAGGTTTGGCATTCACATTAGCTCATAGGCCAGCGGTTTTAAAACTTCACTTTATAGCACAAATAGGTAAAAAATCTGATGTTGGCGTACCACCATGCAGCAGAGGTCAGATTGAAGACAACGGGCGAGTGTGCGAGCGCGAGGTCCTCGAAATAGTCAGGAATGAATTTGTGATTACTGTTTATTTAATACATAGTAACGACTTGAATCTCAGAATTAGATTACCTTACTGTAAAACTGTTAGATCATAAACTAATAATATATATATTCTTTTTAAATTGTTCGCTTTACACAAAGTACGTACGTGCGCAAGTTATAGGCGGAGACATGGTCTTAGGTTTGGGGGGAACAGGTTAACAAAATTCCCAAACATGGATGTTGCATAAAAGGATGTTGAAACACTGTAGAAATTAAACGTATTTCTGAAATATTTATAAAATATCGGGTATATAAGCAGCTCCATTATATCCACCCGAAATATCGGCTATACATGCATACATACATACATACATACATACATACATACATACATACATACATACATACATACATACATACATACATACATACATACATACATACATACATACATACATACATACATACATACATGCATACATGCATACATACATACATACATACATACATACATAGTCAGTCAGGCATTAAGTCAGTCAGTCAGTCAGGCATTCAATCAGTCAGCCAGACAGTCTATAAATGACGTCATGTATCTTTTGAAGGAGTCATACATCTGTGACGATTTGTGACGAAGGGGAAGGAATCTGAGGTATGTGACGTCACGTTGTTACCAACACAGCTAACCAAGCTGATATTGACATTGACATTAATAAAAGCAATTATGAACTACCGCAATTATATACTTGTCGTGTGAATGCTAAGCTGCAAAAATGGAGAATATATTGTATTCTTATATATTTAAAACGTGAGACATGCTATTTTGTATGAAATGTTTTAATTCATTCGGAGATCCCTGAGAAGGTAGTTTGTATAAAATGTTTTCAATCATTTGGGGCTCCCCAAGATGTCATTTAAAAAAATGTTTTCATACGTTTGAGATCCTCAGAGATGCTATGTTGTGCTTAATTTTTCATTCACTTAAGGCTCCCTGAGATGTTACTCTGCATGAGTGTTTTCATTCATTTAGTCTCCCTGATATTATTTTTTATGAAATGTGCTCATTCATTTGGGGGCCCCTGATACGTTATTTTGTATTTAATGTTTTCATTTATTTGGGGGCCCTTGAGATGCTATTTTGCATTTAATGTTTTCGTTCCTTTGGGGGCACCTGAGATGCTATTTTGCATTTAATGTTTCGTTCATTTGGGGGCCCTGAGGTGTTATGTTGTCTTTAACGCTTTCATCATTTGGGGCCCCCTGAGATTCGAGGGCCCTAGTCGCGCGCCTATAGATAAACGCGCCACTGGGTAATGGATGAGCATGCACATTGCGCGGGGTTTTCAGTTGGTGGTCCGTAAGTGATATCTGTACACAATTATTATGGACGCTTTTCTATCTGTTGTAATAGTTGGAATATTTAGAACGCGGTACCACGGAGTCCATTACCGCAAAAGTGTCTCCATGGAACGGCCTGCCTCCTGAACTCTGCACTTTTTCGGCTCCTCCACCATCATTTTCTATTAACCACCAATAGTTGAGAAGCAATTTGCAATTTCTAAGTATGAGGTGACGGAAGGGTAGATAAATGTCCGGATGGAAGAGGAACGTGCTGAAAGAAATTTTGGATTGTGATTGCATCAGTAAATGACTGAATTGTCAGATATTTCACAAGTCTCTCAATAACTATGATTTAACGTTTTTTGGAAACTGAAGAAACTCGAAGAAACACCTGGAACTTCGTAAGACGTGTTTTAATCATAAGTTAATTGAGACCTCTCCTCTAGAGAAACTTAATGCCGCTCCGTCAGTTCCTTCCTTGTTGACTCCATGCCTCCTTCCCTTCTCATCTGGTCTTCTATCCTCCTCCTTCTTAACCCTCGGCTCATTCCTGACAACGAAAAACAGGCTCACAGGAGTTTAAGCCAATCCAGGGGCCCTCCTGCTTTCTAGGAGCTTACGGGGTTTTAGGCCACTCCAGAGGCTCAGCAGGTGAAGAGGAAATCTACTAGCAACAAACACATGCAAAAACGAACGAGCAAACCCCGTGAGCCACAGTTTTTAGGCCATAGACGCAAAAGCCGCTCATTTACAAACACACAAATACAAGACAACACAGAGCCACAGTGCAACCGTATCATTCATCCAATCCGTCCCATCTCCCCTCGCAACGAAATCTCGTTTCCGGAAAACCAACCCACAGCTAGGAACCAAGTAGTGCAGACACCTGTAGAATTAGAAGCAGAATTATACAACGACGTTACAACAGAGATAAATAGAGTCATGAAAGAAAAGAATCAAATACTCCTTCTGGGACAGACCATGTTGGTCAATAACATCAGGAAGTTATATGTTCAATCATCACTGCGTTCAACTGCTTATGGAGATATGTAGGTGCCTGGCATCGCATTTGATCGTATGACCAAGATCTTATTCTAGGAACAGTCTTCAGTTTCATATGCCAGCTACTGCATAGCCTATATAGCTTCTATGCAGCAATTTGTTAAATAGCTCAAATTGCACAAACATATATATAGACTGCAGAGCTTTTGAGGCTGCCGACTTGAAAGGCGTTATAATAAATATCATCTGCGTCACAGTCCAGTGGCGTTGAATGGGATGTGGCATACAGGCCTACAGGTAGAACCTACCTGGGTGGTGTTGGGCACATATAGTGACCATTTTCTTTTGAAGGGGGGAAATTCATAGGAACTATAGACGAGGGAAGCACATAACTTCGAGAAATCAGAAAATATATGAACCTATAACCATGTCTTTTCATGCGCTTGTACGAAAATGTTGTTCGCATGAGCCCTATGTAGGTTTTTTACCTTGAACTTGGAACTGAGTCGTCACCAGCAGTTTTTAAACCTTAAAGAAGGGTATAGTCTGGACAAGTTCTCGATCTTTTGTTTAGGTCTCGGTCTATAATCAGTTCATTGTGTTGATTTCAGTTATCTCTGGACAACTTCTGTCAGGTCTTTCAACATGTGGCCATGAAATTGAAACATACTGTTAACTATTATGTCAAAACATGCGGTACTACAGCTGTAGTACCGGTACTTGTGTTATTGGGTGGCCTGTAAGCGGAACTATTGGTTCCTTTGGATGTGCTCTTTGACTTCAGCTATGGAACGATGTAAAATGAGTAGGCCTACATGATTATTATGAAAATCTTTAAGACAGTGTTATATATATATGCTGGATGTTCGGAAGTGCAAAAAACAAGTTTTATGTTATATTTCATGTTAAACCGCCGACAAGATTTATTGTGCAATACATTACTGCCTTTCTACCCAGATATGAAGAAATTGGAATCAGTTTAGCAATTATTGGTCCTACCATTTTTAGCGAATATCGCCAACAAACAATGGTCATCTATTCTCGGATACGAGGTAATAGGCATAGACTTCTTCTGTCTTTAAAACGACTGGCAGAAGCGAGATGCAGCAAGTAGGCTTTCTTGTGTCTTTAAAACCGCTGATGCAACTTGGGGACTTGCGTGACGACGGCTGATTTTCGTATCGACCCTGTTGCAATTGATCGATTTGTCTCTTTCAGTTGAACAATTCCCCAAGTCTATCATCATCCAGTTGTCGATTAGCACTTTCAACAGGTTCAGTTTGTATGTCTACTCTCTCAATTTCTGCAATTTTGTATCCACATTTTCGATATATCTGTTCGAAACTTCATTTCGTGACGTTGAAACGATTGCTGTTCGATTTGTTCTCTGACAGCATCGTTCTCTTGTCGAAATTCGGGTTTTTCAATTCTTATGATCGAAAATCTTCAATGAATTTTTCAACACTCGTCTTTCCTCGACATTCCGAATGAACATAAATTGGTTTCCAAGACGCCGAACAATCGCTTCAGAGATGACGTCATCGAAAAGGTAATACCTTTTTAATAATTCTCGTTTATTCGTGTTGAGTAAGTAAGTGTACTGCTAAGTAAGTAAGTAAGCAAGGATGTAGGTTTTCTTTATTTAAAAAATTGCAGATTTGCACTTTGGTGTAGGCCTATAATAAAATAATTCCAATGAAAAAAGGATTTTTTTTATGTTGTCTGCCTGTGGAATGACACGATCAAACGGTCGTGGGTGCAGGGAATAAGAGGTCGTCTTTATTGGAGAATGGAAGCGGTGCAGCACGTGACACAGGATCTCCAATAATATCGCTCTAAATAGGTCTGCATCGGCAAACAGTTCTCAGTCGGATTCAAATCCGGACAGATGAATCCAAGAATGCTTTGACCTGCATCACATCTAGGATATTCAATATTACAGGAATGGTCTGCAAGAGATGAAAGACAATTAACGAATTCTCTTGCCTAGACTCGCTTGATCGCCCACATCCCAATTCTCGACCAAAGCGACACCCGCCTTAACAGCTACTCTGCCTCCTCTGACCCTCTGGGAACCAGACTTTGACCTTCATCGGACTACCCTTTGGATAACCGCTCTTGTTTGATACAGCACTCGTAAATAAGCTGGTGCACTGCGCTTTGGTTTCGATTGGCGCTTTAGAAGTAGGGAAGTAAGGACAAAGAAGCGGAGAGCACGAGATATGAGTGTTGCCTGGGATTTGCCTCGTCTTGATTTTGCTTCTAGAAATGAATAGCCCGACCTAGAAATGCGCACCTGGATTCGAGCAGGAATTCATACCGATAACGTAAAGCTTAACAATGGCCTGGTAACGCCTGAGGGTCCCCGCCCCGCCTCACAGTTTCAATAAGAACACCAGGCACGAAAACTGCCTGCATGTCACATTTTGGGTCAAAATTTAAAGAAATTATCTTTGGAGGTGACATGATTGGCATAATAGACTTGTTTATCTAGCATCAATTCTCCAAGTAAAGACAATTACCTAGCTACATAAATAAAGATAGCATGCAGCAACTAATTCTTTCTTTCATCTACTGTCGTACCTTTTCACCTACTAGCTGCCGTTTGTTAGTTAAGACCAGTTAAGTTTTATGTTTGTACGCCGTTTAATCCATTATCTGTTTCCTTTAATCTTCTGCTACCGGCTATCTCTATTCTATAACCTATCCTACTAGGTGGCCCTAACTTGCAGAACCTTTGGTTACGAATTGGGTCTCCTAAGCCTATCTCAACTTCCTTGCTCACTCCATAACTACTTCTCTCCTTTCTCAAATAGAATTGACTTATTTATTTTTGTTGTTGTGGATTAGTTGTAGATTGTTGCATATACATGCAATGCTGATCAGCCAAATAAATTTCTTTTATTGATTGATTGATTGCTTGATTGAGTGATTGAATAACTGATAGTGTCACTAAATTCTTAACCGATCAAAGACGCAGTAGCATTTTCAATTAGAGTGCAAGAAATAAATTTAATAAATCTGTTGCACTAGAACTCCAACGCACACCGCTATCGGCAGGGCTGTTAATATTGCGATAAAGTATCGCGATACTTTGGTATCGGCGATCTTTTTGAGGTATCGCGTGTGTATCGCGATAGTTTTATTTGGTCGATATCGCGTGTGTATCGCGATACTTTTTTTAGCCAGTCATCGACACGCACACGCAATACCAATACTTTTTTCTCACCGTTATAAAAAAAATTTAATTTCTCTTCCACTTGAAATCTTTGCGATCAAAAAATGGCGAGTAATAAATCATGTGTCTCTATCTCTGTCTGTCTCTCTCTGTCTCCGTCTCTGTCTCTGTCTCTGTCTCTGTCTCTGTCTCTGTCTCTCTCTCTCTCTCTCGAAGTAGAAGCGCGACCGGTGCCAGAAAGAGACGCATATCATCCTTGTCATGGATGCGTCGTTAAATAAACTTATTACACACACACCAGAAAGAGAGGTGAGATAAGGCGATACAGTCTAGAGTTGCAGAGTTAGCTTAATCTTATAGAGTATAGTAAGACATTTTAGCAGACGGTCCTCTTTGTTTGGCCTGAGGTAGACGATCGCCTCAGAGTCATTTGAAGTGGCCGTATATAAGTTTTTGGCTCTCACTATAAGTTATAGCTAGCGCTCTAACATTTTAGCAGACGTCCACTTTGTTCGGCCTGGGAGTCCGTCACAGAATATAAAGAATCTATAAATAGGGAAACGATCGGATATAGTGTTTCCCCCTCTGCGCACATCATTGAGTAGTAGTCAGCCCATATTCCATACGGAACATTGGAGAGGTGCTCATCTCCTTTTCCTAGGCCCTTGAGCCGGCAATGGACGAATCGCAAGATCCTGGACACGGGGCCAGTGATGTCGTAGGACTTGCCGTTTACTTCCCAGCTTACTACTTGGTGACAGAGGCATGTGTTCGCAAACAACTTGCCCAAGGGTCGTTACACGGAGTCGAACTCGCAACCGCATGCTACGCGAGCAAGCGCATTACCGATAAGTCATCGTGTATCACGCTTGAGTATTTTTTTAAATAACAATTTTTATAGTAATTGTAGTTATTCTGATTTTTTAAGTAAGAAATATTATTGTAATTACACAGATCTTTGATTTGTGAGAATAATAATTGTAATTCTAGTTTACTGATTTTTTTGTATGTAAAAATAACAGTGTAATTATACTTCTTTTTCTTTAGTACATGTTTTGTGTGAATAAACAGGAAACTTGCTCGTCAAAAAGTATTAGTGAAAGTACTGGCATTGGTACTGCAATACTTTTAAGAAAAAGTATTGGTATTGGTATTGCAATACTTTTTTTGATGAAGTATTGGTATTGGTATCGCATTACTTTTTTCCAGTATTGTTAACAGCCCTGGCTATCGGTCTATTCTTGACGCCTGAGCAGCAAAGACCACTGTGTCCCAGTGTGTGGTCTGTTTGTTTCGTAGGATGGAGGCCGATTCACTGATTCGCTAGAGGGAGTGTCACTTCCTGGAACAAATCGTCAAACCGACAATTCTTTGTTGCAGCACGCTGAGAGGTTGACCGCGCATGTACATGTGTATACATACCCTATTACCCATCAGATCAAATCAGTTGTGCATTCATAAAGGCGATCATCTGCTGAACTTTGAGCAATCATTCATACCGAATGAGGCCTACATTTCAACAATGCTACCCACATACATGTACTAGGCCTACTATGTCGAATTCACTTGATTGTAACGGGATTCGAATTCAGGTCGCAGGTGAAAACTTCACGCGTTAGCTACTCTATAGCGCCGTCCCACATCAACCGCATTCTGACTGACTGCGGTTTGACACTTAGACACAATAAACGAATATTACATTCTATGACGATTCAAATAAAAGTAGCAATTAAACATCCCGATTTCTTCAATAAATGTTCCGAAGATATAGGGCCTAATTATTAATTTATCTAGTTTCATAATTACATAGCGCCTCCGAGAGAAGTCAACTCGGAGTCCTTCCAGCCCAATCACGGCAATACAAACCAGGCTTGAGTAACTTGTAAAACATAGACACGTCACCCCTTGGCAATAGTCGCATCACTAAGGGGAGTATGTTCCAGGTGGAAGGGCTAACGACTGAGAAGACACCAGAGGCGTAGCTAGGAGCCAGTTCGTATTTCTCGTTTAATAATTATTTATCTTACAGAATAATGATAGATTATATAGCAACAACCAGGCTAAATATAAAGACTTTGTTAAATATTTACCTAAAGCATCAAAGTGAGACACATTTACTTAAGTAAGGTCGTTGGTTGTTCACCAGTTAACTATCAAGTAATTAAGCACTATAAGCCATGATAAACTATTCTTCTATTTATTTTTGATTCAAAATTTGCCGTAAGAATCAAAGTGAGACACGTTGAAATAAGGTTGATAGTTGTGTTTTGACATCAAACCCGTTGTATGATAACAGGGGGGGAATCCGGGGGATTGTCCTACGGGGGGAAATGTCCAGGAGGGAGATGTCGGGGGAGATGTCCGGGGGAAATGTCCGGGAGAGATGTCCGGAACTCAAAAAACAGATGTTCAGGATGTTATATGCACATTTTCTTATAATTATCGCTCAAAAAGTAATGTTACAATCATTATGCAATCCACAAGATCAGAAGCTCTGGTAGAATCATTGATTTAACAAAAATTGATAATAACAACTTAAAATAAACCAAACTTTATGCTTCTCCATTCTCGCAAGGAGAAGCAAAATGCTTCTTCATATAATAGATGCGAGAGCTTGAACCTCATCTTCCCGTTCAATGGATATTCCCATTCGGATCCAACAATTCTTCGTCGATCAAATCCACACTCTCCATTTTCGTCGTTTGCGATCGTGACCATTACTCCCGACGTGCAGCGTCTCTCTATCTGTGGCCTGTATAATTGACTTCTGCTTGTGTGTTACAGAATAGCTGCCTGACTTCCAAAACCTCAAAATTGACGCCGAGCATAAAAGTAAACAGTTCAAAAATTAAGAATGCAGTAGGTTAATCACAATTATTGTGGTAAACAACTACTTTCAAATAAGTGGAACTTGTTTACTTGAGCAATTGTTTAAAAATAAAATTATGAATTTTGATGTGATGATGTGATACCACATTTCTTTGGACCCCTTTCCCTTGTTACACATCGTCACAACTGTGTGACATCCTCCCCATAGGCGCGTGACGTCATGTATGGATGACCTCCAAAGGGGAGTCAATTCTGTAGTTTGTCCCCGGGCGCAAAATACCCTAGCTACGCCTCTGGAAGACACGGCGCTATCTGGTCGCGGAGCTTGCATGGGGCACCAGAGGCTCGATGCCAGAGGAAGCAGGAAGAGCTCAGCTGCAAGAGATGAAAGATAGGAAAAGGGCAACAGAACCCCGCAGATAGGCCGGGACAGAGCAAAGAAGGCATCCTATTCTATAACTGGTGCGTTGCAAGATGAGATGCATCATGCCAGTGCAAAGAATCACACACATATAGTGGTAAAATAGAAAGCAGCAGACCATGACCGTATGCAGCAAAGGAAACCTTATCGAAGCTGTTTAATTCGCATCTGTTTCAATCTATTAGGTATATATACCAACGTTTAGCCACTTCGTGAAGTTATTGTAAGGCGCTATATAAATGACCACATGCATAGGCCTACATAAAACAGGTATAGACGCGCGATATAATACGCATCGAAATACGCAACGGGTCTTTACCAAGCGGCTATAGTTATGTAAATGTCCAATGGCCTTTAACTTCGTCTGTCCGTCCACCTGTTCTTTATCAACGTTACAGGTGTATTCTACCTGCTTACTCAGGTGAAAGTGCCAAGCTTGTCGCACCTGAGCATGTCACCTGTAACAGATGTAGGCCTACCGGCAGTGATTACCTGGTTGTAGGCCTACCTGAATGAGGATCGACTACCTGTACGGTCCGGACAACTTGCCTATCAATCGGTTGTCATTTTACCTTGATTCTTATTTACCTTGATTCTTATGGAACGCGAACGAGATTGATTTCCCAGTGTTCACGCGCATCGGAGCATTTAACAATACTGAGCGATATCAATGAATTTGTGCTCATGACTTGCAGGCTTCCACTTGGATGCGTTTATGTAATTAAGTGAGACTGGACTACTTCAGTAAAAGATGCAAGAATAATCGACTGGTGTGCTCAAACTAAGGAATTTGCGTACGTAACATTTTAAAGAGTAGGTCTTCTATTTACTGGGCCTATAGTTTGGTGAAAGAATTCAGCAGGGACTTTCATATAGGTCTACAATAGTTATTATTAATGGAATATCTGATCTGACATGGCTCATAAATTTTGTTTAGGCTTTCATTTACAGAAATTGTCGATGGAAGTTTCGTAAAACGTCGAAAACCTATAAAGGGCGCATGTCGTTCTTAGATTGTTGCTCAGTAACATTATAATCTCTATTGGCCTATACTGGACTCAGTGGCGGCTCTAGGTTTTTCAATCAGGAGGGCTAAGGGGAGACTGATGTCCCAGGAGGGGGCCAATTGGATACCGCAATCTTTTCGAAACGGAGAGTGCTAAGTATAGTTCCACACTGAGTGACATCGACCAGATACATGTATATGCATTATAGAGCAACATGAATTCTTCACATCTACACAATAGATATTTTTAAATAGAATGACTTTATTTAAAAGTAAGGCATTAACTATGCACATTACATACACTTAATGAAAAGCAAGTTTACGATTGACATGTCAAAATTCAAATTGATCCACAAAGGCACCTGAGGTTGTAAACTGTGCATGAACAGATTCAATCGACAACATTGGCAGACTATACCTACTTAGACGAATATCAGACATAGTGCTTTTTACATAGGCGCCGACTCCACAGGGGCAACAGGGACATTCGCCCCAGTACTTGTCAAGGTACTGGGGCGAGCCTAATACTCTCACCCCAGTACTTTTTCAGACATTCAAATTTGTCTCCATTGCAAACTAGTATCATGCCTGGGAGAGTACGTGAAAGAATTTCCTCCCCACAAACTTTTCTTCTGGAACCAACACGCCGTGGTGCAAATATAGTGGAACGTAATATATCTCCCTACGAAGTCGGGAGAGGAAATGTTGTGAGACAGGACACTGTCCCCTCTCTCGGTCCCCGCCTCTCTCTATGCTCCAGCCATTCTCTCTGCTCCAACCTCATCTCTCTGCTCCAACCTCCTCTGTCTGCTTCAGCCTCCTCTTTCTGCTTCAGCCTCCTCTTTCTGCTCCAGCCTCCTCTCTCTGTTTCAGCCTCCTCTCTCTGCTACAGCCTCCACGCTCTGCTCCTGTCGCTCTCTCGGCTCCTGCGGCTTACGGCCCGAGAGAGGGGCAGGAGCAGAGAGAGGAGTCCTTGTTAGTTTGAAATATCAAAGAATTGTCTACGTACGACTCTAAGATCTTTTTTATCATTTTAGTTTTTTTTAAAGATAATATTTCTTGATAGGCCTTACTAAATTTCTTCTTCACCCTATCTCTGGCCATCAATTATTGGACACAAAGGAATGTAGTCTTCTTCTATCAATAAGTTAAAACCTTAAAATAGTAGAAACAAAAATTGTGAGCTGCTACTCAACCAAATAGAACAGGTGGTAGTACTTGACCGGCTCACAACTTAAGGAAGTTTTCTCCCTAAGACCGAAGTATCAAGATGGCTCAGTAATGAAGAAACGGCGTAACTAGGGCGCATGGGGAATTCTGGTCTATTATAGCCTACCTAACGCAGTCACCATCGTAATCCCCAAATTTCTAAAGCGTCACTCAAAAGTCAAGTGTAGAGCATCAGCTTCTTCATGAGCGCTGTGTCTGAACTGTAGTACGAAAGGCCTAAACATAGGTTACAGAGTCCTTGTTAGTTTGATATACCAAAGATTTGTCTACGTGTGACTCAAAGAATTTTTATCATTTTATTATTTTTTTAAAGATAAAGTTCATTGATAATAAATTTCTTCTGCACCCTATCTCTGGCCATCAATTATTGGCACCGATCACTTCCTTCACTAGGTCGCTGTCCAGGGATCTGTGAAGCAAAAATGAATAGATGAATTGTTAGACCGTAGGCCCTTGATGGCAGAGATGAGAAACTAATCAACCAGCTAATCAGCAAATTAGATTTTATAGATCGATTAGACAAGCAGCGAATTCTAATCTAACAGCTGCGAAAGCTTTCCAATTCTAATTCGTATTGATTGGGACATTTCAGTAGCTAATATTAATTCTAACTGTTTGGCAATTTAAAAAATCAATTAATCGACTTTCTAATCGATTTGACAAACAATCAATTCTAATATTGTCAACGAATTGCTGCAAGGTTTTGTTAATTCTCATTCTAGTCAATTTGCGCATTTCAGTAACTAAATTATACATCGATAAACAATTTAAGAAGTCGGTTAATCGATTATCAAATGGAATGTTAAACGGACTAACTGAGTGGATGGTCGTCCTAATATTTACTAAGCAATATTCCAGTCAATTCATCGATTTACTTGCTGACTGATTTATGTATAATACACAGTGATATAATTAATATAGCTTAAAGCTCTAGGAGTATGTCCTTGGAAGTGCCAATTTAGAAGTTCGGAGATGTCTATTACGAAATGCAGACAGTAAGACACAGTAAATTTTTCTGCCAAAGCAATTAGCATATGTTTTTGAACGCCAGACTCCTTCTTCTTTCTGGCACATTAAATTATGATCTGCGCCTTTAATCAACAATCCCCTACTTTTATTTGCATTGGACACTTATGTGCGTGGGCCCATGTTAAATAAACAATACGTAGCGAATGTTTGTGAAGTTGCTTGAAGCCAATGGATGTCAACAAGCAATTTTATTCTTTATGCAATAGGTATTTGCAAATTAGCGAGGAATATAATTGGATGTGAGCAATTATTGCTCGCGGTGTTTGAGCGAAGCGTTCATCTCTAGCCTATGAGCCATAGTCCATGGACCGTTACTACTGGTCTTCCTATAGTTTCTCATTCTTTATGACCGTCTGTATTAACAGACTGCAAACTACGGTGTCTATTCCAACATAGCCTCTTTTCGAAAATTAGGCCTATCGTCATTGTTAACAAAGAATGTGCTAACTTAACTTACTTACTTACAATAGAGGCTAACAGATCATTCAGACTGCATCTTAAAAATGACAACGCACAAAGGCAAAAATGACGTTACGATTACTTCATCGCATTAGGCCTATCTTCAGTCCCTGACTCAATTAATTTGTCAGTTGCAGCGCAAATCGCAAAGATGACGGACGTGTTCCAGATTTTTGCGAAGTTTTCTGCCATTCGTCTAATTTCTTCCTTATTCTGCTTCTGTTTCGATTGAATTTTCTTCGTGGGGTAGCAGGTAAACTCAACTGATTACAAAACAACGATTTCTTATCGAATTTTTAATTTAGAGATCGAGTTAGCCTTCATTAGCTACAAACCTTGCTTTTAACTGCCATTTATCGGCGAGTTAAAAAACTTCTGAGCCAAAAGAGCAGATGAGACTGGAGGCCTATACGTAGATGGAAACGATGAGTAAATGTTGGCTTTAACCGAGTATCAATGTGAGCTAGGTCTGTAAAGTGTGTCACTAAGAGTCACTATAGATAATCTAATATCAATTGTAGATTGAAAAGTTAATTAAATTTAACATATTTTTTGTGCTTAAAATGCCAATAATGAGTTAATTACGTGGTTCAATGTGACAATAATGCTGATAATCAACGTGTCAATTGTTATTGTACCCGCGGTACAGCGGTTTGGTTAGGAACCCTGACCAGCTTACATTTCCTGACCACAAGATCCTTTAGTTTGTGCTGGTCCATCTTGCTGACCTCTGTGGCTGGTCACCTGTTTTGAAGAACTAGTGCTAGAAACTTCTAGCGTTGGATTATTGTATGGACCTACTACTGTTCCTCGTCGGTATATTCTTTTTTTATTCTAACCATAACCCAAGTATTTCCACGCAGGTAGCGGTTAGCAGCCATGACAAACGACAGGAACTTCGAGCTTCAGAATTCCAGACGATTGTGGCGCAAAGTATGCAAAAATAGGTCTGCGATTTTGATCTTTCCATCACATTTTTACAATGTTTTATTGATTTAATTAGCTCTAGGCCTACTCAATTGAGGAACCGTGTAGATTTAGACGACATCAGCAGGTTTATTCATTTCGCAGATCAGAGAACTCCGGCTGTTTTGGCACCGTTCAACCTGGTAGTATCAGGCCAGAGAAGTACGGCAGTTTGGGCACCGTCCGTCCTGGTAGAGGCGCTGTGGCATCTGACATGGAATGCTACCTGATGTCTTCGAGCTGTCTTCGAGCTGCCTTCGGCTGCAATGGTCGTGTGATGCTATTCATTTGAAGGACCTCAGCTCCAGTCCGGAGCAAATAACATGATCCAGTTGACCGACTGTCGTGCAAACAGCTAGGTTAGTTTCAGTTTTTGTGAATGTTTTTACTATAAATCCCATAGATTGGCTGCTAATAAGATCGTCAGGTCGTTTGGAAGATGCTTATTATGTAGCAAAATATCGACCAGTATAATGAAAAACAGAGGATTTTCTGTATTGTCTGTCTGTCTCTTTGCTAAATTTCTCTTCTGATTGTCTCAATTAAGTCTGTTTACAGTTCTATCATATCTATTTTCCCTCTTCTTAGTTCTGCTGAACCTATTTCCTCTTTTCTTGTGCCCAAAATGTTGTGATAGGTCTGGCTGCCTCCCTGTCGTGGACGAATGGAACGAGAGTTTTTACGAAAGCTTTTTTCAACTTAGTCTTATGCTCTGCCGTCGAAAAAATTATTTTGGCATGTTGCAGCTCAGTTAAATGATAAAGTTACTGTTTGTTTAATTGCAATCTATCCTACTCTACATCTTTTTCTCCCTATTATCTAGTTCACTCCCTTTCTTAACTCTATGACATTTTGCTTTTTAATTTTGTCTTTTAGAACTAGCTGGAACCTGGGATGCCTGGAGAGTGGAGATGTCATGGAACGAGACCGAGAAGGAGCTGGCGATGGACAGAGGAGACGAGTGGAGGATGAGTTGCGTTGCTCGATACGAAGACCTACACGAGAAGGACTACAGTACTGAGTTAAGTTTTAGAATTCTAAGCTATAAAATTAATTGCTCTATATTAGGTTTTATGAATCCAGGATGCGGTGGGTGTAGCAGTATACGTTCTGTGCCGTGTTACTAGAAGGTCGCAGGTTCGAATCTGCCTCAGGCCACTGCGTAGTGACCCTAGATAAGTTGATTGCCCAGAATTGTTTGTGAGGAAGGAAGGCAATGGGAAATCACCTCACTGTAGTGAAACGTGGTTGACGTATAAGAAGTCCGGCAGTTTTTTTTATACGTGGACCTGTCTGACGGCTAATGACTCATCATCGTCAGATTGTTTCATTACTTTCTATCTCCGTTCTCAGTTCATTCTGTGTTTTTTTCACTGCCCTACTCTCAGTTTTGATCTAGATTTCTTTTTATTTTCTGTTACTATTTTACTTTGGTCAGTTTCGGTCTACGTCAGATTAAGATGCATGCAGGATCTGGTCACTGAAGCTATGGATAGGAATGAGTATGCGATTGGTATTTTCCTAGATCTTGCTAAGGCTTTGATGCTATAGATCATGGTATCCTATTACTGAAACTTAACCATTATGGAATTCGTGGCTCCCAACTTAACTGGATTAAAAGTTACTTAAATAATAGAAACCAACTGGTCTACTGCAATCATACCTGCTCTCCTCGGAACCCTATTTGATATGGTGTGCCTCAAGGATCCATACTAGGTCCCCTGTTATTCATTTTATACATTAATGACCTTCCAAATGTATCACCTAATATTTCCTTTATTCTCTTTGCAGACGACACTAATCTGTTTGCCTCTCACAGATCTCTCCACACTCTTATTAGTATATTTAATGTAGAATTGGATTTGGTGTCTGAATGGCTTTGTGCTAATAAACTATCCCTTAATATCGCAAAAACAAACTTCATGATCTTTCGTTCTCATAAGAAAGCCTTACCTGAAAATATGCAGCCAATCAAACTAAAGAATTTTCAAGTAACCCAGGTCACCTCGTGCTTGTTCCTGGAAGTCATAGTTGATTAGCACTTATCTTGGTAGGAGCATATTAGTAAAATCTCCAAAAAATATCCAAAAACCTAGGTATTTTGTTTAGATTAACCAAAATTTTACCTTGTAAAGCCCGTTGTACTCTTTACTTCTCGCTCATATATCCTTACCTCACCTACTGTACTATAATCTGGGCCTCGGCATACACATCCAATCTCAATAAATTATTCATCATGCAGAAAAAGCTATAAGATTTATGGCCGGGTTGCCATTTAATGCTCACACAAGCTTCAAGCGAAGTATTTAAAACGAATAGGCTTCTATCAATTATCCAGATCTATAAATTACAAATAGCCATTTTATGTTTCGAAATAGTCGAAAAAACTTACCTAATATATTTCACCAATACTTTTGCTATAATATGAGCTACATACACCACGCCATAAGAAGTCCTTACGTCTTAATGGTTCCCTATGCCAGAACTAATGCTAGATTAGTATCTATTAAATGCCAAGGTGCCAGAATTTGGAATGCTATTCCAGCCACCATTTACTTGTCATGCAGCATTCAATCCTTTAGAACCAAAATGATTGCCCATATTCTCCACCAAAATAAGGACAATTGAAAGGCTGGGATCCTTAACTCAGAGGGGTTAAGGAGGGATGGGGTGTGGGTCAAATGAATATAGCAATCAATCTTTGGACTGATTGAGTGTTAAAATAAAATAAATAAATGTACTGGTTCAATCTTGGCTCGGGTACTGAGCAACCCTGGCGCTCTGCAAAAATTGTTTTCTACTTGGCTACATGAATGTATTTTTCTCTACGTAACACGTATCATTTAATCCTTTGTTGCGTTTTTTGTTGTACCTATCTCTTCACCTGCTAGCTACATTTTGTTAGTTAAGACTAGTTAAGTTTTATGTTTACACACTGTTTAATCCATTATCTTTTTCCTTTAATCTTCTCTTACCGGCTCTCACTTTTTTTTTTAACCTATCCTACTATGTGGCCCTAACTTGCGGGACCTTTGGTCCCTAATTGGGTCTCCTGGGCTAATCTCATCCTCCCTACGCACTCCATGACTCCTTCTCTCGTCTCTCATCTAGAATTAGACTTATTTGATATTTTTTGTGGATTCGCTGTAAGCTGTTATATATAATTCTGATCAGCCAAATAAATTTCTTTGATTTAACTTTGATTTGAAGATCCGTTTATCTTCCTTTGGTTAAGTTCTGATAATTAATTACCTAGATGAGAGAACAGAACGAACAGGTACATATATAGGCCTAGGTCTATCTGGAAAGAAGAGGTCAGATCCCACAAGTGGTAGCGGTGAAATTTTTGGGAGTTCACTTAGATCAGCATCTTAAACCTGGAATACTCACACAGCCCAAATTTCTTCTAAGATCTCCAAAAATGTAGGTATCTTATCTCGCATTATTTACCTGCTTCCTCTCCACCTACGACTTACCCTGTACTATACACTTGCCCACCCTTACTTATCATATTGTGCCATGGTATGGGCTTCTAATTATGTTTTTAGGTTGAAAAGACATATTACCTTACAAAAAAGACATTTAGAGTTATATCGGGATCTTTTCACTATGGCTCCTCCCTCTTCTTTCAACAACTTGGTATACCACGACTGGATCAAATTAAAATCATACAAATTTGTGAATTTCTGTATAGGCCTAAATATAATTCGCATAGCCTACTTTACCTCCTACCTTTGATGGCTACTTCCAACCAATTTCTTCAGTTCACGACTATGAAGTGAAATCTGCTTCGGATATAAGAGGGGTTTTTGCAAGAACTAACTCACGTCAATTTTCTCTTAAATTTATGGGTGCAAGTTTACGGAATGGTCTTCCTTTGCAGCTTAGAAATTTGTCTGGTCTTTATGCATTTAAAAAGCATCTTCCTATACATGTTCTCTCACAGTCCTACTAATTCCTTATTGTGTGCATTTTAGTTCATTAGTTAAGTTTATTTTTAATTATACCACCTATTTTACAATATCCGTCTGCATATTTATGTTATTTCAAAACTACCGTCTGCATATTTATGTTATTTCAAAACTACTGGGGGGGGGGGTCATTGGTGCTGCATTTTCTTGTATAAATTGAGTTTTGATATACCTTGGTGTCAATAAAAACTACTTGACTAGAAGAGTTCCAGAATCTCGCAATTAAGTCCTAATATAACGTAGGCCTACTGTTTAGAACATTTTCCTAAGTCGTCAACAATAGGGTTAAATTACCACTTACCATAAGTGCTCAGGTGAAAAGAGGTCACGCAAAATGGTCATCAGATCCGGTTACCATCCCGTCACCGGCTTCTTGGGCTACGCTAATGTAGAGTGTTGTAGGCTACAAATAAATGTAATTTAAATCAAACTACACAAAATATTGTTCTTATTGTAAATGGTTTCAATTAAAAACGTTATTGAGTGAGTGTTCAGTAGGCCTACACATTGCATTTTTTAAATCATTTAAAAAAAATTTTAATTGAGATATAAAATAAATATTTATGTAGTTTGTACGGAATCCCTAAAGTACGGAGCCCCTAAAGGGACATGGAAGAAGAATATTTTAACTCGTGCGCACGAGATACAAACTCGTTCCCACGACTTACTAACTCGTTCCCTCGACTTAATAAGTCGTTCACACGACTTATTTGACCAATAGCCGGTCGACTTTCTGTGACGTAGCCAAACTTCTATTTCGGGGATATGATGGCGTCGCTGCAACAATTGGCAACAAAGTAGTTTGAAATGGGACAACGGCGATCTGTCGTTTTAGCGTCCCAAATTCCACAACACAACTCATACTATAAATCGCGGGGATAACTCTATTTGATATTGTCAGTATTTTAGCTCTGTCAATCTGAACATCATTTTCATTTTCGCTTTCATATTCACCTGCAGAGTGATATCCACAGTCTGGCACACGCTCAGCGTACAAACGGCATGACAAATAACATTGTAGCTTTAAATGCCTTCCTTATAGGCCAAAGTCTTTCACACCACATATTATACACCCCTATAGTAGTAGTAATCGAAATCTCCAGACTTCTAAAGCGTCACTTGAAGGTTATGCACAGGGCACCAGCTTATTCAGAAGCGCTGCGTCAAATCGAAAGGGTTGTCCAAATGATAGTCCGTGGGAGGTCAGAGTTCGGTTTCCAGAAGGTCAGCAGGGAGGCAGAGTAGCTGTTAAGGAGGGCATCGCTTTCGTCGAGGAGTGACAGATGTCAAGTAATGAGTCTGGGTAAGAGTTCTTAAAAAGGTGAGATTTAAGTTTAGAATGTAATGCCCGAATCACTCTATGTCTTAGACATTGTTTCGTTTATAGAACTACGTGTTTCCCCATAAATACCAAAATAGAAGTGTGTTTACGTCACAGAAAAGTTGAGTTGATATCTCGTGCGCACGACTTATTAAGTCGAGGGAACGAGTTAATAACTCGTGCGCACGAGTTAGTAAGTCGTGGGAACGAGTTTGTGTATCTCGTGCGCACGAGTTAAAATATTCTTCTTCCATGTCCCTTTAGGGGCTCCGTAGCAACGGGGAGTTTAGATGTAATATAATGGAGCACTTACATAGCGCCGCTCAAATCAGAGGAGCGCCGCGCTCACGACTCAACACAAAGCGAAACAGAGAAAAGTCCTCAGGCGCGTTAAGAAGGCAGCAGAAGAAAGAGAGCAGCTCCTTCAAAAGGAAGAGGGAGGCTTTTCCAGCTTGTTTGACCCACGTAGGAGAAGCTCCAGGATTGCACCGTGGCAAAGGGCATACGGGGAACCACCAGAAGTCCGCGGGCAGAGGAACGAAGGGAAACCCTGTTCGGAATAGAGGGGGCCCTAGTGCAGAGAGCCAGAAGGTATTACTCGGGGCAGACCCAAGGAGACAGTTACGCATCAACGCAAAGGTTTTGAAACGAATGCGTTGAGGTGCAGGGAGCCAGTGAAGGGATTCGTGAATGAAGGAAGAGATGTGACAAAATTTGTGACTGTGATCGGATATGGCGCAGGTGATAGAAGCAGGAGCGGGACATTTATGTGGCCTGATAAGGAAATTTAAGGGTTGGGTCAAGAAGGAGACCCTTTAGAAACCTTACCATTTAGCTAAATATTGCGGGAACGCGTGTTTTGTTCATGGAAAAAAATATTATAGGCCCCTACATCGCGAAAAAGTATGTAAGAGGGTATCGATCGAACGGGGACAGACAGGAAAACCCCATATTCCTTCCTGTTAACTTTCCTACATTTGAAGAGCACTGCTTTAAAGCTGACTGCTCTCTTCCGCTTAGCCATGTGGAATGCATATTATATCATTCACGACCTGCTCCCTCCTCGTAAGGTCACCCCTTACAACATGCGACCCAGGCCACATGACCACATCCTACCTAGAGTTGATGCTTTGAAAAGAGATCTTTTTATCATGCGAATATTATTTTACTTTGTTTAAAATTGTAAGCTATTATGCATCTGCTGGCTTGTTGGTAGTCTAATATAGAATATTCTTATTTACTTACTTAAATTACACTACACACACGAAATTGGTATTTTTAGCCACACATTGAACAGCTTTTTCCTTATTCCTTTGCATATGAGACTAAAAGGCTGATTTGTTAAGAGTCCTATTGCTGACCCATTTGGTCTGTTTGCATCTATTGTAGATGGCTATAGAGTTGGTATATTTGCCAAGAGTAGCCTATAGTACTTTCGTTATGTGAATGTTATGAAAAATTATTATGACCTTGTTTAAAATCGATATCACCATTTATACCTGAGACTTAAAGGCTGAGTTGTTAGAGTTCTATTACTGACCCATTTGGTATGTTTACATCTATAGCCTATAGACCTACTGTTGATGGCTAGAGTTGGTATAATTTGATAAGAGACCAGATGCCATATGGAGCAACCGTTGACGATGTGGCCTACTGTGACGTCGAGGGCCATGCGTGCAGTCTACCCATACTCAGTGACAGCGGCGGATAGAGATTGGTCGCTTGCGTCACCGCATCTAGAAATTAAGACGATTAACGTGAGGCTCGAATGTCGTCCACGGTCAGTTAAACAGTTGAACTATCAGCCGACACCTCTCGGCTCCACTTCCCAGGAAAAGTTGTTCGTACGGTGGAACCGTGGAACCATGATGGAACACGCGGTAGGCGGTGCCGGGGAATGTCCGTGTCTGGCTATAGGTTCGCAATCGTGATGCCGGCACAAGTATTCTGAACAAGACACTGTAGAAAGTTAGCTAAAACTAGAACGTCGTCTCCAGGCATTAGGATGTCTTCGTACCGTAGGGTAAGTCGACCCAACAGCTGCAATCGCGACCCTGGATTTCATCGGGAAGACTTTTCTCGCATAACCTTCTCCTTGTCAAAGTCCTCGAGAATTTCTGTTGGCCACACTGCCTGCCCACAGAAATGTCAGGCCCCACGGTAGAGAAATACAACTGCCTTTGATATTGCACTTCCACCCAAGTTTCCCAGAGCTCAGAGGTGCAGACGACTCTACGACGCAATTGTAGTCAACTAGTTATACTGCAGATTAATTGTGCACAAAGGACTTTCTCAAGGTCCCTCTACGGCATACTGCCTAGGACAAGGGTCGAATAAGTAGGCCTACTCTTTACGTTACAGGCCGACCGCTCTAACCAATTAGGTCCTGTAGGACTGAAGGTTACCACAAGGTAAAGTTGATGTTGATCCATGCAAGAGGGAAGACAATAGCCCCAAATCCAATGATTGAACTCCATGCTATTCCACGGCTTACTCCTAATAGATTCGATGCTCCTTATCTCAAAAGTTGAATAATGTCCTGATACAGAAGAGCACATCTAATGAGGGCATTACAATGGATGATCCAGTGGTGTCTACCAATGGGGGATTGGGTTTAATGATCCATGGTTGCCAAAAGTGATTCCGCCTAGGATTTGGATATAAACTAGGGATTTCTGATAATATAATGGCCACAAACAGTTCTATATGTAAGTTGGCCACAGTGTGGTTTGTGTTCTACCATTAAAGGTGGGGTGGGTGTTAGACGGTACTGCACTGGTAATGGTCTCAGATTGATGACATCATCAAACAAGCTTAGAAGCAACTTATAAACAGGGTTTATAAGTTTATGTTTAGCTATTAAGTGTACCGTTTAGAGTCAAAGTCTATCCAGCACAAGTAACGTTCGTCCACTAACAGCATATAAACTATAATCAGACAGAAAAGCAATGTAATGTAATGTATGCCTCTTTGTGTATTTTCATGTCCATAGCACCTTGTTCTTAAGAAGATCTGCAATGGTGCAATAGGTATTTTGGTACAGCTTTACAATGCATAGGTAGTGGGTTATAAACAGTGTTGTATGCAAGACTTGAAACTTCAAGACCAAGACGAGACCGAGACAGTGAGGTACCCAGACTGAGACACTAGGTTCAAGACAGTACGAGACAGTAAAATTCAAGTGATCTTATATAAAAGGCTGTAAAATACTAATATATCAGTTTTTGGGAATAATGTTCATTTGTAATTTCAATTTGAAACTTATAATGTATACAGTACCAATTCCCGAGAACAGTTTTAATATTGCCGCGTTTTGTCTGTTTTGATATCTCTTCTTCGCCTATCTTCTGAATAGCATACAGAATGTCTTTTTAGACATATCTGAAATATTCTAGACGATTTTAAACAAGCAAATTTGATTCCAAATGAAACTATACATTTGCGCATATCCTTACTCACCCTGAGAAACTCGAAGATGTTCCTATTGTTTCAGTTATGATGGTTTTACATCAAAGGTTTTACATCATACAACATGACAAACGACATGCCATAGCTCTTGTTTTATCAGTAACTTCAAATTGCATAAACGCAAACTTCACAATTTCAGGCTCCCTCTAAGACATTATCTCACTTCACGATAATTAAATTGATTTCAGTATCATGTGACAGTTTCTAAAAATTCGACACACAACCGCGAGACCGAGATAACAGGCTTCCGAGACCGATACCGAGAGACTAAAAAAGTGTCTCGAGACGTCTCGATACCGAAACACTGTCTCGAGACCATACAACTCTGGTTAGAAACCTGAAAACACTTTACAAAAGTGATTCATAGCTTCATTACTTTTTTTCTGCCCTCACACACAAATACTAAACATCATTTATCTTGACTTTGCACAGGGCTATATTCCTTTCTAACAGAGCAACATATTTTTAGAATTAGCCCAGTTCTAATCCAACAAGAAGTGACCTTAAAATAGCTTAAATGACTAACAGTTCTACCAAAATAAGGCAAGCATCTCCCACTTGAAAAAATTCAGAACAGTTGAACGATAGAAATTCAATTACACCGGACCAGTGATATGTCATTCGGTCGTTTTTTCAGCCACAGTACATGAAGCACAAACTGCATCAGTCTCAAGCAATAAATGCACCACAAATCAATGTCAACATTATATCAACAACCAGGCAAAATACCAGACACCACAAATGTTCCTTTTCCTCCCTCTACAATTATTTAGCACTAGTTAAAAACCGGCAGCAGTGCTTGCTTGTCAAAACAAACGTGCACTTGAAGCGAAGACGAAAAAATCAGGCAAAACTAGGGCATAACCGGAAATCGCCTTGGATATTCGCCTCGGCCTATTATCCCGTTTTCCCGGACTATTTGGAAGCATTCGCCTTGGCAAATATAACACACAAATAGTTAAAAATAAAAATATTTGATTCAATAAACATTTGACTATCTAAGAACGAAAATTAAACTTTGAAACCTTATTATAATGTGTTATTACAGGCACAAACATTTATTTTACTACGTTTTCAGTATGCGAGATGGTGAATGTGATGAAAGTCGAAAATGTTAAGCTTCGCCTGCGGATGGTACTTGACGGGCCAGAGTTGCCACTACTATTCGGTTCATACCCGGATCTGGCAAAGAACATCACTAACAGAAGATAGTGCATCCAAATACTCGGATTCGGTACTCGGTGGAAATTGTCTACTCGGTTATGCCCTAGGCAAAACCTTCTTATACTGCGACATTAGAATCACTAAGATCGGCGATACTGTTGTCTATGAAATCCGGCTAAACATGAATGAAGTTGAATCTGTTTTAGAAAAGGCAGACATATTTTTTTCTTGAAAATAAGTCGTCATCTGTATGTACAGATGCGTACACATTTATGTATCTCCATACCACATAGCTTAATCATTTCTTCAATGAATTAATCACATGAGATCTTTTACCACCACCGCCTGTTTTAAATTGGTAAGAAGTCTAAAGACAGTTCTCTAAAGAACGGTCAGAAACAGTCTCAAAAACAGCTCTTGACACGCAAGCAGTGTTGTGATGTCACATGTCAGGCCGCATATGGAAAGGCGCCACATAGTGAGATAGGAGTCATTCACACCACCATCATCAGCAAAGAATTCTAAAAATAATAATGTTATACAATGGGAATATAATGGCTTTTTGGGAATTTACAACATGTTGTACCTGAAAGATGAGATTTAACGGTATGAATAAATCAATTGTGAAAGTATTTATTTTCAGACTGATACCTCAAGAATAGTGATTCCATATTGTGGACTATATAACATGCGATAATTTGAAAAATAAAAAATTAATATTATTTTCATGAACTATTGTGCAACATTGATAGATGAATGTATCCTCTAGTAAACGCTGGCAAACACCCAATTTCGACATTTGGATGAGTGGCCATTTTCAAAGGTCTATATATATCTCAGCAAATAAATCCCATGTCGTGGTCCCTTTTCATAAGCAGCATCACACATTCTTACTGCAGGAGCTAAAAAGGTCACTGGTGACATCATGGTTCACAGCCAAACCCATGGTTTTCACACTCACCACGTAAAACTTACCAATTTCAGAACACAGCAGTTAATTTGCTGCATTTTCTACACATATAGATAACATTTCTGATACACTACACTGGAAGACACCCGTAACAACACAGAATCACAGCACAATCATCCACAGATCCTGAAATCAACATAAAAATCACCAAAGAAATTTCTAGAAATAACTGGCCTTTGCTTTTTGAAAGCCCCTGCAATAAACTGTTTGTCCGGAAAACAACTGCGAAAAAATATATAAACATTTCACAATCAAAAACAATGCATTTAGCAAAACAATCCACAAAACATATGTTCAATCATAGCTATGCTTATGAATCAGAATCAAGACAAGTATTGCAACTGTTCATTAATAAATTCATCACTACAGTGAAAAATCTTGAAAAATATTCAAATGCCACGCCAAGAAGTATAACTGCAACAGTCAATCGAAAATGAAAGAACAAACACGGCTAATTATTCTAGCTACAGTACGCAAATCTAGAAGATCGTTGTTTTCTAAAACATGCTGGCTAAGCAGCAACTAATACGGGCCAATCATATTTTCCCGCTCCTTACTCTAAAACCGACTCTGAAATTCATTTTTTTCTACACAGTCGAATGAGTAGCACACAGAAACACAAAATAGCATCTAAAGAATGATATCTAACTACTTCATTTTTTGCAATTAAGAGCACAACAATGTCCACTTAATCCCTTGTCAGGTTTCTACTACAAGCTAATCAATGCGGATAGACAATTTAACAGAAAACAAGCATATGTCCTTATTAGACAGGATCGCTAAATCAATCCCTTTGTGTCCAGCCGCTATATCAAGACTACTTATAGGTCACTTAACTAGGGTTTAACTTCTGCGCAACCGCCAATAGAGCAATCCATCGAGAAAAAGCGGCAACGATCATGCAACAGAGAAGAAGGCATGTTGCATATCGATCAGTCTGGTCTCAGAATGCTCATCGAACTTTGAGGCTTTTTTCCAGCCAAATCTCCTACAGACATAAAATCATATCAATCGTTCAGCAGTAAATTGAGCAAAATTTATCAAATATACTAACAACAGACCATTAGACATGTTCGGTTTACAGTATGGACCCTGAAGGGGTCTTGTGACGCCGCTGGGTAGGACCACGTGAGCATCAGTATCCCACGATAGCCATTCCTAAGTTCTAATGACTGTATTTGGAAAAGAACAAGCAGCTGAACTAACAACATCACACATCAGTACTTATGTATGACAGTTATGCAAGACGCTCATATTGCTAATTTTACCGATGCCACAAAGCAAATGGAAAAGCTGAGTCGACCTTTGCGAGGATGACGGGAATCAATCCTGTGTCCAAATATGCTGCTCTTTATGCCATTCACCTAACCCCCCTCATCAAAAAACATGCCAAGCATATCTCCAGCCTCAACCTCTGCAATGTGCATAGAGAAGTATGTGGCACACTTCATTTGATATGGGCGAAAACAACAATTACAAATACAACAATAGTGATACAAACTCAAATAAGACAACATTCAGGAATTAATTACCAGAATCCATAGGAGGACGCAGTACAAGGTACCTCAGGATGTCCGACAGTGACAAGACGCCTTCAACTCTCCGAACGTCATCAACTATTATCAAACGATGAACCTTACAAAGAGAAATCAATGTTTGCAATTTAGTCACTTTTAAAACCATTCATATTCTTTGCTCCCTATCTGGATTTCGTATTGCCCCAGCTTCACAAAGCCCTGACCTCAAATTGCCCTGACCACAAATTACCTTGACTTCACAAAGCCCTCACTTGAATATAGATTGATTAAACAATGATTGATTGAAAAACCACTGATTGAATGACCGTCATGCCTTTGTGTATAATGACCATGTCCTCTGCTTGACCTCTCTAGATTCTGACCCAAAACGACTTAACAATATGGCTAATGGATATAATTGTAGACTGTAGTTGATGAATTAGCTGGTCTCTCTGATGGGCTTTTGTTTGGCACTGAGAACTTGGGAGAATTATTATACAGTTACAAAAGTTATAAAAAGTACAGGTAAATTACCTGATTGAACAATCAAAACAATGACAAATGGGATTAGGTCGAAAATGAGGGTCATCAATTTTCAGGTATCACTTCATAATGACAACCTAAGTGGTAAGATTCGGAAATCAACTTGAAATTATGCCATCGTCAAATTTAGCTAGTCGGCCAGCGTTTCAACCAGCCTGGATAAGCAACTATGCCTGACTGCATCATTCTAAAAGCAACAGATTCACTGAGGGTGTAAATGACAACGTGTTGCGATATCCTTTAGAGAAAAGAAATTAAATGCAATACCTCTGTTGTAACAAAACGCTCGAGGATGACTCCCAGAGATTCCAACTTCTGACACGTCTGTACTGACTCAATATCCTACAGAACACAAAAGAAGACTTTGCAAGAAATGTTTTTAACAGTTGACTGAATGATATAGGAAGAAAAGACCGCATCTCTTCGATAATGCGATTTCAATCGACAACAATAGACTCCACAATTGCAACCCCAGAAAATATATAAACTTCCTATACAGCTAGGTTGTCCTTTAACTATTAAAGAATCAGATATATCAGCATGATTGATTATGCCTCACACTTTACTTGTATTTAAAGGATTAAGGTAGAGTCAGCGGCTGCTAATGACGACTTATATAGCCATTCTAAACTTCGTTCATCTGCTGATCAACTTCTTATTGTTACTCAACTTTAGCATAATTCCTGCAAATGAAGAATGCTTTTGATAAATTCTTAGATGATGCATTGTACACGTCTTCATCTATATACACAGACACACACACACACTGACTTGGACTTACCAAGACAGCAACACTCAGAAATACCTATTGAACACATAAACGTCTACGATGTTTAGGGCGAAATCTGTAACACATTGAATGTGCAATTGTGCATACCTTTGAAATTAATGCCTTTTCTACTGTCTCACCAAGCTGCGAATATGTTTTGTCAGCTGCAAGATTCTGAATAAAACAGCAGTGACAACAAATACAGCATCAATTGTTGAATAAAAACAACACCACCAACAATGAAGTGGAACAGTGTCTTGGTCCTTCACATGCTACACTTGTTTCATGTTTACTAGGCATTGTGTGGCACGGTGGCTGATCGGTTAGAGCGTTCGGCCCGTAACACTCAGTGTGTGCTGAGT
This sequence comes from Bimastos eiseni, assembly GCA_959347315.1. Taxonomy (NCBI): domain Eukaryota; kingdom Metazoa; phylum Annelida; class Clitellata; order Crassiclitellata; family Lumbricidae; genus Bimastos; species Bimastos eiseni. Next base: position 49,555,897 of record OY365808.1, on the reverse strand, counting down.
GAGCGGGTTCGACCCTCGTCCGAGGCGTCAATCACTGTGTAGGGACCTTGAGCAGGTCCTTCGGGCACAATTGCTCTGCAGCACAACTGCAATTGCGCCGTCGAGGCTTGTGCACTTCTGAGCCAAAAATGTTGAAAGAAGGGTGATATCAAATTTTCAGAATTTTAATTGCAATTACAAGTGAAACGCAGTGGAAGCTCTCCAAAGAACTGAAATAAAGAAATTCGAGTCAGGATCATATATACACAACCGTTTCAAACTGTACCATTAACACTCAGCTTCTCCTGTGTGACTTTCTAAGCAATGTATTAACATAAAGAGTGAGAAACAATGCTACATACATAACACATCATTATTTCACATAACTATTTCTAGTTTAATGTCACCCAATATGATGAACAATCCTTCTCAAAAGTTACCATGATGTGGTGTTTGGTGAACAGACCAAGCAATGTTCCATTGTGATCAACAACAGGCAACGAAGACACCCTCCGAGCAACGAACAACTCGAGTGCAATCACCAGAGACGTCCCAGGTTGCACCTAAGCAACAACAACGACAACAACACTTCATTAATCAATCTAAAAACCTCAAGATTTCTTTTCACTCAGTTGCATGACGAAGGAAATAAATTTCGCAATTAGCAACAACACAACAGTTTCAAACATTACAGCGCAAATTTCATCCCTCAATCCGTTCACCAACCTACATTTGTGTGACCCATATTAATCCATCTCAATGTAAGTGTTAATTAAAGTTAATGTTAATCTCATCTGTATTTCCCCTACCCCTAAAAGATTGATTTTGAAAATGCCCAACACTGTTCACAATCTTCTGACCTTTAACATACATGCACAATAGGAAATTCCAACGAACATTTAGCATGGCTTGTAGACCTTACACATCAAAACCACCTCTGACATTCCTTATAACTTTATTCTCCCACCCAGAAAAAAATATACAACATGATTTGAGCATTTCCTTCCGGAGAGTTCCTCTGTTCTGGTGCTACAAAAATGTCTCACATTATCTTACTGATACTTTGTCTATCAAAGCCGGAGCAAAGATGAATATTTACTTACTACTGCAATGTTTCCGTAAGTGCCAAGGCGAAGTTCTTCCAATGATTTACTCATGAACGAGGGATGTGAAAAACCAAGAGAATTGAACTAAGAAACGAAACACCACAACATACAATATGAAATACACTTCTGATATGAGACAAAATTAATTGAACAGAAAACGAGACAAATGATTCCACTCTAAAACATCTTATTAAGAACTTCTATAGCAACATCATCAGTTGATTACTGTGCAATCGGTTGATGCCCAATGCATTAGACATAAAACAATATAAGAGGCTAATTACAATTAAAATATGGTAACTAATTTAATGCAATGAAAGATTTACAACAAACAAGTCTCAATTACTGCCGTCCAGGGATGTAGTCTCGAGACCGCGGTCTTGGTCTCGAGAACGGAAGACTGCAGTCTTGGTCTCGAAGGATTCGGTCTTGGTCTTGGTCTCGAAGGCATCGGTCTTGGTCTTAAAGGAACAGTCTTGAGATTGGTCTTCGTCTTAGGTTAGCATTCTTGGTCAATTGCCGTATCAGACCGTATCAGAGCAATTTCTTTGATATTTGTCGGTTATTTTCGATTAGAGACACCGGCGTTTAGATCATCTATAGACATATAAATGTTACTGTGGGCAAAAAATGCATTTGCAATGGAACCAGCCGGTTCAAAATTTGCCTTCACAAATTTCAAGGTTCTGGAACAATCTAATAATTATGTGGTCAGCCTCGTTTAGTCACTATTAACCAACAATTCCGAGTACAAGTAGGCTTACATCATTCAAACGGAACGTTCATCTACTTGTCTTAAAGTATCTAGTATTTAAATCGTATAGTGTAAGTAATTTATAGTGTGATATTCTCCGGCCGAAGCCAAGGGCTGAACCCGCAAAGTTCAGACTGGCCGGTGAAACTGTTTCTGGACCATTATTAGGATTAGTAATTGTCAGCAAACAAATTAATGCTCTAATCGTGGTATTCAGTTTTAGCGTGTTAATAGATTGAATTGTTTATTAAAAAGAGCATCGGTCTTGGTCTTGGACCCTCGGTCTTGGTCTTGGATCACCCGGTCTTGGTCTCGGACCCCCCGGTCTTGGTCTTGAGGTTTTGGTCTCGTGCCTAACACTGCTGCTTTCTCAGCAATCAATGACAAGAAACAGAAAGAAATTGGATTATAAACGTTATACAAAATCGAAATGAGCTTAAATACTTCAAAAACTTTAAAGATGTCAACAGCCTATATTGCAATAAGATGTTGTTAAACATTGGAATATATATATTTAAAAATTGCAATATCCATCAATTGATGGAATTTTCAAAGCAAAATCACACTCAGCTGATGACGATAGATAACGAGTACACTACGTACGTAACTCACTATAACATAGCGCATCGTATGAACTTTGCAAAGGACCTATTACATAAATGCTGAAGACAGCATAATTTCAGAAGAATGACATCATCGACTTACCACGCAGTATACATATCTGAGGAGTCGTCTGTGGGTGAGAGAGTAGATGACGTTTCCAGTGAGTGGATCGATCACGGGCAGACGGTGGATCTTGTGGAGGCAGAGCTTACGAACGGCATCCAGCATCGTCGCGTCTGGCTCAATGTATACCAGAGGCTTTATGCGGTAGTCGGACAAGATTTCTGCAAACAGAAATGTAACGTGTCTTCCATTTGCTGCTGTAGAAATATTGGGTTAATTCACTATTTATGTCTTGCACAGGTCATTCAATAAGGAGGGGCCGAAACCCAGTCGGTAAAAACCAGATCAGTTCATTCAAACAATTTCTCTTTATCTTGACTGTACTGCATGTTATAAAAACAATTATTGTACGTTAAGATGTAAAGACTAAAGGCAAACACAGACATATTAAATTTTGCATAATAACTTAAGGTAATCCTCATGCAGATAATGTAATGATTAGGCAAATAACTCAACATATTTAGCTGCAAAAAAAGACTTCATAGAAATCTGAGCCTAAGTAGAAACTGCAGGGAAATCTACAACTCTGGCCAACGACAATGTGAAAAATTATGGCAACTGTGACAAACTTAAATGTTTCATCAGACAAATCGAACATAAGTCGAAAATGTTTCCTAAAATTTAGCACTGTGAAAGTTCTTAGCTAAATGTGACCAGAATTTTCTGAATAACTATATCAAGAGAAATAATTTATTTACAAGAGCAAAAAAGTCAAGAGAATTTCACACTGCAAACAAATGGTTGGTGAAAATATAATGCTTCAGTCCTTAACGGAAATCAGTTTATACAAATCTCTTTAAAGCATGTTGAAAACATCTACACAGCAGCAGCCTAGAAATTAGACAGGGAACTAGAAAATATTAAAGAGGCAGGTAACTATAAAAGAAAATTAGTCCAATTGAATATTCTTGCACGAGAAGCAGCCTATAGTACATGGTGGTCTTCAAGTACGTTCCAATGTTTGCAAAAAAATTAGCTGCTGCTGTTGAGTTTAACTATGCATGTTGTCTCACTGCATACAGTCTGCTCAAGCTAGAGGTCAAAGGCCATTGCCTTGTCCTATTACAAAGTGTATACACAACTCTCGGGCTCACTGTTGTTTTAGGTATTCAGGTGTGCCGTAGTTTGATGTCAACCTCAATAAATGGTAATTAAAATCATCGGTGTAGTTATATTTCGACTCATGTAAATGTCACAATTTAGACAATACTCATCATCTAAAAATGCAGGCCAGTCACCCACCAAATGCCCCATTCAGGGGCATCTATCCCCTCCCTAAAGTCATTGGAGCAACTTAATCCTCCCTAAGTCATTGGAGCAATTCCCCCCGCCAATTTTGACAGACTAAGTTAATGGCATACACATTGACACTATAGAATAGAACAGAATGGCTCAATTGGAAAAAAATTGAAGTTTTCTAATGGTGTAATACTTTAAAAAGTTAACTTCCCTTAATTTCACAATGAGATCCTCTCCCTACTTTTTGGATGAACATTTGCTCCAAGGTTTCTATGGCGTAGACGCCCCTGGCCCCATTAACAGCTGAACGAATGGAACACATACATGTTGGAACTTATAATATTTCATTGCATCCATTATTAAGAAAAGAGAAAGTGTGATACATTTCAATAACACACCTGGCAGAATAAATTTGATTTTTCTTATTGGAAGAATGATGTAGCAATTTTTTACTCCATTTTGTTCTTTCCTCAATCTTGATTAATATCTTACTACATGATAAGATAGAATGGTTACTATAAAATTGGTGTTTATAAGCAAACAAGGAGTCATAAACCACCAAGAAGCCACCCAGTTCGATGACCGATGCACATAATAAAAGGTGTTCATTTTGCATATTAGTTTGAAAATAAACTCTGACCTGTCCAGTCTGAGATTGTGTGATCTTCAATTGCTTCCATATTTGACTGCAGAAAAACACAGACAAAATTAACAAACCTGGACATATATAAAAACACATATAACCTATAATACATGTATAAATACATTGTGAATAAGCCATTTCACAAAATATGGAGTCACATTTTTCACGTTATGAAACAGATTTAATGAAAATATTCACTGAACTCACTAGCTGTGTCTTGTGAAACTTTAGCAAAACTTTAATGAAGTCAGAAATTGTCAGCATACCTACAAAAACAACAAAAAACACTTTTCAAAAGCGATGAATCGCATATAACCTCTGGCAGCCAAAAAACTTATTGGCAAAGTCTTACAGAATGCTGCAGCCTGTACCAGTCATTGCTACAACAGAGATGCAATATCAGCTTACAAAACCAGCCAAAACCTTGTGAAAAGAATGTGTAAAACTGGGAGCTGGATTGATATGAAAGAATCATGCTTAAATGGGAGCTGGATGAATGAAAAGAATTATGCAATCCAGCTTCTAACACACATAATTCTTCTCATCAGTACTGAACCAACTAACTGACACCACAAGGTGCAATTCCAAAGAAAATGTAGTAGTATTAGCAGTAGTAGTTTCAGTTTAACAAAGATCATTAGCGTGGTCCTCCTCCTTTATCAAGGCTTGGGACTGGCACTGTCAGAGACAAAAGAAAATGTACTAAACAGCAAACACATAATGTAATGTAAATCTTCAAAACTTCTCAGCCACCTAATAGTGAGTCTCCTCTCAGCGTTTGCCCTTGAATCCATTTTCTATGTCTCATCCTTATTGTGTTTATCCGGGCTCTTTCTCCTTCAATACTTTCCATTACTTTATGTGTTTTGTGCTCAATCCAATTGATTTCTCCATTTTTGTCATACCCATATTTCAAAAGCTTCCATTCTTCTTACGCAGGCCTGCTTTTCTCATGGTCCACGCCTCTGCTCCATACAGCACCACATTCAATATCAGTGTCTTTATTATTCTTTTCCTGTTTAGTATTCCTCTCTCACAGCCCTCTAGTTCTGAGAATGCCTCTTATGATATAGTCATTCATATTTTAATTTCCTGTGGCAATTGTCATCTGTCATGATCAAATGTCTAAAGCAGCAGAATTCTTTCACCCGCTCTTTTCCTCCAAAGTGCGTTTTGCCAACAGTTTTTTTATTAGTCTAACCAGTCATCATTAATTTTATTATGAAAATCTTTAACTCGCAAGAACATGCATAATAATCAAAGCTGATGGAAACTGAAGTTGCTCATACCGACAAACGTCTGTCGGTTTGTGTCCCACAGAGGAGCCGCTCGAATACTGTTGTGCATTAGTGCATAAAATGCCTTCTTAACCTACAAAGCAAATATTAGTAATAAAACTTCACTGCTCCATATAATTTCAAACAGCAAAATGCAAGTTGAAGCTACTGGTGGTAACTCACCAAATTATGACTTACCAATTTATTACTAATATTTTAAATCATTTGCTAAAAGTTTAAAACCAGTCTATTTCCCCAGGTCTTTACAAGACTTCATATCAGTCATTTTACCACATATCAGGTTCAGATGTACCAGCAGTGTTCTTGCACTTAGGTAATAAATCATTGAAATAAATCATTACACACTTGTACAGGCCATCATCAGAAATAATATGCTTGAAAGTTATAAAACCAAAGTCCTAGTTTTAAGCTATGGCCAATATTCTGGTCATTAGTAATGCAATGAAAGGAAATGGTAACATCCAATCCGGAAACCATGTTTATTTGTTTTTCCACTGCAGACAGTTTGGTGACTGTAGAAATGACCAACTGGTTAACAATCACATTGTATGTCATGAGCTGTGGTGATCTCTTGGAAACATCAACAAATTAACAACCACTTACATTCAATTGCGTATCCAAAACGACGAGTTTGGTGCTTGTTGGAATGACATCGTAGCACGAATGCAACTTCAAGAAGCGGAGATAAATTAGATCCTCAGAATGATCTGAACATACAAACACTGAATATAACAAGACACAGGCAAAAGGCAAACTAAGCATAGCCATGACAACAACAAAACAAAATACACCCATTAAATGAGAATAGTACAGCTATAGAGAAGTAATACAGAGGTGACAAACATGACAAATCTGCTGACTGCAGAGATGTTGTTGGTCTTGTGCTACAACACATTCTACTGTGCAACGCACAACAAGATCACATAATTTAAAGGAAAATAATACACAGTTACATAGATTAAAACATAGAATAGCACTGTCCCTTGAGCTAAGTCATGGGCATGAAGTGATTGCAACTTCATTTTCTTAGCCTCGGCATGTGACGGCGAGTGGCCAGTCCTCTCCTAAAGTCATTTCATCTTCCAACGGACAGTGTACAGTCAATGTACTCATCACAGCTGAGTTAGCTAGAGGGTGCAGGTGGAACAGAAGTCACGATATAACTTTCTGCTCTGGCAAAGATTTGAACCTCTGACCTCTGGGAATTAAATTGGTTTTAAACTTTTAGCAAATGATTAAAAATATTAATTATATATTGCTAACTCATAATTTTGGCAAGGTTGACAGCCAAGCACGCTAACCACTAGACTATACTTCACAAGCGCAGTTCCAGATAAAAATATAAATAAACTTAAAACAAGATTTCTAACTTCAGTCTAAACAGGCAACAGACCCCATTACACTCTGAAATGCTTGACTTTTAACCAGCGCCATGACACTTTATATTCCACGATAGTAACACTGGAGCAATACATAAACTCTTAACGAAAGAATTATTCTCAGCTATGCAACTGCAGTTCTCAAGAACTGCACGTCAAGCATACATAATCTCTCTCGCATTATACTTATGACTCTAATCTTGTCCAATACTAATCATACTGATCATTTTACGATGTTAAGTAAGACTCTAACTTACCATCTAAAATGTCAACGCCCTCCTCTTCATCTGTACTAGGAAGCTAGACAGAAAGCAATGATAGAGCTCTGATGAAAATAAACATACATGACAATCAAGGAATTTCATCTAGACTTTAATTAGCATTTATATTAGGAAGACACAGGTTCATATAACTGCACAAAAGACAGTTACTGCAGTTTTTAAATAGATTCATTTCTGATACAAGATATGATGTAATGCATTTATCCAATGGAGCTTATAATTATATAGATCCAATACCTGTTCATTGTCACACATTTCCTTTAAAATAGTCAGAGAAGTGTAAACATGTCACAGTAATTCTCAGTACTTAACAAACAAGGCTCAGGTCTTCACTTCTCATCATGTGCCAGGATTTGAACCCTGTAAGAGGCAGTCATGTTGTCACACAAAACAGGCTTCTGTGCCACTTCTAAAACTACGAGAATGTCATCCTAGTGTAGGCTGCAGAGTTATCATTGACCTTCCATGACATTTTTTCTGGCTAACTGTCTACAGTAGCAAATCACAATCAAACATATTTTAATTCACAGAATTAAAAAAGTGATTTTTTACTCTGAAAACTTTGGTAATCAAATAATAAATAATTAATATAATTACAAAATGGTGACATTTCAAATGAACTGACCCTGAAAACTTTGGTGCCATTTTGATTATCCCTCCAGATGATCAGTTGCCTTGGTTCGTATGGACAGTACTCATTCAAAACATCTAGAATAAAACAAGAAGACACGCTAGAAGCCTTTTAACAAGATTCACAAATGAAAACCCATTTGAGAATCAAGAAACAACTTGCTTGACAACACACTGCATGATGCAGAGTCACACCCAAGCATTCATGGCTTCTAATTTCCACTTTGGCCAATGAATACCGCGATGAATATCGACCCATGACACGCAGACAATTTGCATGATTTCTGGCGGAAAAGAATTAACCTTTCGTCACCTGTCGTCAGCAAGCTCTCCATAACTATTCTGTTTGGCCATGGTTTTGGGTTGCTGTATTGGGAGCAGTTCTCTGGAGTTTCTCTTCAAGAGTGCTATATAAATTTGCAGTTACAATTACCATTTGTGATGCACAAGAGCAGAAGGTTCAGGATTAAACTCTCTCTTAGTGTAGAAACACAATTGGCATCAAACTACTGCAAATACTGCCTATGACAGATTACACAAGAACAGAAAGACCATTTGTTTCTACTATGTATGTATTGTGTCTGTATGTAAGGAATTGATCCCACATCCATGTTGAACTTCTGCTCTTAGGGCTGGAGTATTACCATTCACCCAAACCCCTCCATTTACTGCCATTTCCATAATGAATAAGTTAATTTTACCCAAACATTGACTGCTGTATAATGGTACTATAGATTAGACTAGATTTCAAAGAGCTAACATCTGGACCTAACCAACCATCCACTAAGCGTTCCCCAAACTGTGTTCTGCGGAACCATAGAGTTCCGTGAGGTGAAGACAAAGGTTCCACGAAAAACTTTCAGTGTGAACGATCAGCTTCAAACAATTTAAATAAATTATATGAATTTTTCATAGGAGGCTTTTTGCTTAACATCTGTGTATAAAATTATATGCAAGAGAATCCATATGTCACAGTCATTGATGTTTGTGTTATTATTAATCTAATCTAGGCTTCAACCTATAATTGTCTGCATTCTCAAGCGTTTTCACCTATAATAGAACATAGTTTTGGACGAGGGAGGTACCGCCCAAAAAATTTAAGATCAAAAGGGTTCCACGGCCAAAAAAGATTAAAAAATGCTGCACTTTGCCCTCTGCTGGAACTCAATCCTGGACTCACACTGGCTTCTCAACATATCTAATACACTACACACTACACTACAATATAAGTAGTATGCCTGTATGTAAGGAACTGTAGGTAAAAAATATATGTATGTGCTTGAACACTTATATAGAGCCTGTTAAGAAACCTTCCTGCTCTTGAAGCACCTCAACTTCAGTTCAATAATCTGTTAAGCAAATAGCACTTAGGCACACAGATCTATCAATAGACATGATTGCACCTCAGGAATACGAAATGAGGTGCACAATGAATTCGCTTCAACCACACAAGTCGCTCACATAAATGACACCGCCCATAGCACAGGCATGTCAGAAGTGGGTCAATTGACCTGTTGCCAGTAGCAACAATAGCTATGGCAGGACACAAATTATATCATAAATTTTGCCCATATTATTCGAAGGGTTCAATAGGCACAGCGAGTCAACTAGTTGACTCGGCCGCAACTTAGAAAGGCACTCAACTCCAATAATGTTTATGTCTCCTTTGGGAGAACACACACAAAAGCTACAGGACAAATGCAAATTTGTCAACCATCTTCAGTTCAACCAGTGGGCTTCAATACCCTAAGGATTAGTCGGCAAGCTTCTAAGTCTATGGCATATAACACTGCCATTGATCATACACAGACAACTGACTCAGTGCCAAGTGAAGTAGTTCTTGCAATGTAATCAGACATTGGACAGTAAGACTGCATCAGCTTTGACATCAAATGTCTAAATAATATTTAAGACAGTGAGAATAAAACACCTACAGCCTTATAGGCGCTATATATAAATGGCCCTATACATTATAAAATACATAGATAAAAATAACTAAACTTTCAGTGACCGGAGATCCCAAAAGCACTCACACCTGACATGATGTCATTAAAATATGTACATTTTCTTCTTGATTTGTAGGATCATTAACCAATTTAATTCTACAAAACTAATATTTAGTTACTCTGATATTTGAAACAACAGATCTTAATCATCACAGCCACCTTCAACATTTTTGTGTTTGTATTGTTGGATAACAATAAATGAATTTTAAAAAACAAGAAAACATCACATTCATCTTTGTAACTACAAACGTCAATATCTCAACTCTTCCCAATTAAGTAAAAGTGCTTCTATTGGAGTTCAGCAACCTAAATTCACATTTGTTTTTATTTTAAAGAAAACTAAAATTAATCTGGGATCCAAAATTAATCTGAGATCCAATCAACAGTTCAAACTCACTTGGTGAAAATGGAGGGCTCGCGGAAAACTACAAAAGAAATCAGAACAGGCAATTAGAACACGAGTATTTTAAACCGAAAATGACTTTGCACTGACTCCAAGGAATAAAAATAAAATGCTCAGTGCATGGCAAACAATTATCAAGCTTAAGATTGTAATACCGGGCACAACAATTGCCTGAATTTGCACAGCATTTATCGTTACAGAAAGTCAGAACCAAACGATACAAAGCAACACACAGGCCGTTCCTACCAGGAACTGCCTTAAGCAAGGTATGCAGATGATGTTGTTTTATCAACAAAATAACCTCAGTCACCTTCAGACTCAGCAACAGTCGAATGAGCCACTCTCTCACATGCAATAGCTCAGTGCTGTTGCATGGTTGGTTGTGTGTGCACTTCTTAACCTTGGAGAGGTCAATGTCAAATGTAGTTGTATTGTATTAAACCAATTGACCTGAACCTTGCCCATACAGCAAAGACAATCTACCTCGACCTTGGGAGCTTTTGTCACATTTGGAAACAGGTCAATTGAAGAGCTTTTCAAGACATCAACTTACCAAGGAGTTACCCTCGGAATAGATATCCAGAAAAGTTTATTCATAAATGTCTGACTATTTTACATTACACACTACAGTATGTAACATTCATGGAAAATCATTACTCATACCTTACAAAGGGACTACATGCAAATCATTTTTATTAAGGTTCTGTTAAATCTGAATCCTCAACAGAACCTTAATAAAAAAACTTAATAACTGTCAACTAATTCATGGAATTTAGGATTTTTTCTCTCTACGCTCTACTGAGCGAGGGTTAGCCTACTCATCGTCCCATTTGTCTTATAACCACGATGTAACCACTATACAAAATCGTCCTTTTACCAGTGGTTGGCCATCCCTCTGAAAAACGCTTCTGTTGGCATTGTACTTGTCCCCAGGGTCCACTCTGACTCTTTTCATATTTGCCTTCAAACTGTTCTTCTCAGCTGTGTCAGAGTCAGGAGCGCTCCTGTGCAGTAAGCTTGAAGGGGTGCGATATAAAACCTTCGTAATGAATTATGAATGAAGGAATTCAGTGACCATGAGAACATCATTTTGCTGCCTCACAACTTGCTCCTATTCTTTTAAATAACTAAATACAATATAATATAATAATGATAACCGCAAAAAACATTTCAAACTATGTGGTCAGCGGTAACTCACTGGCAGCGCTCCATCCTATTTATGTAGTCTCTGTTGCTCAGTTTCTGATATATTCTATCGTAGGGCTCTCCGCTCCTCAGATAAGGGGGAGCTCCTGGTCCCACGAGCTTGATCCTCAATTAAGCAGCACCAAGCCTTCTCAGAATGGGTTTTCGCTAGCGCTGCACAAGCTCCCTAGGAATAATCTGCCAGCCTTCTATCATATCCACAAGTCTTTTTATAGAGCTCTACTGATATCACCTTTTGCCGATTATGCCGATACCGATTATTGCCGATTATTCATTTGCCGATACCCGATTATTTAGCCGATTATTTAGCCGATTATTTCATCGTGTTTCCCAAGAGGCCCGATTCCAAAAGATAGACCTACTTATTGTTGTGATACAAGCAAACACTTGCTACGTAGGAGACGTATGCACGTAGTTGGGGACTAATCCTAGGCAGGCAATACAGATTAGACATCGCCCGCCGTCGAACTGTGCCCAGGGCAATTAAAGGCCAAGGAACGGTTGTCCTATTCACAGCCACCTATCTAGTCTCAGCCTCTCAGAAGACTGACATGTGTGGGGGAGATCTGATTGGCAGCTAGCATGTATTCATAAGTCATGCCTCCACGATGTACATTCATGGGTTTCTCTGTTGGATTGGCCAGCCAATCCTTGGCTTTTAAGCAGGCACTATGACTCAACAAGACCTATGTTGACACGTTCTCACGGTCTATACTAGCACACTGGGTGGTCTCGCCACTGTTCTGAAGAAGCCGTTGGCTTGACGACACGATATGGGAACGGAACGAAATGCCGTCCTTCACAGACCCAGTGATGTTGCTGTCGCCATTTTCCTTTTTTAGACTGAAAATAATATAATTAAATAAAAAAATAATTTTTAATATCGACGCCGATTATCCTGCTGATATCCGATATTGCCGATATCTCTATAATCGGCCCGATTAATCAGCCGGCCAATAAATCGGTATAGCTATATATTGTTTTGTTTGACCACAGCCTGGGTGAGAACGCCTCTGAGTAGGTTTCTCGAAGGGGCGCAATACAAATTTGTGAAATGAATAAATGAATGAAAACTGTTCTTGTTGCATGTGAATTTTACAAAAATGAACGACCATTCTAAAATGTAAAATATTGTGACGTCCTAAGAAACAGACTGAGATTACCCTTCTGAATCGGTCACGCAACGACCCCTGTGGCCGGTCAGGCAGACGAGTATCGGAATACGCTCGACTGCGGTACATCTCAAGGAACTCGCCTGGACCAATCGGTGAATCGCGTACACTGACACTTCGCCTTGCCAGCATGTGCCGTTCAGGGGTTTTGTACACGTTGTGCAGGTACGTTGGGGACTTAGGCACCGAGCCGTAACCTCCGTCTCCCGAATTATGGTCTTCTACTTCCATGGCAAATGTGGTTCTTTCAACATCTGCACGGCAGCCATACTTGGGAGCCGATACCGACATCATGATGTTGTTCATTTCCGACTTTGACCGCGGTTGAACCGGTCCAAAAAGATTGCGTATCTTTGATCCGGAACTGACGGAGTCTACTTTCGTACTGCCAGTGCAGTTTCCGATGTGATTGCTCTCGATTCCACTGACAGACTTGTGCCTCTTGCGGAAGAAATTCCGGAAGCCACGAGGACTGTTTGCCGGTTGATACGGACCGTCACAGACCATGTCCGATGGATAGTTATTTGCATCAGCCTCACGAACCTCGGATTCCAGCAGAAGCATAGCAAAGGAACTCAGATCCTGAATAAAAAGATCCAACAACCGAATGAAATATCTTCCAACAGCATCTTTCAACAAAAGCTCATCTAAAGAAATGCTAAATTCACGGTAATTAGAGAGAACTGTTCAAACACAAGACATAGCCTTCACTGGAAATGTTTTTCCAGGTTTTCAACTGGACAATTGTCAACCAAGCATAAGCGATTCCAGCTTTCTGCTCGATTAATCATTCATTCATTTATGAGATGTAACTTCATCCATTCATGTGACTCTTCTTTAAGACATCTACTTGGAAATATCAATGCAATATCACACAATCAACATGTTCAGGAAATACATGTCAGTCGACTCATCTACTCAATATCGACCTGATTTGACAGGTTTCATTTTATAGGTTGATTCCTCATACGATATAATACGGTTATGGGCATATATGATTGTTTAAAATTAATGCTATTATTTATACCCTTTGTGCCTGCATTAACTGGTAGTCTAATAAAGAATAATCTTACTAACTTACAAGTGCACTATTGGCTGATGTCTTCAACTGATAGCACACAAAAATCAAGCTGTGCATAAGAGAGACCAGAGCAATAAACATTGCTAATAGCAATAAAATGAGTTTGGCTGGCCATGCAAAGGAGTTCCAACTACACAAACCGAACCAACTGACCAAATAGATTGACACACCGGAAAGAATTCTCTCTGAATTTAATTGTTGGCCAATAGATGATGAATTTGGGAAAGTCATCTGAACTGATCTACCAGATAAATGACCAATATGTGGCTCAACAAACTTGGCACAGTTCATATTCCCCATTTATTGAGCGGCAATGTGGCTGATTGGTTAGAGCGGTCAACCCATAACACTAAGTGTATGCTGAGTGAGCGGGTTCGACCCTCGTCCGAGACGTAAATCACTGTGTAGGGACCTTGAGCAAGTCCTTTGCACCCAATTGCTCTGCAGTACAACTGCAATTGCGCTGTCGAGGTGTGTGCACTTCTGAACAAAAGATGTCGGAAAAACGGCGATATCAAATTTCAAGAATTTCAATTTATAAATTACACATCAAACACTAATTAACGATGAAAGATTGCCTAAATCTATAAACAAATTTTACTGACAAACTCATTCTGCAAGAAAACTCAAGCTTACAAAACTACAAGATAATCTGAGACAGATGTATTATGTAACATTGGCATGATTGAGAGAAAGAAATTATCTAAAATGTCAATAACCAGAAAGTCAACTATGCAAAACTAGCAAGCTGCACACATATGAAATTTTGACTTGAGAAACCTTTCCCCAAATAATTGAGACCATCAGCTGCATTGCTCATTTAAAAACTCACTTTCATCACAAATCCTAAGATTAACTTGCCAAAAAGTGAATGAAAAAAACTCATCTTTGCTGATGCTAGTCAGTTAGTCTGGCCGTTTGTGGAGTTACCATTAGACATTCTTCATACACTGTATCCATAAACGTTTATAATCAAAGTCATTGCCACACATACACATCCCACTTATTCCCATCAGATGACGTGACTGCAACATCACAGATTTCATCCAAAAGATATAAGGTAAAAAGCCAAAAAATACCAGGAAGTAATAACAAACGAGAGACCGGAAATACTTTCGATAACAGGAAAACATCTACCTGACGTAATCCATATTGGATGGAAACAAGTTAAAAATCCAAATGCTGCAAACATCCAACCGGTTGTAGTACATAACGTTGTCTCTGGGAAAGCCAGCCGGTCATCCGCCCAGGTAGCTCCACGACCGATGACAGCCAGCAACAAAATAATGTGGAAAACGCCTTCCTCGCTCAATGCAGGCAGCTTATTTTAATATCTAATGAGTCGCCGACCACAGAATTCAACGCTTAATTATCCATCAGAGCCAAACAATGCGTGAAAAGGTAACCGTGCCACGATCAAGTCAGATGTCCCTACACAGCCGCATTGCTAAGCAAAAATGCAACACACGCTGCCTCTTCTTTGCTGGAACAATATGTTGCACAGCATTATATAGGCAGTGACCTGGTTGCTATCGAAGCAGACGGGTTTTTTCCAAACTCGAGCATCATGGAAAATTAAGACCGCAGGAAGCAGCTGGCTGAGCTTGCCAATAAGTCACACTGACCCAGGCATAGTTCACTGACTGAGATGCATACAATTATCCCCTCGCTAATGAAAAGTCAAACTACAATGGGTGTGGAAATTATGATTAGACCCTTAAAAGCCTGGTTAGGTAGAACACAATGAGATTGCTTTAAAAAGTAGTTCAGAAGGCTCTGCAACAGCATGCACTTTGTTTATCTTGAAACTTACCCAAATCGTTCCATTAATACCACCTGCTGTGCCAGGCGTTTAATATTGACCACGAAAGCAGATTGATTTCAGTCAGTGCTGTACCATATGGCTTCCAATGTTCACTGCCCTGGATTAACAACTTGTCCACATGGCTTCATGCCAGGAGCCAACATCACCAAGTGATGGATGGAGCTGGTAATGACACAGTTAATCACTTACTTTTATGCCTGAATAACACTCTGCAAACTTCTCAGTTGGCTCTAACCGGTTCTGCTTTCGTAGCCACACTTTCACAACAACATTCTGATGAGTAAGACATGTCAGATACGAAAACACCCAAAAACTAAACCAGTTTTTTCGGTCTTCCCTTTTCTTCCTCTCCCAACTCCTTCCCACTATCGTTTCCCATCTCTCTCTTCGTCCATTATATGGATTATGGTTATTTAACTCAGAGAGAGACATGTAAACAAGCGTGCTACCTTGACCTAGTTGCATATGCTTATACATATGAAGGCATTTTTATTCAGGTTCACTGCTCTTAGCATATTCATATGCCTGGGCTGTGGTTGGTCCAAGCCTCACAATGAACGTGTATCTCCTACCTCAATCTGTTGTATTGATCTATCCTTTATCATTATTCACTCCAACAACGTCAGTTGAAGCCTTCCTCTTATTTGCATGCCCTTCATTCATCCTTTCATGATCATGCTCATCCATCTATTACTACGGCCGAGAAGAAGTTATTCCATATTTACTCACTTGAGTCTTTTCAAAGGTTGCTTAGAATCCTCACTCTCTGTACTTCTCTCTCCATCACTCCTAAGCTGTTGACATTGGATATCAGTAAGTGATCATCGTTTTAACAATAATTGATTCACTCAATTAACATTTTCAGTCAACAATATTCGGATTCATCAGGTAGCCATGCATTACAAGTGCCAATATTTGAGGTTTCAGATAGGTGCTCATACACCTCATGTATGTATGCAAACACATACACCCATACACATACCCTTTGGGTCTCAGTGATCATATGCTTAACTGCAACAACTGTCATCCTTCCTGATTAACCTGGAAATAAATACCACCACCTAACAGTTTCCTCCCTGTGATCCAGCTCCCTATGATCCATGTCCCTATGATCCATCTCCAGGGCTACGATCCCGCTGCCTATGATCCGTTGCCATATCCCCTGAGGATATAAATATCTAAACGATCTGCCAGATCATCGATGGTAATCCATTACACTCAGAAAAACTGCAGTCAATTAATTACATGGAATTACCTAACAACAGCAGGAATTGTCTCAGCAGTCTCACGGTCTCTCACTCTCTCTCTCTCTCCCTCCCTCTCCTCCCTCTCTCCCCTCTCTCACTCGCTCCATCACTCCTAAGCCACAAAAAACTCAACAAACATAAACACTCTGTGTAGCATGAAACGGATGCAGGTGTGCATGCTTTGAGAAACATGTAACCAACTTCAATCATCCTTTAACATTGTACACCAAATAAGCATTATTTTAATATATATTGATTTATTCATTTAAACATTCATTTTATCAGCTTAATTTGATTTTATCTATGCATCAATACACTTGATGTAACACATTTTATGTCCTGCTCAAAATAGCTGCATACACAGATAACTGACTTTAACACCAGTAGCCATTTCAATCAATTACAGATGTCAGATAGATAGAAGAATAAAACGAGTCAACTTCATTTTAAAGTTGATATTTGAGTTTTTTTTACTTTGGTAGTATATACTAATAGCTGTTACATTTAGAAACAATTTGACTAAATGGGAAACCATACTTTCCTATTATAAATCATATTATTATTATTAAGTAGTGGTTCGTACAGTGTCTGCGTCTAGTGCACACTGCAGAAGTGATCAAAAATAAGCTGTAATCAAGTCAAAGGTCATTATTGCTAACACGGCAAGAAAGTAGAACTTCCACAAAAGTTGACTTTGCTCATCATTCTGCTTTTACAGCAGGGTCTGCAAAGTTAAATAGGAGTCAAAATGCATAAAGATTCATCAACATCTACTCTAGGATATCAGATATTTCATACAGTTGCAAAATAATACAACAAGATAACATTATAAACGATATAATTTTAATATTTCATCGCGTAATTGGAAACAACTTCATTAGCTGCATAGCGCATTTTAAAGAATAAACCTAAGGATGTGCTTCCATATAATCTGAGCTGGTTTGGTAAGGTCTTTTTCCATGAAGAGTTCACAAAATCTATATCTATGCAAGATCTTTACTTAATGCCACGACTAGATTACTCACCGTGCGCAGGCCAACAGATTGGCTTTAAAAGTCACACAAGAATATCATTTCCAACGTCTCAACCACAACCACGGTTACATCAACAGACATCTTTACAGTTTGAACATCCGGGAAATGGAGGAGGCAAAGCAGGCAGGTCCTGATACAAGACAATGCAGGCCAGCAACAGCAGCACAGAATCAACAGGATACAGAACAAACAGCTGATGCTATAAAATCGAGCCCTGTGCAACTATCATCATGGCCCAGTTAGAGTCAAGGTGTCGGATTTCGCAACTACCTACAATTTTGTTGATTTACTGAACACTAGCGAAGAAGAGCGAAGACTATTTAAGTACTGAGAACAAATTCCACAACAGATACAGCCTAGGAAAAGATGAGCAGGGAGGCAGCTGCCAAAGCAGAACATAAAACCATAAATAGACTAAATATTTAGATGAACAGCACTTAGGATTTCTAAGAACGATTACACAGCTAAAACAGCTACAGGACATGCTACAAAGTGTCATGAGATATGGACGCCTGTGGCCTCTATAACTAAATGCAAGTCCTGTCTAGCATGACCAATACCATTAGGCATACAACCTTAGCATGACAATTAAAAAATGCTAGCTGCCTGACAAATTGCAAAGAGAAACACACAGATGTATTTAATACTTTGAATTTTCACCAGCATAAATGTCGTATTTCAGCAAATGATTCTGCTTATGCCAGCAAACACAAACTCACTTTGTACTATATTTGGAAGACATCACCCGCAATTCAAGCCAATCAGAGGCACTCAAAGTACGAAGAACTTGTCGGAATTTCATGAATACATAACACGTCATATCAAACACTTCATATTCCTGTATATATGGGTGTCTATTTTACATAGAGACCTGCAAAGCCAAAATTTTAAGTAGAATGGAATCTCGAATCGTATCGGCGTACCTAACAATTTAACATCCTGATAGCACAGGCGCACCACAGTAACCCAGTCATCAAAAAATCAATATAGGTATTTGAAACCATTGTGTAATTTAAAATCAATGAAGTTTAAAATGGAGTTAGTTAACAGAATTAAAATAACACAAATATTTTTTTAGAATTTTAATCTATTATGCTATCCTGCTCTCAAAATTCAGTCATACACCTTAATACCTGAATCACATGTTTACTTATTCACTTTATACAATGTCAAAATGAAAAATCTTTCCTACATCATCATTCCCAAATAAAAGTTTCTGTATTGGTGTAAGAAGGATTATAGCATAAGTTTGTTAATATTAATTGTGTCGTCCAACAGTCCCTCTCTGTCTCTGTCTCTCTCTGTGTCTCTCTCTGTGCATCTCTGTCTCTCTGGCTGTCTGTCTGTCTGTCTCTAATGAACAGTTTGTTCCTTAAATATCAAGTAAATCCTGTACAACTCTGGACAACATGTGACACTTTGTTCTCCTTCAAAAATTCAGTCCAATTGCATTGCTAACCTGTGCCAGTCATTGTAGTAGACATCAGCCCACAATGGCTGCATTGCGGCAGCTGCTGCCCGGTGTTGAGTCAAATGTCTTCGCGTGTCGCAGTGCACTCAAAGAATTAGTCGACAATAAACCATGCAAGGGATCATGATTCAAAAATGTTTTAAATTGAATACTACTGTCCAATTCGTCTTTGAATCGAGTATTAAAGCTTTGTATGTCCCTAATTTTATGGGAACCAATAATCCATGCCATAAACTATGCACCCTGATAATAGTGTTGGCTGAAAATTGTATGGAATCTGTTTTAAGGGTAGAGCATTTATATATGTATATTTATTGAATAATTTCAAAAATGATTTTAAACACTTTTGTACAATATTAACCAAACAAATAATGCCAACAAATTTTATTTGGTCGAAGTGAACGTCCGAGGCAATTTCTGGCTGATCCCCATGCTGACCTTAATACTATCGGCATCTTTATTAAATGAGCAAGGTTATAAAAATATGATTTCTTTTCTATTTAAAATAATGCAAAAACAGTTTCTTGCTCAATCGATGCTGTGCGTGTCTAGAAGGAAACCCAGGTCTGCATTAACTCATGCTCAATATTTAGTTTTCAGAATTGAATTGATTACAAATTACACACAGGCAAAATTTTATCTCTCATGATGTAGAAATATAAAAATGACATAAATAAGAGAGCTGCTGTTGCTACGAATGCAGACAATATATCTGAAGGTGACTCATCAATATAACCCCCATGCACCCTACTGAATCACACAGTGCTTAAGACTATTTTTTACCAAGTTATTTTTGGCTCAAACCAAGCATCATGAACTGGTCGAAGTAATAGGAACGTTTGTTTAGTGTTGACGAATTTCAGACCAAAGCTTCAAATACAATCTGTCTCTATCTGTCTATCTCCATCTATCTGTCTATCTCCATCTATCTGTCTATCTCCATCTATCTATCTCCATCTATCTGTCTATCTCCATCTATCTGTCTATCTCCATCTATCTGTCTATCTCCATCTATCTATCTCCATCTATCTGTCTATCTCCATCTATCTGTCTATCTCCATCTATCTGTCTATCTCCATCTATCTGTCTATCTCCATCTATCTGTCTATCTCCATCTATCTGTCTATCTCTGTCTGTCTGTGTGTAGAATATTACAACACTTTCAATATCCATGGATATCTGAGGGGTTTGGAATTAAATTGCTATAATTTAAAATCGTGGTGCCAAATAATTCCTTCAGTCCATCAATACAAGTATTGTGGTTGTCTGTCAATATCCCCCAGCTCTCAGCTATTACTTAAGGTCTATTTAAAGAAGTGGACCACTGTTTGCCCAAATAAAACTAACTCTTGACTACAGTCTGAAAGCCAATACGGCTGTTCCAGCCTACTGATGATAGCCACCTAACAAGAAATCCTCAACCCATATCTACTAAGATCCTGTCAAACATGATACCACATTTAGTTTAATTAAATATATGTTTGCCTGCAGTAGTCCAAAAGTCCTTATAATTAAGGGCAGAGACCACCAAACACTGACCCATTTTCTGTACTGGTAACCCTAGAACAATTAACCAAAATTCACAGCTTTAAAAACATTAGTCACCCACAGATTGAGACAGTAAAGTCTAGGTCAGAAATACACACAACAGAACATGACCACTAAAATTGAATTCAAATCATCATTATAATTATTATAATTGTTATTATTAATAAAATTTAGTTAACACTATTAATCATTATTTTCATAACTATTTAGTATTATTTGTTATAATTAATCAATCTGAAATAAACCCTAATCAATCAATAAACCCATCAATCAATTATTTTGTTTATATATTTATTTATCTATCGTCATTTGTCATTGTTTTCATCATCATTGTAATCACCACCACTACTACCATCATCATCACCACCACTATTGCTGTAATTATTGCTAATATTGTCATTATTATTATAAACATCATTATAAAGAATATGTGTAATGGACACAGTCACCCAGAAATGTTACTCTGAGCTAGTTGAAAAACTAACATCGTCCTGCTGTGCACAATTCCTCCTTACATAAATTGTCTTCAGCATCAGTGTTCAGGATGTGAAATTCTATTTTACACAGCCATAAATTCAGTTCACTCAGAGACAACATCCCTCTCCTTTTGATAGGTCATCATCTCTTAATATCTACCATGCATCAAAACATCTAATAATGACAAGTCATGAACTTATATCAACACCCTTATGGTGTTCTGATAAGACACAAATATACCATCATCATCATCATCGGTTCCCGACTCCAGACATTTCGCCAATGTGCAGTGTATGAATAATTGAATATGTGAAGGCTCAGTACGAAATCAGTCACATATTTCCATATTTGAAAAATGGGTTTTTGACGTTATTGACCTTCTTATTAGCTTTTCAGAACTGCTTCTATTTCTCTTATATCTTATACCTGCGAAAAGTTATGCCAATTTAAAATCGAACGATGTTTGCCTTCTCTTCTGAGAAAATCACTCCCAAAGTTCGTGGGATTATTTGATCATTTTTCTGTAGCATGGTATTTCTTTGCATACGACCTCTTACTCAAGCTATGATTGGCTTAAATTAAAAGCTAGTCCATTTCGAATACACAAGACAGCTAGAGGAGATGCTAAGCTTACAGGCGATATCATTATTGTAGGGGTGCAAGCATGGTAAAATGATGCAACAGATCGAGAAAATCATCGTAAATTTAATAAAAATGCAGAAATTCTAATTTGAAATTAGTGTAGGTTCCAATAAATATTCATTAAATATGTTTAGCATTATTTTATAGCAAAAGCAATTGGCAATAACGTTTATTAATAATTTGTTTAATCATTAGTGCAAAAATGATGAAAATGGATTTTCACACTAAAAGGTCAAAATTAAGCATTTCATAAAATGCGACTTCCGACTGGTTTTGTGAAAAATGATCACATATGATCTCTGATGTTATTTGCCAAGTACACTGCTAAGTGGATGCATAGGAATTAATTGTGTGCTACTTACTTGCTTAATGTTCATTGATCCCTCATGAAAGTTATTAAACTCCAAATGATGGCTAGAATAGAGATCACCTCTACCTAGTTATTAAAGTGGCACCATACAGTAATCAGTACTAATAACTGTACTGTATTTCACATCTGGCAATTTCTATAGCACTTCAGGCAGAATAGAACTACTTAAAGTCACCTCTTGTTTCTCAGGAACAAGTCCTTCAGGGCAGCAAGCAAAAGCACTTTGTCTCACAAAAATTATGAGGCTTTCATTAGAAAGCTATTCTTATCCTTTTTACCAACAATTCCTTCTGGTCTTTACTGCATCGGTGGATCTGATCTTTGAAAGAGGAGTCTAATGAAGAGTTGAGAGCAATCAGCAAGGGCAATCTGAGCCTTCCTGCTGCAAGGCCATTATGCCAACTGTCCACTCTGAATAGAAAGTCTTTGATTACTGTGAATGTCCAGTGTCATGGAAATGGCTCTTTTTTGATCTTTAACCTCAGTGAACCATCCAATCTGAATGTCTGTGAAATTTTACTTTTGAAAATAATTCCTAATTCAGCTATAATTCAGCTGGGAGACTGATACAAAAAGTATCATTAAATTGAACAAACTACATTAACCAACTGAATCCAAAACCAGGCATAAATTCAATCACCACAGACTTCACTTCACCGCTGCTCCCACTCTGACAGTGTCAGTCCCAAGCCTAGATAAACAAGGAGGGCGATGCTACTACTACCTGGGAGCTGGACACAGTCTATTCCATGACAGGCAGTTAATAAGCCTTCAGTAAACAAAAGGAGTCAGGAGAAACATCCACCTGCCACTCAACCTCTGACAAAGGCAGGTGTGTCCAGCATAAAAAGCTCATATTTCAGGGAAAAAATCAATCTCCACCCACAGCCAACAAACGGACAGGTAAGGCGTGAAGTGACCAAGATCCGGTTAAGACTCTGTATAGGTATCACAATCAAGGGATAGGAAAGAACAACAAAACACACCCACAGACAGAGCAAACATTGACATAGACTACTTGATAGCCTTGCCTTATCAAACACTATGTCCCACCCATAATGTCAGTCAACAACAAAACAATCTAGGCTCCTTTATACAATAATATATTATCAGACAGTGAGACCTAAGGAATAAAGAAAGTCATTGATAAAATGAAGTCAACAGCCACTGAAAAGTCAATCATATGAATAGAATTCCAGTTTCATAGTGTATCTAAGTTTATTCACTGTATAACAAACTATGACAATATAGCCATCTAGGTAGAGTGGCCTATTATTAAAAAGAAAATATAAATAAACTGTAATTATTTAGGAAGACGAATAGTAAATTAATCAGACTATTTAAGTGGTAATATCAAAAATAAATTTTCACATAAAATCCCAACAGACAGCAGCTTGATGTAACAAAAGCCACTCAGAGATTTCAATTGTCTGGCAAAACGTGCACTGTGCAGCCTACAAACAGAGTTTTTTCCTGGCAAAGTGGCCTATTCAAGTAACAAAATCAAATCTGCAAGTAAGCAACCCATTGAATGTGCCACGACACTCAATAATTTGGATCAATAGCAGAATTGAAATGTCACTGCTGCATCCGAATACAGAATGAGAACAGGCAGAGAATTTGAGGAATGCCATCCATTTCCAGGTAAATGGACTTAGACTAGACGGAAGTTCGCTATCCAATTCCGAGCCCCAATACCATGGAATCCTGAGAATCTTCCGCGGTTCAGCTCAACCACTCCGTAGTCATATGAGCCAATAAGATATCTGAACATTAAGATCCAGGGTTTTATGACTGATCTGCCTTTGACCTCCAACCACTTTAACTACCTGTTGAGACTGAAACCATGAGGAACATTGTTCTCCTTCAAACTTGGCTCTCATAGTATAACACAATTAGACAAACATAAAATTGTTAAGCAAACACCTGAAGGTGACAAGAAGCCTATTTATAAAACATACTAATCTAATTCAATTTGATATATCAGGATATTAAAAAAAATTTGAAAATGCCCTCATTTTTGTGTTAACCACTACTAAAACGTTTGTGAAAGTGGGTCCACCTCTGAGGAATTAAGACAGGTGCTGCAAAAAAGGTATGTTTGGACCATGTATAAGACATGAGAAATAAGACATACAGGAAAAGTTTTATAAGTGCAGACACAGTGGCCAGCTGCAAGAAATAAAATAGAAATATTGCTACTACAGCCACTGACAGAAAGAAACATGCATGTGATTACATAAGATACGCAACAATATCCAGAGATAAGGGGAAACCAAGAGCAACATTTGACAAAAACAACTGAAATGAAGAAATGAGGGCAGGAAGACTGATGCATATAAACACTGATTGTTTTCAGATACTGAACAGCATATTAAACACTGAAACCCAAAAGACAGACTCTCATCAGAAACCAACATCGCTGTACCAAGCCGTGTAACAAAGTTCAAGCCAGCATAACAAAGTGTTAGCCAGCATAACAAAGTGCAAGTTGGTGTAACAAGGTGCTAGCCAGTGTAACAAAGTACAAGCCAGCATAAAAAAGTGCACACTAGCATAACAAAACTTTGCAAATCAGTGTAACAAAGTGTAAGCCAGCATAACAAAGTGCACACTAGCATAACAAAGTGCAAGTCAGTGTAACAAAGTGCAAATCAGTGTAACAAAGTGCAAGTCAGTGTAACAAAGTGCAAATCAGTGTAACAAAGTGCAAGTCAGTGTAACAAAGTGCAAGCCTGTGTAACAAAGTGCAAGCCAGTGTAATGAAGTGCAAGCTGGCATAACAAAGTGCAAGTCAGTGTAACAAAGTGCAGAGCACAAACAGAAATTTTGTAGATGGCAATTGTTACTCTAGATCCAAGTGGGCTTAAACAAAATCTCCCACTAGACTAGCCTGGTTTGGAAGACATGGCCAAAACCCCTAGCTATCTGGCCCAAAGCCAAAACATTCTTTCTTATGGTCTACTTTGTCTCGGTCCTTTGGTACAGTCTACTTTGTCCCAACCCAATCAGACCATAGTCCCACAGACCATGGAAAAGCCGGTCCATGGTTGGACGGCAACTGATGAAACAAATTGATCCGAACTAGGAATGTTTTTAGTGTAAACATACACCCGACGGGACTCAATGGTAGCCGACGGGACTCAATGGTAGCCACAGCACACATCAAAAGACAGCATATGTGAAATCCAGGGTAGCCAGCAAGCATCAATAAACTTTCCACTACAGTACAAATCCATGGTTGGTGATGATAATAGTAGCCACAGTAGCCACCTATCATTCCACTTCTTAACACTGCACGTATGACATTCAAAGCCTACAGAACACTTGATATACACTGAAACCTCACACAGTTGAATGCAAGCTTATTAATACTCTATACACATATATATATATCCATATATATATAATATATATATATATAAGATTGTATATCCTATTATATGAGATTGCATTATATTAATAAATGACATATACCATACACATTCCTGCTAGGCATCACACATGTGAGTCCCGCATAGCATATACATTTCAATCACTTAACTATAGACGCGACAATTTATTTTTACACAACACACATGTGGACGCTTTCTTTCCACATTTCTATGTTCTGACGTTACAAAAAACATTTTAAAAATTCACCTGTGCAATATCATTACAGTGGATTCTTTTCTTTATTACTACTAATTAATAATACAATAGAAGAACGATCGGATAATGTAATGTAATCAAGCATTTATATAGCGCCCCTTCAAGATACCTACTCTGCGCTGGCCAAAATGACGCTAAACGTAGTATTTCATACAAATAAAATACATAAGGGTCCATCAATATAATTATATAATAGGAATGCAATAAATTCGGATTTTCGGACCCCTCTACCCCTGTTGCACCACATACATTTCGTGGACTTCCTCTCTATGCGTATGTACATCTGATCGATACCCCATTGCCGAGGTTATATAGCTAGTCATCTATAAGACACTCATTTTACCATAGGCTACTTAATTTATTTCTGTCAAGCATCATAATTGACAGCTTACATTTTTAGCCGTTATGAAGAAATAAAAACGCTAACTACACTACACTTAACTACACTTTGCATTTTGCAAAGTTTTAACTTTTAATGATACATAAAAATTGATTAGGCAGGAATATAGTCTGTGATTGGGTTTACAGTTCTGATTTTAATATTTCATATTGTGGACGTCATAATTAGACAGTTTTGTTTGCGTACAGTACGTACATATTTTCTGAACCCCTCTCCCACTGTACGCACCCCGTTCGCAAAATTGCCGAAATTCGATACCCCTTCCCCTCCTCGCTGCTTACATAATAAATGGATGGCTCCTAAGTCACCAAAACAGTGCACAGTAAGCTGAGAGTCACAAGTGGTGGGCCCACGCAAAAGTATGGAGCCAACCAACGGATTCCCCATTGACAGCTGACAAGGATGAGTGGACAGATGGTCAGAACAACAGACCGGACAGCTGGATGGACTGACTGATGGACAGATAAATGGTCAGATTTCGAATTCTTTTTACATGTCTTAGTGAAGGGAAACTACTAGTATTAGTGGCGGCGCTCAATGGAAGCAACATACGCAATTGCGTACCAAAAGCAAGATAAAAACTCACCAAAAACATTTCAAAAACAATCTTTTATTAAATGAAATAAATTAAATATTTAAACAAATAATTTGTAAATGGAATAAAATTTTCAACTTTGTCAGAACATGCATACTTAGTACTTAAGTTAAGATGTATTGATGTTTTCAAGACTCAGAATAGCTCATATAAATATTATCGGCTTTACATAGCGGACGATAATTGACCATTTCCTGTTTAAAAACAATCTATTTTCCTTTTCCTTTTAAATTATAGTTTAAAATTGCGTACCAAATTGTCAAGGTCAGCGCCGCCACTAACTAGTATAATATAGAACACAATAAAATGAATAAAATAAAATAAAATAAAATGAAGATACCATAGAGTTGTTAACAGCATATATCATGGGCTACGTTGGATTTATAGATAGTTGACTTGATAATAATAGATGGATAGTAGGATAAATGTGACACATCAAGTAAGCTGTACCAACTTCGAAAATGGTCTCAATCTAAGAACACTGAGCGTTTTGTTCAGACTGTTTAACCAAACAATTTAATCTCATTATCAAGATTGACATGTGCTGCAACGCATTTAAAAATGCTAATGAAAACACCGTGAAAAACAATGCAAACTTCCACTGTGGAAAAACTTACCACATTACCATATGAAATCGATCAGCTTAGATAGAGTCCTATATGAACAAACATCGGACTAACCTAGACCTTGATGCTGTAGCATTAGTTTCAACTGTGTTCCAAAACAGTTAGTTAGTTAACCTAAACAAACAACACAGTCTGTGGGGTCAGAGGTTAAAGGTAATTAGGCTGGAGTGCTAAAGACCACAGAGGGCGGAGAATTGTCTTGGTTTAAAAAAACAAAGCCCTTCTCACTCACCTGACCTCCTCTCTCAATCTCTGATATCTGGTCCTGCAAAATCAAATAAATTGTATCACAAACAGGCAAAGACATCCATACATACACCAAACAATACACAACACACACATACATAATACACTATATATATATATAGTTATAAACACACATATATACATTTATATGCATATATATATATATATATATATATATATGTCATATAGACATACACATAATTTGATAAGCATATACAGGTATGCTTACACATTCATTTATCTAGGTTGACCTGAATAACATGCTCGGTCCCAAAGGTGCAGCTGATGGTCCGGAAAAAGCAGCCCAGTGAACGGTCTGTTTCTTGTGGATGTTGGGATATTGATAGTGGAAACCATGCTGAATAAATTTAGCGGATCGGGATCGATCGATAGGACAATCATCTCTTTTTAGTCTACATGAATTATTTACATGCTGACATCGAATTGGTCAACAGGTGAGAGGGATTATGATGAATGATGATCAGTGGCTGATCACCAAGTTGCAGACTTGACAGTCTACAACGCTTGAAGGGGCAGTCTACGCTTGAATGGGCAGCTTACTTGATGTGTCACATTTATCCTACTATCCATCCATTATTATCAAGTCAACTATCTATAAATCCAACGTAGCCCACTTGAAACAAGGACACAGACTCAAGCAAGGCAGCAACAGAGAGGCAGAGATACCTCTAGCAACAGGGAGACATACTTAGTAAGATGTATCTGTTAGTAGGGACCGACCGGCTAGACAATTTCCACCAGGTACCAAATCTAAGTATTTGAATGTACTATTTGCCGGATCCGGGTAAGAACCGAGTAATCCTAATCGTAATCCCAGCATTTCTACAGCGCCCACAAAATCCAAGTCGCGGGAACCAGCTTATTCACAGGCGCGAGTAGTAGTAGGTCGCTATTAGAGCGGCCACTCTGGCAAGTACCATTGCCTAGTCAATTGTCGTCACGTATGGTGAAGCTTAAAATTAAGAATTTTATTATAATGAGATTTAACTAAATAAAGTTGTACCTGTAATAAATTAAAAATAATGAAATAAATAAAATTTTAGCCTTTTATTTGCAGGATGAAATTGGAAATCGATAAAATAATTAATCGAATAACGAATTTTTTAATTATAGTTTCAATTATTTTAAACTATCCATTTGCATTTGTACTATCTGCCCAGGCAAATACTTCCAAATAGTTTTAAAAAATGGGATATTCAGCCGAGGCGAATGTCCGAGGCGATTTCCGGTCAGTCCCTATCTGTTAGGATGTTAGGAGACATGATGATAGCTTACACAGGATTAAATTGCCACATAAAGGAAGACGATCTAAATAGGGTGAATCTGAGAATGAGTTCCTTACTGTGAAGAGACAGATTGTTGGCTGACAGTCTAAGGTATCCACAGATAGAGGCAGAAAACTAAACTAACCCAACTATGCTCTGAGAAGTGTTTTTGCCAAGACTGAAAATGGACACACTATGTAACAGGCAGAATGACTTTTTAACCTCTTCAAAAAGCAACAAGAGTATCTTGAAGTATTAGCAGTAACAGTTAAATAAAATGGCAACATGCAGAATAGCAATGTTTACAACATCCTTACAGCCTTAAAAAGTAACAGAACTTTCAAAAACAGGAACAACATTGAGAACAACGTTGATGATAACTGTACAGCCTTATAACAGATCAACAGAATCACAGTTTCATAATTACTCATTATTATATCTTAAAACTAATGACAAAACATGATTAAACAAAAAATAAAAACAACAAAGTCATCACCTGTGCAAGTTTTCCAGTACTCATCCTAATTGGGTCAGATTGACTTTAGCCAGTAACAAACAACAGTAGTCCATTCTCTCACGTCCAACTAACCCTCTTAATACTGCCACAGGCTTTTAGTTTTATAGACAATGTCAGCCGAACGCAGAGGCTCTTCAGGAGAAAGCCAAAGTGACTTTTATCAAAACAACTTCCCAGGACTGAAGCCAAACCTTGGCTCTTAAAGTCCCAAGTACCCAATTCTACCTGCAGTTATAAGAAATACAAATGGCCTGTCTCCTCCTATGTGTATATACATAGACCTACACAACCACAGTAGCTTATATAGAAATATATAAGTGTATAGGCAAATTTACACACAATATAACCCCATGGCCAGTTTTTTTCCTACACAACCATGAATCTGACAGTTTAAGGTATCCCATACATTAGAATGATACAAACATAAATAACTTCACTTTGTAACCAATGTGATATGAAAGTATAAACTTTACTGCTTGCTTTCAGACCATGATTCCCTTTAAATTGACTATCCTTAAAATTAGCATAATTGTACTTGGACAAGTAAGAAAACTGTATTATATAGATGATATGCAAGCACATAAATTGCACACAAAGTGCTCGTAAATATTAACCTTTTAACGACCAGTGTGGTTGATTATGCCTTACAATTTAGTACATGCTGGTCATTAAAAGGTTAAACAACTTCTGATTCTCTTTGATTTGGGTCCAAGATATCCAAAATTACGTCCTCTCCTAACTTCTCAACCTAAATATACTCTAAATCTGAAATATGCACTTTATTTAACAGTATCAAGGAACCAGAATTTTACGTTAGAATGCGCCAATCTCTCAATGGGATGTTACCATTACCAGCTAATAAATCTTTCAAATCCTTCAACTCTCCTCAGAGTTAAGCTCAGAGCATATCCTTTTAATTCATTCAATAATAACATTTCCAGTCAGCCAGTGTTCAATTTTTTATTAACTATTATTATAATTCAGACAATGAGATACATTACTGAATGCACAATAAACAAGGACGAAATGTAAACTTAGATCAAATAATGAAGAATGCTCAAACACAGTTATTCTATAAAGCAAAGAGTGAGATCTTACCATGCTCAATCGAGTTGTAGACCTGCTTACTTTAAGTTCTCCTACAAGAAAAATAGACAGCCTTTAATATCTGACTCACAGACAAATTAGAAATGCAGTCTCAAAATTAAAATACGATCTAGCAGACACTCGGTTCAACTCCAAATTCCAAAATTCTTTTGTCTACATCTCATCTTCCCGGATATTCTCGTCCCCTCCTTTCCTCTCATTTCCAACTGCTCTCCTCCTCCAAGTCCTCTTCCATGTCCTAAAAGACTCCATTTCAGCACCACATCCACTCAGGCATTAAACAAACCCTACCAATACTCTTGGCCAACTGCACATTTCAATGCATATAACCACATATCACTACAGCAGTTTCAACTATACCACCAAACAATATCACTATGATATATCACCAGACAATACGACTACAATAGTCATATATTATATATCATCAGACAATCTGACAATGGTAGTCACATATGCCACCAGACAATATGACTACAATAGTCATATATATCACCAGACAATACATACCACCAGACAATATGAATAGAGTAGAAGTCTTCACAGTAGCATGAACAATTAATCAACCCCTGGATGGGCAACAGCTGTTGTCTAAGGATCTAAGACACCCCTCCCCCACAGTCTTTGGAGACAAAGCAGAGAGAAGAGGTAATTAACTTCTGTTCACTTCTACACAGTCTGATAGCAGGCAAGGCATGGCAGGTGGGGGAGGTCTCTGCCCCAGATGCATAGACCTACCAGATGACCACTGAAAAATTCATGCAATATTAATTTAACAGAGCAGCAGAAACAGCCACCAAGGAGCCTAAAAGACTCCTGAAACAAAAGCTAATCCAATTTGAAAATCTTAGCTATGCAAATACTTATTTAAAAACGAAGTTGGAGAAAAAAATGTGTCATCACTTCTTTAAAATGAGGTATATAATATGCACCATAGACAAAGAAGAGCCATCCTTGAGGCAGCCATGGGCATGTACTAGGCAGTATTGGCAACTTCATTTTTATCTTCCCACCCAGAGGGTAGGCCTACAGTGCAATCGTTATAGCTGACCTGGCCAAGGGTCCAGATGAAGCAGAAATATCAAGCAGTTTCTGCCCTGTCAGAGAATTGAACCTGATCTCTCAATTGACAGTGCAGCACAATTACCACTACACAATCGGGCAAAGAGTCCTTTAGGCTCTCTTTGTCGCTGTTTCAGCTGCCATTTTAAATTAATATTGCTTCAATTTGTGCCGATATGTACTATATCCAACAATTTAACCCTACCAAGGGACATAGAAGCCAGTTGGTTAGAACACTTTTAGCTTCAGTTTTCACAAATTAAATTGTTTATTTCTAATTCTAATTTTTTTTAAAATAATATCACTGCCATTATGAGCTCCTAGGCATTTTTCACTTTTTTCATTCCCTTTGTTCATGGATTTATATTGTCAGATGTCCCTTTGAGAAGGTTGAAGTTGCACCATGTAAAATATCTGGCTAGATTATGTGGATCCCAAAATGTGGCAATCGAAAAAAAACTCAAGATCGCTTGATAGCCAAGATAGCCACAGTTAATGAATTTCATTGCCAGACACAGTAAAATTATGTCAAAGATCTAATCAAATCGTATCAAATCTCATCATCTGATTAAGGCATCACATTCAAATACTTAGTTACAGTGGGGAAAGTGAAGTCTACAACGGATTTAGGACAATAATCCCCCCCCGGACAATAAACCACGTACAAATTACCCCCCCCCCGGACAATAACCCCCCCGAATAGTATAAGGGTAAGACGAGACATACATACATAACCCCCCTCGAACATTCACCTCGGCTGTCAAAGGGACATCTGACAATATTCAGTAGTAATGAAACTGTCTTTCTTCTTCCTCTTCTTCATATGCCTGTTTCATCTGAACTTATGCCAAATCTTAAAACCCTGTCCCAGGTGTTCATGTATCTGCCAATTCCTCCCAAAGATCCCACAATTCCCACATGGCCATACACGGAAAAACACTGACCATTAAAACAAGCCCCGACCCATTTGACAATTTATTTTAGCAAGGGACATCTGGTATAACACCTGCATGCCATATATATCTGACCTCTGCTAATCAGACTTGAATAATATGCTAATTAGCAATTATAATCAGCAGCTTTGACTAACACAATGATTTACCAGTCTAAGGATCACGCCCCGCTCAAGTAGGGCCCACAGATTCAAAACCGCAGAACTAGGTGGTAAACATATGAAACTGCATAACCTCAAGCATGCAGAGTCAATCGATAACCAACCACTTGAACTATAGTCATCGTGGATCAATGCCAAAGCAGCAGAAAACAAGACTATCTGGACCAGACTGCTAGTACAATATTGACCTCTGACAGAATAAATCCAATTTAGGACAATATTCAAATTTTTCTAAATGATCAATATTTAACAAAGAATGTACAACACAGACCATATAAAAAAAAATAAAGATTGGTTCAACTAAAAACAAAATCATCTGAGGTTTAGACAGAGTTGTATGGTCTCGAGATATGGTCTCTAGTTTATAGTTTCTAGTGTCTCGGTCTCGGGAGCCTGTTGTCTCGGTCTCGTGGTAGTGTGTAGAATTTTCAGAAACTGTCTTGAAGTGAAAGTCTTGTTCTGTCTCGAACAAGAGGTTCTGATAAGTCTCGTGTTAACTGTCTTAAAATCATGCGCTATGAACTCAAACTTGAAGCTATAAAAAACAGTAATGCTGGTAAGCGCACAAACCACATGATACTGAAATCATTTCAATTTTCTTAAAGTGGAAGAATGTCTAAGAGAGAACCTGAAATTGTGAAATTTGTGTTTACGCAATTTGAAGTTATTGACAAACAATAGCTATGACGTGCCATTTGTGGCTGATCTAAAACCACCATAACCGAAACAACTTCGAGTTTCACACGATGAGTAAGGATACGCGCAAATTTATAGTTTCCTTTGGTATCTGAATTTGCTTGTTTAAAATCGTCTAGAAGATTTCAGACATGTCTAAAAGGCTTTCTTGATACTCTTCAGAAGATAGGCCGACAAAGAGATATCGAAAAAGATAAAACGCGGCAATAAAAAAACTGTTCTTAGGAACTGGTACTACATTATAAGTTATAAATGAACCTTATTCCCGAAAACTGATACATGAATATTTTACAGCCTTTTATATAAGATCATTGGTTTTTTACTGCCTGGTACTGTCTCGTGGTGTCTTGGACCTAGTGTCTCGGTCTTGGTCCCGCACTGTCTCGGTCCCGCACTGTCTCGGTCCCGGTATTTCACTGTCTCGGTCTCGTCTTAGTCTCGAAGTTCCAAGTCCTGCATATAACACTGGGTTTAGAACAATTTATGTAAATTTATTAGCGATTGAACCGAGTGTCAATTTCCTGCCGAGTACCCAGTACCACAAGTGAATATAACTGAGTTCAAGTACCAAATATTAAAGTCTCATTCTCTTGATTTTTAGTTTGGCAGTGTGTTAAATTTTTATGACATTGGTTAACTATTGATGATTTACAAACATGCTGTATAGAGTGCTTAGGTATGTTAAACAACTTTAGACATCTTCTTGCTAACCATATTGGATGTAAACAAGGTAAAACATTAAACTTCAAATAATGTGTGAATTTATTTGTGTAATTTTCAGTTTTTCACTATGAAAGTGATAAAGTGATTTAAAAAATTAAATGCGATTGTCTTTTTGCAGATTAAAAAAATCTGAATATCGTTTACAAAACAGAAAATAATCAGAATTCCGATTTTCATTTCACAAGCCAACTTATATTAATACTCAGACCCGTTGTTTGTCCGAGTTTGAGTAATGTAGAGGTACAACAATACTTGGCTGAGTCTAGTATCCAAGCCGAATTTCGGTCCATCCCTTAAATTTATGTAAACTGGTTTAGTAAGATCGCCACTACCATCACCAACAACAACACCACCTGTACAGTAATTGTCACATGAACACCAAAATCAGTGCTGCTAATACCACCATCTGAAACTGATCAAAATTCAGTAATATGCTTACCACAAAATGGAAAACAAAGGGAACATTATGAATCCTTTTGAAATGACAGTTAGTTACAGACCACTGACCAACAAGCACATGCAAATAATATATAATAAATGACACTGAATATTTACAATACAAAAAATTTGAATCAATCGATCAATTAGAGAAAAAAAATTTCAGTTTTAGCCTTTAAACATATATTCAAATCTATAGAACAGCATACAAACCTTAATTTAAAATACACCAAAACATATTTTACAGCAAATAAGTAGCTCCACTACTGGAAAGCCCCTAGCTTTTGCATACTAGGTTTAACAAACATAAATATTATGCAGACTTTATTTAAGCACACAACTTTCAAGGCTTCAGGATCTATGGAATAGCACACACGCACACACACAAACACAAAATATGCCATCTAATACACATGACGTGAGCACAAGTCAGCTGTCCTGTACGCTATGCAATCTGTCTTTTTACACCGAACACAGGATCTGTTTAGAATTTAACACTAATAGTGCCAAGCACAATAACTAAACCAGGTCAATGGACACAGCTGAGTAACTCAGCCACTGTTTGCTCTCTGACAGTGCCAGTCCCACACATGGATAAAAGGAGAAGGGTAGTGCTAATGATCCTTGTTATCACACAGTGAACATGTTAAACTGAAACTACAACACAGCTGAGTTAGGTACACCCCACAAAACAAAGATCAGTTGTAGTAGTTCACAAAATAGTCTCCATGATGTATATGTTAGAGGAACATAAATCATAAATATCACATGCTTGTCATGTGTGAATGTGTGAGTAATAGAGACTAAATGCTCATTTGCAAAGCAGATACAACGACTTCATTTTCATAGAGCGATCAGTCACTGAACTTCAGTCGTAGAATAGAACATTCTTTATTAACCGCATTTTCGTTTACAAACTATACGTGAAGATTTGAAGATAGTGTTGCTTGTTCACAACAATAGAACTTATGATAATTATGATGGTCCATAAAGCATCCTAATTATGAATGTTTTCCTCAATAGACTGTCAGCAGATTGTATGACTCGGTCAGTCATGGGCCCAAGGTTACAATGTATAACCAGTGACCTAAACTAGCTGCAACAAATAAATCAAGACATGCCCTTCGTTCCCCAAGACTGCTGAGAAAAGGCAACCGCTAGCCAGCCCATAGAGCTGTGGAAAGGTTTTCAGAGAGGTAATTGTATCTTATCAAATTCTCTCAACATCTCACAGCCAAGTTATCACGTTAAACATGATGAAAATAGCCTGAGGACTCAAGATACAGCACATCAAGGTTTCAAACTGATTTATTGTATTCGTATTCACTTTTTTGAACCCTGTTACTTTTAACTAAAAATCTGAGATTTTTTATTAAATTAACAGATGAGAATATTCGGATTGTTTCTGGATAAGAATGGAGACAAACCCCATGTGTTGGAGTGTAATCATACTCCATTATACTCCATGTGCCCAAAGATGCTGTATTTACCAGAAACTGTCAGTCCCCAAAATGAAATGTACGCCCATTAGTTTCCCAGTTTTCAAGTTTTGTCCCACCTGCATAAATTTATGTGAGCTACCAGGGTGGCAAAATGATCATGATACAACCAGTCACTGTTGAATTCAGAGGCTGAATCCTATTGCATCTGTTATGAAATTCACATGCACTTATTGCCGATTTATGAAACAGGAATATGCAGGCTGAATGACGTGACCATGTGTTGGCTCAAATCCATCTTAACCTACGCCAATAGACGCCAATACTAAGACAAAGCATATAGTCTAAAACTGCATTTAATCCTCCTACCTCAACAAGAGAAAACAACCTGAAGCCAGATCGCGTTGTCACGCGCGGAAACCACCCTTAAATGTAGGCCTACACGGTTCGAGTCTTATACACGCATATACATTTAACTAAAGCGCTACACACAAATTCAACAGCTCTTGTCAGAGATCGAACGCTTCTACAATACACACTCATGCGTCTGTCAGGGCCCAAAGCAAACACAAGTATCGCATAAACGGTCACCTGTGACCAAACCTAATGTAAATAAACCGGTTAAGTAAATAGTAAATTACATAAAACAACGTTTTTGCATCAACTCACGTGTCCTCCTTTCGCCATGCAGAAGCATAACCGACACCCCT
Source organism: Bimastos eiseni (assembly GCA_959347315.1). Classification (NCBI taxonomy): domain Eukaryota; kingdom Metazoa; phylum Annelida; class Clitellata; order Crassiclitellata; family Lumbricidae; genus Bimastos; species Bimastos eiseni. The sequence goes on along the minus strand of OY365808.1, from coordinate 49,518,770 downwards.
CCCTAAACACATTTTACGGACTAGATCAGTCAATCGTAAGACAGCGCACGGAGGCAACCGCAGCGAAAATGAGTGACTGGAACGCAGTGAGATAAACAACGTTATGCAGCGAATCCAACAAAGGGTATCAAACTAGCTGGAAATTAGACATCACGCATGTTTGCATTAATCTATTGGGGCTGTATGGTTGGGTTTTTTATAAACATCAGCCCAATTACTAATTTCGAAGTAATTGTCTGTGTAAACAGTTTCTGCAATATTATTGTTATTGTCGTAACCTTTCCAACGCCATCAGTGTCCAGTTTCTCAGCAATGCACGAGACAAAATGCTAGACGTCACAAAGCACGATGCTTTAACAATTATTTAAATTACAATTAACAATTATTAACAATTCCGAGGTAGTGAACTGTGGCCTACACATACGACGCCATAGTAGCTGCGAGCTGCACCACACCCCACGATTGGGAGACAAGCCACGCGGTTTTGCTTGGGTTTGTGCATCCGACTTCGGTCTGTGTGTGGTCTTGATTCTACCCTTGACAGCTAGAGGATGCATGGGAGTAATGGGAATTCGATCGCTGTCACAATTTAACTGTCACCTCCCAGATTTGTTTCTTAAAATTCATAATTCACTTTATGGTAAACGTTGCGTTGGAAATTATGAATTTCCAACACAACGTTTACCATAAAGTGAATTATCGGCTCCTTAGCCTATGAAGAATATTCGAATTGATAGTTCTGGAATAATGCTGAATTATTAGGACAGCGGCGCGACTTGACCCAATTTTAAAATCAAGATGGTCCGTAAAATCTAGAATAACGTCCTTGACATGGATAACTGAGTTTTATTTTTAGTTTACTGTTGATTGTTTTTGTCACGCAATATCTCGCGAGATAAACGCCATCTGACAGACACAAAATCGTTAACTCCAGGGTTCGTAATCGTAATCTCCAAACTTCTAAAGCGCCACTTGAAAGCTAAGCGCAGGGCACTAGTTTTTCACGAGCGCTGCATCAAATCAGAGGTGTGGTCCAAAGATGGGTTGAGTGACTTGAGTGATGCGGAGAGAAAAATCCCAAATAGGCCTAGGCCTACTCCATTTTATCGAGCGTCAAACGACTTCAGTTTCCCTATCGGCCTCAACATAATGCACGCTAGGGCGACAGAGCCAAACACCGATTGGGAACCACAGAAGAACTGAAGAACTAAGGATATAATTAGTATAGTGTTTTGTTGCCATAAAAATTAAAACACACATGTGCTCTTGGCCATTGAGGACTTTGATTCTAATATATGTGCACCGGTCACCTGTAAAAAAATTATCACCAAAGATCTTTGTTATTACTATCTGGGATAAAGTTCGCACAGACTTACACAGACAAGCAGGCAGTCTGAGAAGAGTAGACTGAAACTAAATAAAATATTATTGCGGTTGCAGTTTGCACTTGTATCAAACATGTGAAGACAACGAAATTTTAAGCTATATAAGATTATAAGGAGTGTCACTTAATTCATTGAGCTCACGTGTAGGCCTAGGCCTAATTATAATGAAGCCACAGCGTAGGCTGTAATTATAATCAGGTCTGTAACTTAATTGACTTGTATATACACCAATGGAGGAAACGGCTGGAATGTCGGAAAGAAGGACATAAAGGCACGCAATCAATAGGCCTATTCGTTTCAATATCCGGACTGCGGAAGTCACATTGGAAAGCTGTATGAAATCAATTATAATTAGCAATGTTGCAAGTATTCAAGCAATCGGTTGCACCTATTTGATCACGCTCAGTTTATTTGAGAAGACAATTATTGCTCTGCAATAAATGCTCAACTATAACTAGGCCATATATATATATGTATATGTATATATATGAGTGTATATATATACATATACATATATACATACTCCGTTCATCTACGCGTGCAGACTTTACCATATCTCGCACTAAGAACAAGTTTGGGAACCGTGCATTCTCAGTCGCAGGACTCACAGAATGGAATAGTCTCCCAATTTCAGTCCGTCAAGCCACAACCGTTGCTCTTTTCAAGACAAAACTGAAGACCTACCTATTCTCCCTGATCTATGACTAAGAATGCAGCACAGCGCTTTTGTGCAAGACTTGTCTTGTCAAAGCGCTTTATAAATGCCTATAATAGTTGTATTGTTTTGTATGTGTAGGCATTTGTGCATTTCTTTTCTTGAACTTCCTGGCCATAATTTTATCTGTAAGCTCTTAAGTTCATGTTCAGCTTTTTTAGATCCTCTCTTATGTGTACGCATGTTAGGCCAACCTAATAATATGTTGTAATGTAATGTAACTCTTCGAGAATTTCTCATGCAGTGCCCGTGCTCAAAAATCACATCGGCTCCAGCGCTAGGCCTATAATTATATGGCCTAGGCCTATATCAAAATTTAGTCAAGTCGGCAATAGCCAATTAATGTTCTCGTTTCTTTCCGGTGCCAGGTCGACAATCATGGTTGAAGTTTCTTAGTTCTAGGGCCTATATACCAGGTGACCACTCATTTCTTGTTAGGGTAAGGAGGTATACAGACTAGCTGTCATTTTACTAAGCCACACAATAAACCCTTTCGATATAAAAGGCCAAAAATCGTGTAGACCCCCGAGGATTTTGACCAGCACCGGACGAACAGAACAATATTTGACAATTGCTGACTGGATTTGACCAGCTTATTCACCGGCGCTAGGCCTATATAGGCCTACCAAATCAAATCCCGGGGTCCGCAATAGCCAAACTATAATGCAATTAGACTCCGACAAGTAGTAGTATAGTAGTTGCTTCAGTTTAACGACACTACGTGTCAACAAAGATCATTAGCGTCGCCCTCCTTCTTTATCAAAACTTGGGACTGGCACTGCTAGAATACGAGCAGTGGAGTTGTTAGCCCTAGGCTAATTGTTTACGTCTTTACGATCAGTAGTAAAACGTGACTGGAAACGTAGGAGCTATTTATTTTAGCGGAAGTGACATACGCTGAAACATCTGGTGTATAATTAATAGATCATTGACGCCAGTCGTGATGCGACTTATGCTTATTACTTGATTAAAATTAGTTTATTTGATACATTTTGCATGAGTGAATATAATATTGTGATTTTGAAAGTCAGCTATACGAAGGGCTATAAGAATTGACAAAATGGCTAAGATTGAACTTGGCAAGAATGTACCTACTGGTCAAGTCAGTTTTGTCTGCCAGAAATGTTTACAACCATTGAGGCTGGAGCCATCATTTTCCGCTATTGATGCTCAGACATACGCCGAAGTGACAGGTGAAAATGTATATTAACCTGGCTGTAGAAGCACTTCAATGCTAGAGCAAAGGGGCGCGAAGATTACTGGCTGTAAGATGCAGATGCTATTATTTCCAAAGTTACAATTAGTCATTAAATAATTCGCTATCCATAGAGATGGGACATTGACCGCCCAACAGTGATGTATTTCTGGAATTCGTATGCCTCTACCTTTCCCAATTTTCCTTCTACTCTGGTGCCACAAAGCCAGCGAGGATAACTAACTAGAGCAGAGTGACAGTCGGCAGCAACAGCCAATAACATAACTCTGAAGATTTTCTATCCCTATGCCTTGCACTTACCTTATCTCTTGAATAATCTCCAACCTGAATTTCACATTCTTTGTTCCTGCATCTTTTGCTTATCCAAGAGTACAGTTGTTTTGCATAGTGCTTCTGCTGGCAAAAGTTACTAATGCAGTGGATAGTTGTTTATCATGTTTCTAATGATGACACTCATCCTGACCGTAACTGACTTTCACTATGCCTAACCGACCGTCACAATGCAAAGTGATAGGAAGTAACGACTGTTGACTGTGAAGGGCTAGTCCTGGGAATAATATTCATCCATTTCTAGCATGTTTTGATCAATGTGCATGCATTTTTGAATGTGCATGCACAGTCGAAGGTTTGCGCACGCACAAAGGTTTCCATTGCTATCTGGTGGAGCAAAATCAGCCACTGCAGATTTTATCCTTTGATGTATTTTGTGTTGACAGTTGCTCAATTGTTAAACTTTATTTTTGACCACTCAATTTACAGTTCCACATGATTTCTCATGTGCCTTTATATTTGCACAGGTATAATTAGAAATGATAGCAATAATACTGATGTAATAGTAATGTGTAAGTTACCTTGAAGGAAGGTTTATGATGTGATATTTATTACTAAGGTTTAGCATTAGCCTAATGAGATCTTCATTTTATTTAGCTCCTATGACGAATGCATCCTCAGTGGAAGATGACCTGGATCTAACTCCTTCTTCAGGAGGAGTCATCAAGGTATTTAATTTAATAAATTGCATATAAATTAGTAATCAATTGTGAATCAACTTCGGCTTGATGGCTGTCCTGTATGGTATGTCTCTTGATTTTGGTTACCTTACATTACCATGTATTTTGCATCTATATTATTATTATTATTACCGAAATTTGATACCGCCCTTCTTCCAACATCTTTTGCTCAGAAGTGCATACACACGCCTCGACGGCGCAATTGCAGTTATACTGCAGAGCAATGGTGCGCGAAGGACTTGCTCAAGGTCCCTACACAGCAACACCCCGGACGAGGCTCAAACCCGCGCGCTCAGCACACACTGAACGTTACGGACTGACCGCTCTAACCGATCGGCCACTGTGCCACACCGTATATATGTTTATATGCGTACATGTATCTAGACACTTAATATATAGCACCTGTAAGGTACTGTACCTTACAGTAACATTGCATACTCTAGCCAATAAGTGATTGTCACTGGATGCTGGGATCAATGTTCACTATTTCAGTTAGATTAACTTTTAATTAGACCTGTTAGTATAAATTTCTTTATGAGTTGATGAAACTAATTCTGGTATCTGGTCTTTGACTTTTAGCCACCTTACTCGGACGACGAGTCCGAAGTTGAAATCAGAGACATTCAGAAATATTCAACATTTGAAAGTGGAAATGGATTTACTTTATTAGGAGAGTTTGAGCCTCATTCCGGTGAAAGCCTCAGTCGACGTCTACGGGTGAGTTCCTCGCTGCGTGATCTTGATCGACAAGAACATGGCTTCATTGCTTATCTAAGTTTGTTGGACTAGTTCAGCGCTTCCCAATCTTTTTTGACCGTGGAACCCTTTGGATTCAAAATTTGTTGAGAATGCTTTCAATTATAGGTTTACGGCTAGATCAGATTAATAACACAAATATCGATGACAATGACATATGAATTCTCTTTCATATGAAGTTATACCCAGATGTTAAACAAAACATTTGTCCTGATCTGTTTGAGAACTGTTCTGACCTATATCTGTGAATCTGTGCTGTGGCTGTGAGAGCTTGAACTTTTCTGCTAATAAACGAATATTGATTGATTGATTTTCAGGTACACTGCGACTTGTTTGATTTGTTGTCCGGCCAATCAGAGGTTGACCATCCGCTGTGCGAGGTCAGTAGTGAAATCATTTCACAGATGTCTTCTTCTCCATCCATGATACAATTCAATATCATGTCCAATATATTAGAGCCACCTGTTCCCATTCTGCCAAGGCTAAGACAACTGAAATCATTAACACTTCAGACTTTTGGCTGTCAGTGGAGATTTGCTTAAGACAGTTTTCTCAAACTCATGACCGTTGGGTCAGATTTGGTCTCAAATCTGATTTTATCTCCAATTGCAGATTTTTTCTCATACTCATAGTCTCATTTGATTCAGTCTGATTTTTTTGGTCCACAATGTTTCATAAATCATTTTTAATCTTTCATAATTTGCTGATAAGTTAAGTAATATTTCAATTTTTCATCTTCTTTACTAAATGTTTTAGCAAGATATTGTTTCAACATGCTATGAGCCAAATAACTTCAATATAGATCTTGTTCATGCAACACGTTTAGTATTGACCTGACAGTGTGGAAGATGCCACCGATATTTGAAAAGACTAACTTAGAGGAACTTTAAAAAATTCTCAAGATTTTTAAATCTTATGGAAAAAGCTGATGCCTTCAATCAATTAAGAAACAAAGGTTGTTGAACTTTCATGTTCTCTGTTTATCAGTATGATCTAGCCTTTCTTGTGCATATAAGCATCCTGAACTCCTCGACTGTTGCTTACAGAACAGAAAGCAGGCTCTTATGCAGATGCGTGATTACATTCGAGCTTTTACAGTTTTACAGTTAACCCTTCAACAATGAGCTTGTATTAAAGTGCATGGGAAACCAGTGCAGCCCATTGATAAAGGGTTTAGCTGAGCTTGTGGGAAAAACGAATAATTTCTCGAAATTTCACTTATTTTAAACATTCATTTCTTCAGGTCATAGGTGTAAACATATTTTCTGATGTTGAGAATATTTAGTCCTTTTTGTGATATTTAAAAAAATCATCTTCATTACAACACTATTTAGAATAGAAGAATGTTGAATAGAAGAATTGTTTTGTTGTAGGATTGTACAGACACCCTCTTAGATCAGCTGGACAATGAACTAAAGGCAACAGAAGATGAATGCAAAGTTTACAGGTTGGTTCATATTCAGAGCCATCATTATGGCTATAGTTGCAAGCTATTATCACTGATTGCTATGCGATTTTGGGTGCTAGTTAGTTAAATAATTGTTTTATTGCTATGTCGTTCATTAAATATTAAGGCTGTTGTATTGCCAGTTACAATGGCAGAGGTTAGTGTTATTCATAGTGGATTTATATGTGTATTAAGCATGCATGGTAATTCTGCAGTTTGTGTAGGTATGTACGTGTATGTATCGAACTATTTACAAAATATCAAATTACACTTGAGATTTGGATATTAAATTAATGAATTGGGAATTACTACAAGAATCTTTTGTTATTAAGAGTAATTCTTATTAGTAAAGCAGTTGATTACATATAAGGCTGTCAACGGGTACCTGGGTACCCGACCGAAGTCGATTACCTGGGTAATGAAATCGGTTTTCCGGTACCCGAAATTTCGTAAAAATGTGCGATTTTACCTGGACATATGCCAGAAATATTTCGTTGGTCATGTATATTGGCTGAGTGCCCGGGCAATGAAAATAGGTTCTTGGGTAACAACATTCCATAAAAATGCGCTATTTTACCCAAACAAAGAACATATGCCAGAAACATTCCGTTATTCATATTGGCTGACTGCCCGGGCAATGAAATCGATTCTCTAGTGTCCGACATTTCATAAAAATGGACAATTTTCTACATTTCCTAACAAAATATCCGCGTGGTCCGGTACCCGGGTACCCAACCGCGCAGGTGGACAGGTACCCGGGTTGTCATTTCAACATTTTTTGAGAACTTTAATTACATATGCCTGGCCAGGGTGTAATTGTTGATGGTGGATATGATTAAATAGATGATTATATTGTAATTAGCACTGTCCCGAACATTCCCTCCGTATTCGCTTTGGGACCTACTACTCAGTCAAATAGCTATTTGGTAGTCGTAGAATAGTAGTGGTCGGACCGAATACGAATAGTGATCACGTGAAATCTGTTTCTGCAAATGCGGCTGCTATATCGAGTGGACGGAAGTGACTCTCATTAACATAATATAGGCTGTGGTTACAGCCAGGTGTTGCCTACAGCCTGGACCATGGTATCGCAGTGTTAGCCATCTCATTTCTAAGTTTGGTTAATTGGTTCCATTTCTAGTTTACACAGACTGGCAGAAGGTTGAAAAAGTTACATGTAGTTAGCTGTTTACTTTTAGTTTATGTATTAAATTTACTGAATGAATGGATATTACAAGTATGATGGATTTTATTCTACCTATGCAGAGATTTCTTGGATAAGCTTACTTCAACAAATGAAGACATAGATGAAGCTGCTCTTGATGAAGAACTGGTGCAGGTCTGAACTTTCTTCTACTTGACAGCTTCTATTTTTTTAAATCTCTTTTAATTTATTTTTTGCAGGTTTTATATATGTTACCATAACTAGTACATGGAACTGTTACAATCTTGTTACTTTAAGTGTGGATCGATTGTAACAGTTTTAATTGATTACTGCTGTGATTAAACTAGTATTAACGATTATCAATGGTTAAGCTTTTTGATTAATTGTTAAGAGTTTCTTTTATTATTACTTTTTGATTAAGTATGTTTTATTTGTGTTCTGTAGCTGGATGCAGAGGAGGAGGCGCTTAAGGCTCAGCTGGAAGAAGTGGAGCAAAAGAGACTGCATCAGACGGAGGAAATCGAGAAGGAAAAGGAAAAGTCTAAGAAGTTGGCAGCCGAGGAAAACAAGTATGGATGATCGTTAGATTGACGTTTTTTTCAGGATTGAACTAATTAACCTTTAACCTTCATCTTATCATAAGAATAATAGATAGATGATTTAATATATACAGTAAGCCTATTTCCTGTGCACTTTGATTGCAACCAAGCACTTGCGACATGACCTTTAATTTTCTTAGTGAGATTCACATACTTTGAATTTTATCTTTAATCTGCACAGTAACATTGACATCCCCAAAAAGATGGAGATCATTATCAAAATTCAATTACTGTTTTTCAAGAACAAAGTAATATCCACTGTTTTGTCAATTGTGATTGTTATTATGGTACATGCCATGGCATTCAAGTTTAATGCATGCTTGGAATTTTTTTAATGTGTTGCATAAATTTGGGCTCCGACTTTTACGTTTAATTTATTTTGAGGGATTGTTGAAATATTTTTCTTTTTTTAAGACGTTCATTTTGCTCGGGCTGAATGAATGAAGACTTTGGGATGTATTTGGTGTATTCTAAGTGTTCTTTATGTAATATATTATCGCCTGCCTTCCTCGCTACTCTCACATCTCTACCTTCATGACTGAGCACTTAACACTGGCTTCCGCTCATACCCCGCATTTGATTTAAAGTGCTTATACTTACATCCAAAGTATTTTTGGGTCAGGCTCCATGCTATCTTTGTGATCTTATCCACCATCCCATTTCGACCGCCTCTTGTCCCTTCCTTCTTTAGAACGACATGATCTCTTGGTAATTCGGACTCGGACGGCTCTCGCCCAACATCGTGCTTATGCGTCTGTTGGTCCTTTGCTTTGGAATGACATGTCCTCTGTGAGTCGCTCTCTAATTTTAACTCGAGGTGCTTCTGCTTCTGCCCGCATTCTTAAGACTTTTCTATTCCCACGGGGCTTTGTACTGGGAGAAGCGCTATAGAAATACGTAAATACAATACAATATACCCAAGTTACACATTTGGCATATTTTTAGCATTTAAAATAAGTTTTCAGTTATTTGTTCATATTCCGTTGAATTTCAGTCGTATTGGATTGTTGTTTGTTAGATATTACAAAGAATTTAATGAATACAAGCGTCAGTTACTTGAATATGAAGATGCCCAACAAAGGTAAATCATAAATTTGAATTTATTCTATTTTTATGGCAGCCTTATGTCGTCTATATTTTGACTAATTTATATTTAATGTCATACATGTTGAATATTTCCGTAAAAACAGATACAAACGATTTGATGTAACAAGCATTATTTATACACATTCTTTGAAGCCAGTTCTGAAAATTCTCTATGTAATTATACATACAGTTGTGTTAAGTCAAACCTATTAGTAGCACGCATTACAAGTGTCTGTATGCGGATGTAATACATACATACATGTTAAATATACAAATACGTACATAAATAAACACATCACATACATACTTGAATAGAAACAATAATGAATACCTAAGTTTGTGCAAAAACCAGTCATAAATGCGTTTGTGCACGCATGTGACATCTGCCAAGTTATGAGACTGCTTGTTGGGAATTAAGTTATTAATTTTCTATAAGCTAATACCTGAAGGAAATAAGACAGTTTAGTCAAATATTTGTGCACATATTTTGTAAAAATATAAAATATCATTTTTTGGGATAGTGTATTTAAATAGTTTTGGCTGCGTTATCTGCTGAATTTGGCCTTAGGGCATCATGTGGTATAATACAGTTTGTAGTACGGCAGACATATTAGTTAGATGTCAAAATCTGTGAAGTCTATTTTCTGGCTGAGCTAGTGAACAATAAGGGGTCCATTTTCTATGCCTACGTCACGCATAAATGCATGCATTTTAAAACACACGAAAGCATGCATAAAATAGGTATTTAACTGCATACTTGAATATATATATACATTTATTAATAGGTAATTTTTTTAACCAGACCTGCTGCTGTTGTACTGTATGTGCTTTTGATCAAAAACTCGAACGAGGATATCCTTAGAAATACTCAGAAGCCACGTTAAATTTGTTTGGCTACATCAATACTCTGTTACATTGCATTATATAAATGCTCAATTGTATTGTATTGTATTTAAACATTCCTAGAGCACTTCTGGTAGGGTAAAACGTGCAGAACCGCTTCTGGCTCTCTTTGAGACATTATGGAGAACCAGAAATGTTCTTCAGAGCTATCAACAGCAGAGTAGATATCAGAAAGTAGGGAAAGGAGGGCTGTTTCTGTGGAATGGTGAGCCCTAAAGCCAGACAATTACATAACATTACATTTATGTCTGTGCTATACTGAAACTTGTTGCTGGCAGTCTCTGCATTGCAAATGTGTTTAAAAAACTGTGTATGCATACCAAATTACATAGATAAATGCATAATGTGAATGTTGATAAAAACTAGAGCCACTGTACGTATTTTTACAGTGTTGACAATCAGTTACGTTATGCCAAGACACAGCTGGATCGTTTGAAAAAGACGAATGTCTTCAATACAACATTTCACATCTGGTAATTGTATTAAATAGATTGAATAGAAACTTGAATAAGAAAATGATTAAAACAATGATATGGAGTGTGGTCCTTTACGGATCAGAGACATAGACAATAAAAGAAGAAGACAAGAAAAGATTAGAAGCATTGGAAATGTGAATGTGGCACAGAATGGAAAATGTTAGTTGTACAGAACACAGGACAAACGAAAAGGTATTACAGATGGTAGGAGAAAAGATCAATGATGAAGACAATAACAAAGAAGATGGATTGGACCAATACTACTACGAAACATTGTCGAGGGAAAAATGAAGGGAAAGAAAACAAGAGGAAGACCTAGAAAATTTTTTTTGACTGGATGATGGAAGGGGTGACTACAAGTAGATAAAAGAGGAGACCGAGAACAAAGAGAAGTAGCGACATTGGACATACAAACCTGTCAAAAAGACAAAACTAAAGAAGAAGAATTGTATTAAACAGTTACTTTGGCTTTAGGATATTCCACTTTTGACTGAGTTGCTTCTTACTTATGCCTTTCCTTTCAATCTGTCCACTTTGACAAATTTACCTCAACAATGCTTATTTGTCGTGTGTTCTGTGCATTGCTTGCTGACTGTTTTGATAAATTACTACCATTGTCTTGCTGATAACACTGTTCTAGTTTCTTTTAACAGTGATGCTTATCCTCCTACTCTGCAATAATTTTCTGCTATTTGTGTTGTTGCATCAATCAGATTATTCATAGACTGCAAGACCATGCCTGTGAGAAGTATAGTTGAAAAAGGCCCCTATGATGCCGTTTTTGTCAATGTAAATTTAGGACACCAGGCACTTATTCCTGACAAGAGAGACCCAGCCAAAGGTCAAAGCTATTTCTTTCCTGAGTCGACCTAAATGTGCACCACTACCACGGTAAAAATTAAACCTAATCCTGTTGATGAGACATACTGTGTGCAAGAGTGATCCTTAAGATGGGTTTGGATTGTGCACTGACCACCTCTTTGACCTTTGTGTACCTGAGGATTTATGTAGCATAGCGTAGAATGTCTCAAAGGCTTGAAGTTTGGTAATGATCATTGAGGTTCTTTATATAACATCATTGTATCTTCTTCCAGGCATAGCGGCCATTTTGGTACGATTAATAATTTCCGCCTCGGTCGACTGCCAAGTGTTCCGGTAAGCTGTGATTGTAATCATAGATTTATGTGATGCTTGTCACCAAAAGTGAATAATGAGAGATTAATGCACCAGATATAATGACTTAAGTCAGAGGCAGAAAACTCTTTACATAGTGAAATATAGTTTCACCAGTTCAGTTAAAATATTCCACTGTGTTTTATATTGTAGTAATATTTAAAACTGTCCACTATATTGAATATCATATCCATGTTTATCAATGTTTATCATGTTTATCCATGTTTATCATGTTTATCATCCAAGCATTTCTGAATAGCTAGTACTGTAAGAAGAGCTATATAGATAACCAGATACGATACGATGTTTAATGACAGTTGTTTTTTGCTGTATACCATTTTGTCTGATTCATTTTCCAATTTCCTTTATGTAAGAATTGTATTATAACAAGATTTTAGTGAATGTAGAGTTGCAAATCAATCTAAGAATGTATAAGGAATCAATGTCCAGGATGACGACTGGACCATTGTTCACTCTAATTTTTTGGAGATAGTGTGTGCAAGAAACTGTTTATGTGCAAGATTTTATAAATGGTCCACACTTTTGTGCGCTGGTTCGAGCTCAATGCGATGATAGTTAAATTAAGACCATAATCTAAAAGTCTATAGTGATGACTGATGAGCTCTGATAACCTAGCAAAAGTCCCTTGTCTAAATTGTGTCTTAGAGCAGACGATGCATACATCGTATTGTATGCAATTGTAGCGTTCAATATTGCAATTGTCTATTCTGCCCAGCTAAATATTGCTTTACAGTTTGTTTCAATATTTTTTTTTTTTTCAAGATAAATATTTTTGTGTGCACTAAATTCTTGTGTGCGCTGGCTCCATGGCCTGTGTGCACATGCACATGCGCACAGCTTAGAGCCTAGAGGGAACACTGACTGGGACTGTTTGAAATAGGTCTAACTAATCTAATGGTCCTCTGAGAAAGCCAGCTGACTGGCAATGTTGTCTTATGTGCAGTATATTTAATAACTATTTTTTCCTCCCGAATTGTTTAGGTTGAGTGGAATGAAATAAATGCTGCTTGGGGTCAAACGGCCCTACTACTGCATTCGCTTGCCAACAAAATGAATCTAACGTTTAAAAGGTGTGTAATTAACTGCTGCTTCTTGTTTCATTCCTACCTTGAGATGCAGAGGTGTTTGCTGGCACTGTTTGGAGGTGGCCTAGTGACAGAAGAATTATCAGCATTTCACTTGTTAAGTCTGTCCTGTTGTGTGTATTTTGATTTATGGATGATTGTTATTGTCATAATGTGATGTAATGTAATCGAGCATTTTTATATCGCCGTTCAAAATCAGTCGGTGCACGTTTTTAAGTTTCCTCATTGGTAAGACTCCTGAAAAGTGTTCTGATGCATTTTTACTAAGTTTTAGGGTAAAACTCTACTACATTGCATTGTCAATTATATCATTTATACGAGTATATATGGCATCACATTTAGATATTTGTACCTTAATGTGATGTAATCGCTTCATTATTTCTTTAAGGATACTTTGTTTAAACAGTATGCGTCGATACATAGAAGAGTTTATAAATAATTGTTAGATATCGTCTGGTGCCATATGGAAACCATTCCTACCTGGAGTCAATGGCTGAAAATTCGAAAGAGTTACCGCTCTATAGTTCAGGTGGATTCAAGTTCTTCTGGGATACAAAGTGAGCCCAATCATCTATTCTGTTGTGTGTCGTTCTATCATAAAGATGCTGATGACGTTGGAGTTTGCTGTGATTGACTTACTCGTTTAGGATGAGATAGCAAACAACTTTTTGCACAAAATCAACAACAAAGCAATGGCAACATTATGCTGGCAATTAAATTGATAGCAGTATGACTGTAATGGCTTGACGACAGCTACTCGATATGCAGTACTATTATCCTGCCTGGATTGGTACCATGCTTGAAAGAGCTCAATTTTAAGCATCTCGAGAGAAAGGAAGTACTTATAGGCCTTTATTTGCAGGCTGCAAATACACACAAAAACATATTCTAAATGGACCACAGGACATGTAATGCCCCATAGCAAGATGAAGAAGAGCAGTCCCTCAAGAGCTAGACCTGAGGCAGCCGTGGATATGAAGTGTTAGTGACTTCATTTTCTTAGCCTCAGCATATGCCAGTCATCTCCTTTGCCATCTTATCTTCCCACCAACAGTGTATGGTTGGTGTGCTCGTCATAATTAAGTCGACCAGGGGCGCAGTTAAGCAGGAATCTTTGCACAAATATTTCCTAACCCCTCGACCTCTTATTTGACAGTCCAGTATACTAGACCACTGTGCACCCACGGTATCAGGAAATTTCCCCCCCCCCCCGGAAATTTCCCCAAAATCTCCCCTGGATATTTTCCTTGGAGGAATTTTCGCCCCCCCTGGAATGTTCCCCCACAATGCAACTATTTCAATGCACGAATGACCTCAATTGAATCCTTGTTTTTGGAACCAAACGATCAGTGCAGATGCTCAGTAATTGTCAATATTGGTTAATGTTCTTTCAACTGTACACTATTCATGTCCAAAATTTTGTGTGTGTATACACTTCTTCCCAATAAAACACAGGCAAAACCTAACATCAGTCACCATGGATTTAGAAAGAGCTACTATTAGGGTTGTTCTGGAACTGTTCTTTCAAGTGTACACCATTCATGTCCAAAATTGTGGAACCATCATTTTGTGTTTGTGTATACTTCTTAACAATAAAACACAAGAAACTTATTGTCAACTTTCGAAGAAATAAAGAGTCTCAATTCACAGGCGAAACCCAATGACTGTCACCATGGATTTTGAAAATGGTGCTATGAATGCAATAAAAGAATTGTTTGGAGAAGTTGATATCCATGGAATTCTCTATCATCTTGCGCAAAACGTCTGATGCTTTGTATTTCTTTGTGTAAATATTTTAAAATTTCCGGGGGGACATTTCCTAGACTCGCACCCCACATCTCACCATAGTAAACTGACTCCTAATCCTAGTAATTGCAGAAACTGAGGAAAGTATTTTCCACATTTGCAGTATACCTTTCTGTTGAGTTTTTGGTCACCAACTGAATTATTAATTCATTTGATTGTCTTCATTTGCACCTGATGATTTCTTGACATAATATTCTCACTATTTATTTTTAGATTTGACCTTGCAATGGTTGCATTCCTGGACTGCCTTCAGCAGGTAAAGAAGCCAACTACTTAGCAAAATTAGTCATCAGACAGTTAATCAACATTAATACAACAACAACAAAATTGCCAGAGACCAAAATTATTATTGTTAGCATTTGTAATAACAAGGGATGTTTACGTCCATTGTTGTCAATTAGAATATTATTAAGCATCTGTAAAACAACAATAAACGAGTAATTAACAGTGTTGTTGCAATATTTTAACGACAAGACTAAGACATTGGAGTTCCAGGTTTGAGACCAAATCAAAGACTGTAAGGTACCAAGACTGAGACCAAAGCCAATACTATAAATACGATATCCTTAAGCATGACGTAATTTGGACGAGTTATCTGTCCATCCTGGCACACAGAAATTTAAGGCACAATTACTAAGGACAGTTTGAGTGAGACTTATTGAAACTGCTTGTTCAAGGCATAACAAGACTTTCACTTCAAGGTAGTTTCTAAGTCATGAAATGACTTCAAGACCGAGATCAAGACAATATATTACCAAGATCAAGCACGAGATTAAGGCATCACAGAGTTGTCTGTAGACCACACAGCCATGAGAAATAATATAGACTGTGAGTAGGAGGTCTGTGTTGGAGTGTCATTTTAAATAAATAACATTATAATTAGACAGCAGGAGCCACAAGGCTCCTATTATAATGGTTTTCTGATTGTTTTTTGTTGTTCAGTTCAAGGAATCTGTGGAAAAAGGCGATTCTGCATTCTGTTTGCCATACAAGATGGATAAGGGAAAAATTGAAGATTCGAAAACTGGCATCTCTTATTCAGTTAAGTATGTATTATTATTATTATTACCGAAATTTGATGTCGCCCTTCTTCCAACATCTTTTGCTCAGAAGTGCATACACACGCCTCGACGGTGCAATTGCATTTTTATTGCAGAGCAGTGGTGCGTGAAGGACTTGCTCAAGGCCCTACACAGTGACGCCCCGGACGAGGCTCGAACCCGCTCGCTCAGTGCACACTGAATGCCATGGGCTGACCGCTCTAACCGATCGGCCACTAATGCTGGTCATAGGTTCAATATTTGATTATTTTACCATTTTTCTCTCTCTCTAAAGTTTATAAAGTTCTTTGTTTGGAAAATCGACATTTAGCATTTGTTTCATGTTTTTTTTAATATCTAATTGCATCTTAAATTGTCAATTTTTAATTAATAAGTTAATCAATCAGATATTTATTTGTTATTTTGCTGCACACAAAGACATCAAAGCTTATTATGAAACTGGCATACATTATTTTCATTGTAGGCTTAAGCTTGTATTCATTCATTAAGTGTTTGTTTCATGCTTTAATTATATTAATGAATGTTGAAACTGATTGCCAAAATGATTGGACAAATTGAAAGCCTAAATGAATGACTGGCAGTTGAGAGAACATGAAAGCTAATCTGAAAATTCGGGGAACAGAATGAAACCCAACCCAGATGATTGGAATACCAATTTACATGACAGAATATCTAAGTGAATCTGAAAATTACAGAGACAGATTGAAGGCCAGGTCGTTGAACTGTGACAGAACATCTGCTAAGGCTATATTAAAATTATGGGAACAGAATGAGAGCCAGATAGGTTGTCAATCTACTACATCTGAGCTAATTTTAAAACTTCTGTAGGCCTACACTAACTAGTTAGGGAGGCCATGAGATGAAGAACTTATATTTAAACTACAGTGGCATATACATTTGTATTTGATGAATGGTTTTGTGCTAATGTGCATGTTTAAGAAATTTTGGTTTTCATTAGGATCCAGTTCAATTCTGAGGAGCAGTGGACGAAAGCGCTTAAGTTCATGCTGACTAATCTCAAATGGGGTCTGGCCTGGGTATCATCGCAGTTTGCCAACAAGTGACGACGGATGAGAAGGTGCTGTGACGTCCAGTTCTACACAGTTGACGTGTGACATGCAACTCAGCTCTTCTGGCACAACCAGTATATTGATGTGTGAACTTTCTAGTGTCTTGCACTTCAGAAAACCATTCATTGTTCACAAAGCAGTCATCTTGGCCTTGAATCCAAATCTGATAGGCCCACTGTGTTGCAGAGGTCAAACATGACAAATAGCTGTTTGATCAGTGATCATATGGGTCGTTTAGAACTTTGTATGTTACACTTTGAAAGGTTTTATAGCTATTAATTCATTGAATGTGAAAACAGAGTTTCTCTCGAGTATTTTCTATGCTGTGAAATGTGTGCTTGTGATTTGTCTGACTGAATCTAATGTTTACATAAATGTTTACATAAACAGCCTAAATTTAAGCCTCGATGTTGGTACTTTGTCAGGACCTTTCAGATTTTTAATTAAATTCGATAAGGAACTTGATCCATATCTTGTTTGTTGTGTAAATGAGATGTAGTGAATAGAAAATTGGTCCGTGTTTCAATGATTGCTGCTTTGAGCATGTTGTGGAGGCTGTCTGTTATGACACCAGTAAAAAGGAAATTCTTGTAATTAATTTTGGTGTCAGAGACTTACTTTCTTAGCTACTTTAACCTCAATGACTCAGTGCAGAATTGGATGTAATTGGATGCAAACCGTCTTTTCTGATATCCATGTCTGAATCAATATCTAATTAAACACTTATATTAAGATGATTTTTCCTTTATTTGCTGATTTGTAACAGTTTCCAGACATTGCCTTGTGTGTAACTGTGCTTCATTTGTGCTTTCATCTTCATGATTTCTTTATCTCTTTGCTTTTTTATTGCTTTGCTGCCTATTGATTATTACTATTGATGACATAAGTTAAATTTTATTTAACTTATGTCGTTTGGACTCATGAACAAGTTCTGGCGATTTTTCTTTCAAAGTGTACAAATATATAATTGTTTGAAATTGTTGCTTGTATATAAGTATCACCAAAGCATGTAGTTGTTCTCTGTACATAATTGATATGCCGAATACTATTTTATTTTGATAATACCTTGTGGTGTCAGTTCGTTGAACTCTAGCGACCTATCATGACGATTAGCCTTCTCCATTTAGCAATATTTTCCAGCAAGTGGAAGGCAAGAGTCCTGAAGGTGCATGAGGCAAATGGGGTAAGAATCTCTGAAGGAGTCATACGAACAGTTGAATGAGGCTTTTAAAATATTACCTCTTATTATTCTGAAATTATGATGATCTTTTTCGTTGCTCTTGAAGATGTAGAACATATTTTTGCCCTTGCATAATGTAGCTTTTGTACACAATACAGCATTTTGATAGGTATATCTTACTTACTTAAACTACTACAGATCCAGTAACTATAAACATTATTATTACCGAAATTTGATACCGCCCTTCTTCCAACATCTTTTTGCTCAGAAGTGCATACACACGCCTCGACGGCGCAATTGCAGTTGTACTGCAGAGCAATGGTGCGCGAAGGACTTGCTCAAGGTCCCTACTCAGTGACGTCCCGGTCTAGGCTTGAACCCGCGCGCTCAGCACACTGAACGCCACGGGCTGACCGCTCTAACCGCTCGGCCACTGCCACACCAACATTGGCTTCCCACTGTCCACCATTGCTCATTCAATCGGCCCGTGTCAATTGTGAGATATGCAATACTGTAAAATACACATATAATATATATTCTACATTTTCTGAATAGTTTTGTTTGACTCGGCATAGTAGTTGTTATCCTGGTTAACTACTATCGGTTGGAGCCCAATTGTAAAACACTTTTGTAGTGGTGAGCCAATAGCAATATTTTCCAGCAAGTGGCAGCAAGGCGCTTGAGGAAAATGGGGTAGGGATCTCAGAGGGGGTCATGCAAACAGTTGAATGAGGCTTTGAAAACGTTATTCTGATATGCATTATCAATACAAACATCACGGAAAATTTTTGTAGCCAAAAAATGACAAATATGACCTTTTACTCTCAATTGTGTTGTCTTTAGACAAGGCTCTGTGGGCCTGAAATATATTGATAGGTTCGCTCTTTGACACCCCAGTCGGTTGGAGCGTACCTTCAAGGGGTTGGAGCGTACCTTCAAGGTGTCTCTGTACGTGCAGAGCCCAGTTACCATTTCTTTTGTCGCTGTGATTTAGAAATTTCACAACGAGATAACTTGGTCTATACAGATGCCATATCGTCGTCGTCGCCTCTGTAACATACTGTGCTGGTGAGTCCTTTAGCCCAGTCCAAATGGGAATGTTATCAATCCAAGATATTCTCTGCCTTCCTCGACTTAGCTCCTCTCAACGACACCTGTCGTCAAGCTGCCATCAATGATTGACGGCTGTCTATTAATGAGTCCAAAGTACCAGTTTAATTGTGCACTCGAACACTTCACTTCTGGCCTCTTCCCGCGCGTTGACCATTTTCGTGCAAGGAATTCTCAACATCTTTCTGATGCATTTGTTCTCAAGTGCCTGACTGCATTTTCTCTCCTGTTTTTTACGTCCAAACTTTGCAGCCATACGTTGCTACTGGCCACACCAATGCCCCAACCTATTTGCGGCAATTTAGTACTATTGCTGACTGACTAATTCATGCATAGTAATAACAAAAAGTAATTGCGGCATATAGTAAACTGAATTTTACATATTTCCGGCTTCTCTGCTTCTGGTTTTTGATAAATCAGAACCTGCAAGGGGCCATTATTAAATCTCAATTGTATAAAGAAACAGATCAGAGAGGAAGGGACGGATATGGACTGGCAGGTAGGTTATTTACTAATTAAGTCAACTTCTCAACGGTTGAAGTCGAGTCATTAAATGAGCAAAATCCACATGAATGCGGTCTCTGCCAGCTGGTTTTCTGACCCGTTAAAAGGCCTATAAGTAATTCTTGTTCAGTTTTCCATTCACGTACGTTTTAGCCTAGGGCCTACATAAATTTTTCACCTTGTACTAATACATGTAGAGCCTATGCACCCATAGTTCTGATGAGATTTAGTTACCAAGACGAACACATTATAGACGATAAATAGATCAAGACCTGGTGAAGATTAATATACATATAGGCGATCGCTTGATTAACCATTCGTGAATAAATATGCATTTGGCAGCTAAAAAATTACTAGACGCTTCTCCGCTCTGTGAACATTGAAATAAATTTGTTTACCAACCTCTCCTCCTTCATCTCCCCTCCCTTCCGCATACATCTCCTTGCTACTTCACTTCCCTCCACTCCCCTCCACTTTCCTCCTCTCTACCTACATAGCCCCATCACCTATTTCTAGATCTACCTCCCTTCCACTTCCCTCCCTTTACCCTTCTCTGATCCTCCCTCACTTCATCTACTCTCCACGTTTGTCCGACGCCAACCATATCCTTCCTATTCCAGACCTTTCGGTAATCCATTTAACCCTCCCTTACCCATCTCGATCCTGCTCTTTCCTCTCCATTTCCTCCTGGCTTCCCTTATTTGCCCTCCCATCTACCTATCCCTTACCCTTCCGCTCTTCGTTATCGACCCCTCCTCTTCTCTCCCACCTCCCTCCATATCTTTCGCCTCTGCCTCCTCCTCATCTACGAATGCCACTCCCACTCCTGCTTCCCTCTCCTCCCTGTTACCTTTTTCGCCTCTCACTCTCTGCAGTCACCTCCTCTCCCATCCTCTCCCCCTCACCTTTAGTCCCTCCTATCACTGCGCCGGATCGCGTAGAGTGAGCTGTATTAAATTCATCTTGGTCCTCTAACGAAGATGGCCGTTACACATCGCATATGGCGCATGGCCTGTGTGGTGAAATGTTTGTCGCCCCTAGCGAATGACGCAGTGACAAACAGCTTGACACGCTGTGACAGACAGACAGACAGACAGACAGACAGACAGACAGACAGACAGACAGACAAACAGACTTTCATAATAATAATGCTTCACTATGCAAGCGCATTCCAGCTTCATAATAAATACAGGTATATAGGACCCTGTGAATAAACTTAGACTCAACTTACTCTCTTCTCCAGAGGTGTATTTTTGTGCCCTCCCACTTTTTGAATTTTGCCCCCCAGAATTTTGAAAAATGGGGGTCACAAATTATCTTAACAAAAGTCATCTTAAAAAGCCATTGGAGAAATATAAAAGGGAACCGATTTGGGGAGCACATGGGGGGCACTGAGCACTAAAATGGGGGCAGTGAAAGATGGGCGTATGAAGATTTTCAAAGAGGTGGTGTCGCCACTCACCAACCCCACTGCACCCTGGTGGAGTTGCCACTGTTGGTTCGCTACTGCTTATTCGTCACCCCGCTTATTTCGCAGCCACCCTTCATACTGAAGGCATTCCACTATCCACCACCTGTGGACGCTGGGTTGGAGCACATCTCTACGAGGACACAAATGAATTAATTGTCCTGCATGTTTATATATATATATATTTATATTTATATATATAATATAAATATATATATATATATTATGTATATGTGTGTAGGTGTGTGACGTGTGCATATGTGCTTGCATAAATCATACGCATGCCTGAAATGAGTGGGACATGAGCGTTGCAAGTACAGCTTCATTGTACAGTTAGTTGGCCTGCATTCTAAAGGCGTTTTATATGCATGGTATTACATAACACAAAACTTACACAATGTAGCTACCATGTATATACTCTGTGTCCAAGAAAAAAAGTATCAATTAAAGTTTAAACAAATCTAATGATCTAATGTTATTCAAATAGAAATAAAGAGCGAAAATCCTTTTTTAATTAGAATGCCCGTAGGCTTACTTTTAAATGTAGGCCTATTGTACACCAGAGTTCGGTTATGCAGTTGGTTCAACAAAAATTATACTTGTTTTTCTTACTTACTTTAATTGACGAATAACATTTTAAAATAAAATTTAAATTCTTAGATGATGTTTGACACTTGAACTTTGATACGAATGGCGCAGTAATGACGTGATCTATTGGATCACAGAAACTCCTTTAGGCTATTGTAACGAGTATTAGCTAATTATGCCAGGACTAAAACGGTTTTGAATTTTTAAAATTGAAGAATATTTACTAGATCCCTCGTATACTATAAGGATCGTTTTTTCCGGACACATTGTACATTCGCGCGTGTTCGTTTGAGTATGCCAGTGTTTGTGTGTTTCTACATGCGCCTGCGACTGTTTAGCAGTGTAGGCCTATGTTTGTTTGTTTGTTTGTTTGTTTGTGTGTGTGTGTGTGTGTGTGTAAAACTGAGTGCGCGCGACAGTTTCGCGCCAGCGCCTATAGGCGTGTGTGACAGTGTGCGTATTCCTGTGTATATGTCTGCTTCGCAGGGCATGCACGATATATATAATATATAACTTTAATACTAAATATTAACTCAACAGTCTGCGATTGGTAGGCCTAGAAGAAAAGAGACTCCTGCCTGTGGACACTGGGCAGTCGTTTCATCGAGTTATCGAGGACGCAAAAAGCGAAGAATTTACCACCAGCCGAGGGCTAAACGTAAACAAGCGACGTCCGTTTTTTGCGGCTTTCAGCTCAGAAATAAAATGATGGCAGCAGACTTAGGAAGAACGCTCAAGAAATTACAACGTGAGTATACTACATATTATCAAGTAATGAAGTATTGAGGCAATTGACTGTGGATCTGATGATGAGATATTCTGCTAGGTAAATAGTCAAAAAATAAAAGTTGGAAGGTGAGTAAGTAGATGAGCAAGGTATTGTATTGTATTTATCGATTTATATAGCATATCTTCCAGAATGACTATTTAGAGGCGCTTTCTGCACTGACCCATTATGATGCTAAGCGTCATTTTAAACAAATACTTTCACAAAATTAATGCACATGCAGTAGGCCTAAGCTGAAAGAGTCACCACCGATGGGTCCATGTAAGAGTGTGAAACGAACTAGCGAATCCCGTCGACAGCTGACAGAATGATGGCATGGATGTTAGGAGTCTCTGGCCCAGGTTGCGTCGTAACGACTCGTAAGGGTAGAGCGATGGGGTATCAGCAGCGATCGCGGACACGGTACGATGTCAACAAGTAATCTCTCGTTGGTAGCAAGGGTAGTTAAAAGACAGTAGCTTAGAAGGCAAATTTTATAAGATTTCATTTCAATGCTGATGAGAGACGCTGGCTAACCACAATTATTAGGCGTACTAAGTAGGCAAGCATGATTTAGTCACCTTTTAACACGGACGTTCATTATCAGTTGACCGTATACGTCAGTTGAAATTGCAATCTATGGCATTGTGTAGCATGGTGGCCGATTGGTTAGAGCGGTCGTCCCGCAACACTTTGTGTGCGCTGAGTGAGCGGGTTTGATCCTCGTCCGAGAAGTCACTGTGTAAGGACCTTGAGCAAGTCCTTCGCACCCAATAGATCTGCATTACAACTTCAGTTGCACTGTTTGCACTTCCGAACCTAACTGTAAGAAGGGCGATATCAACTAACAGTTGTATTGTGTATTGTTTTATTGTATTGGTCCACAATTGCATATGAAGAGGTTGCAACTTGCAATCATGATGAAGATCATCTCCAACAACGTTGTCGTGAGGATATTTACAATGAATGATCAAGATATTTGAACGTAAAATGTTCGGTTAGAACAACAGCAGTATCATTGGCTATGTCTGTTTTGAGCACAATGCAGCATACAAGGGTAGACATAGGCCTACCCTTGACGCAACAGTTGGTGAGTCGTGACACCTTGCCTAAAGACTAAAAAAATTTAGAATAAGAGCTAAAATGTTATTTTTAAGGCTTAATAAGGTTTTCGTGATGTCCGTGACTGATAACGAAGATCAAACTTAAGAAGATTTTAAAGCCTTATTTGACAGTTTGTAGACCCTATGCTAAAAATTGCATCTCCTTTTAAAAAATTTATTGAATGGGAACACATAGTCCCTCTCGGATCTTGACTACCTTATTTACACTCTGCTCCTTGACCTGTGACTCGCTGGAAATAATCACTATTCCGCGATTAATATTAGGCTTGACACCACTGGTTTTAAGTGTATTTTTTATATGTAGTATGTTAGACGTGCATTCGAGCTTAGTTCAGTAATTGTTTCCACTGAGACTGTACAGACTGTACTATCGTCAAAAAGCAGGCCCACGATGTCACAGGTCAATGCATATGGTTCCCAAATGTTCGCCTATTCTAGGCGAGATTGAATTCAGGATTGTCACGCGAGTCAAGTTGTCACGCAAATTCGCCACGAATCACACGGTCGCATTGTACGTAACATTGGATGCCATCAGCTGTGATATGACGTCTACTTCGGTATAACTGGCCCTTGATAGTCCTTAAGCCTCCATAGCGCCAGTACAACACTCCACAAAGGGTAATTCAGTGATCGATGCAAACTGAAGGATCACTCTTAACTAATCAGTTGGAGCAAATTCATTCTCTGCAGGTCAAAGTGTATTGTACAGCATTTGATGCGACCCGTGAAACGGTCGCTAAAGTTCAGCAAACAGAACAACGCAATTAAGGTATGCAAGGCTTCAATAAACATGGGCTTATGGCGTCCTTATGCGGACTACAGGTCAGGCCTATATGGTGGCCACAGGGCCTAAAAAATGCATTGAACCTACACACGGACATGTTTTGGACCACATACCTCGCCATTAATATGGACAAATGCAAATCAGGTTTGATTGACGCAGGCTTGAACCGTATGATCCGTTCCATTCAGAGAAACTGCATGAACTTAAGTGGCGGATTCCTGCGGGGCGTTGCCGCCGTACGCCAAAAACTGGTATTGTATATAATGCCTATAATTTACGGATTTTGACCGCGTGCCTCACAGTATACAACCTAATCAGAGGCGATCCCAGTGCGGAAAAGAAAGTAAGGCGACAGAAGCAGTGAAGAAAGTTGCCCTGACCCCCGATAAGATCATAAAGCGAGTCGTAGAGAGAATAATTATAGTTCCGAGGCAAAGGGCCAACAGAGGCATTAGCGCGGTATTGGGCAGTAGCAGTCCGAGTCCGAGATACCAAGCGATCATGTCGGCCTAAAGAGCGGGGAGGGAGATCAGAGGCAACCGAAAAAAGAGGGCAAAGAATACAATCACAAGTATAACTGATCTCCATTTAAACCATCAGATCTTTCGTTACAACGATTGAATCGACCTTGGCAGTGAATCGAGGCGCCTATAATTTTAAGTCAAAAGTCAGCAACATATATATATTTTTTTATCATAAAACTGTGCTAAAATAACCAGCACCGATACGGAAGATTAGAGGAAGAGATGGATATGCAATCAAACTGGGTTCCACGTATTCTCCATGCAGGACCTCTGATCACAGGCCGCCATCTGGCTATTTATTTAATTAGACGTTTTGAGGATACAATATCATAATAGTACCGTTAGCCGTTCATGATGGAGTACGTGACGTTTTGTCGCAGCCGTTATTGCGCAGCCGTTTTGACGCATGACGTTTAGGGAACTTTAGGCGCAGGACGCTTTGGCGCAGATCTCTGATACAATAATATTGTATAATTTTATTATATATTATATAAGTATAATAGGCCTATTATATGGCAATCTATCACTTTAGTGTCGTGATTATTCCCCATTGCAAACCAGGTCAAGCCTCGGGAGCGTCGGATGTAGAAGAGGGATCGGTGAATCATTTTTAGCTAAGGGGCCGTTCACATATTATATAACGCTCAAGGGGTAGGTGGGTGGGTTCCTGTTTTGTTAGCGTTATATTGTGTAGGGTGGGGGTAGGTTGAAGGTTTTGTTATATAAAAAACTTTTTCAGCTTATGCTATTTAGCCTGTTTGCCTGCTAATTGGGAATTCCATGTACCACGGACCTTCGATCATTGCTTAATCCAAGTTCACAATACGTTGTGAATCAAAACTAGTACATTAACTGCCACTTTTACAAATTTTCTGTTTACAACTTTAACAATTTCCTGTTTACAATTTTAACAATTTCCTGTGCATAGCTTTAAACGCTCTCAAAATCCATTTTGTGTGATTTGTTTTGATTCTTGTTTAAATTTAACTTAATTCACTTGAAATAATTATTTCGGTAGGTATTATCAAGATGTTTGATTTCATTTTCTATAATATGTGTAAATAGTTTATATGTTTGCTTAAATACACAATTGTAGTTGTAGTATACACTCTGTATACATCATACGCTATTAAATAGGTAGAGTTGTACAGCGAATCTATCGATTACCTGATAGTGCAATATTAAACCAATCGATTCTGTGTGATACTGTAATCCTCATTTCTTGTGCAAAACAGGAGGGAAACTAAAATGGTGTTTTTAGATAGGATTTACGTCATTACCATGTGTTATCATGCTGTATTAGTAGGCATGCATGGTGACAATCGTTGGCTACCCAATTAGCTACTGTAATTAATACAAGTGAATTTAGTGCCATTAAAAGTCCGATTCTTAAGAAGTCAAGATGCAGAGGAACTCCGTACATCCGGTATAATCATCATTGGCATGAGAGAGTAGGCCCCTACATAATTTTAAGCTGGCTTTTGTTACATAGCCAATTGGGCGTATGATGACTTTTTTTAACTGCAGTTCTTGAAATGGATAAAGGTAATTATCAGCTGAATCAGTACTATCAAAGTGCTAACTAACATTGTATTGCTATAAAAGTTTAAAACTGTTCAATACAATTATGTCGATTGTATGTCTTTCAATGTGCATATAGACTGGGGTGGGGTAGGGGGTAGGTAGCAGATATGTTATATAATATAGGGGTGGGGAAGTCACAGCTGCTGTTATATAACGTTATTAGGGGTAGGGGTGGGCCAAAAAATGAGATTTTATGCGTTATATAATATGTGAACGGCCCCTAAAGCTGGATTAATGAAAAGGACACTGTTAAACTGGGAGCTGGATTGATGAAAACAATCATGCTCAATGGAAGCTGGATTGAAAAAATCATGCTCAAATGGACGCTGTATTGATGAAACGAATTATGTCTTGCGCCAAAACGGCTCTGCACCAAAACATCTTACGCCAAAAACGACGGCGCACTAAAACGACTGCGCCACGTCCTGCTTCGTACATGATGTGCTGTAGACCAACCGATGATGGCAGGTATCGTGCTTAAATGGAAGCTGGATTGATGAAATTGTGCTTAAATGAGCTATATAAATACGGAGCAGGACGTTTTGGCGCAGGGCGTTTTGGCTCAGATATCTGATACAATATATAATGTAATACGAAGCATGATCGACGATAATTATTATGCTAAACTAGAAACTGGAATGATGAAAAGAATTATGCATAAATAGAAGTGGGATGAATATGAGAACTCTTACTCGCCGTGGAACCCTTTTAATCACAATCTTTTTTATCAATCTCGCTTCCAATAAAACGGCATTATATTTCATCAATCCAGCGTTTTGGCGCAGGACATTTTGGCTCAGATTCCATTTAACCATGATTATTTTGTCAATCCGGCTTCCATTTAAACTTGATTATTTTCATCAATCCGGCTTCCATTTAAGCATAATTTCATCAATCCAGCTTCCATTTAAGCACCATTCTTTTTGTCAATCCAGCTCCCAGTTTAGCAGTATTCTTTTCATTGATCCGGCTTCTAGTTAAACATGATTCTATTCAACGATCCATCTTCTACTACCGACGCTACCTGATTTGCCATGTGGAATAATTTACGACATTAAAGTGTCAATTGCTATATAATACATTTATATAATACATAATATGCAATATTATTGTATCAGAGATCTGCGCTTAAACGTTCTGCGTCAAAATGGCTGCGCCAAAACGTCACGTACCGATATAAATATACATAAATTTACGTAGGCCTATGCAAAACGTACGTCTCATGGGCCGAAATATTATTGTTCTCGAACATTAAGAAAGTTCGTTCCTGTAAGCACAACTGTCTATGCGACAGAGGCCATCTAAGTCGGATGAATCTGAAGATCGACTATAATAATAATTATTATAGGTTCGTGAAGCGTCGTTTGAAACTTGAAAGCGCACAAGCGAATGCCTCTTGCATACATAAATTTGAAATTTAGATATTTGGAGATCACGATTACGATACGAAACGAAACGGAATACTCCATGACCAATTCTATCTTTGATGAACTCTGCCCGCTTCAGGTATAACTTACACCAGCTATTATATTAATTCCATGTTGCGATAAGCCTTCTAATGAGGCTATATATTAAGTTCTTTGGGCTTTTATTATGGGTATACCTATCACAAACTTGCTGTAGGGCCTACACTTCCCATTGCTTAGATCTTGGTCATTTGAACTTATCGGTCTGGATCTGTCTTTAACCTTTCATTTAACATTGATTCTCTATAATGTTAAATTCAGAGCCAGCTCTAGCTCTTGGTTCAGCCACTAGGAGTCTGGACAACACGGTGGACGATGGGTTTCGAAAGAGAAGCAACAGCCTGGACGTGTCGGACGCCACTCAGAGGAGAAAGAGATTCATATCGGAACTTAACACCTCCGACCCACGCTCTCCAATCATCCGCAACAAGGTATAGTCTATATATAACACGTCGTGCCCAACGCGTATCTATCGGCCAATCTTCATTTCATACAGTGTACCTGAGTATTCCTAATTGCAAATTTATGAAACACATCGATTAAATTTTTTACAAATGCTTCCGACTTGAAACAACAGGATGGCGATTGAATTCCATTATGAATATATTGCAAATGAAATTCTGAAAATTCCGAAATTCTGAAATTAGATATCGCCCTTCTTCCAACATCTTTTGTTCAGAAGTGCACGCGCCTCGACGGCGCAACTGCAGAGCAATTGTGCGAGGATTGCTCAAGGTTCCCACACAGTGACGCTTCGGACGACGAGGGTCGAACCCGCTGACTCAGCGCACACTGAGTGTTATGGGCTGACCGCTCTAATCAATCGGCCACCGTGCCCCACATATGGAGGATATCAACAGCGCAAGTCTGTTCTGGTTCATGGCCAGTAAGCTTTCATGCAATTATCATCTTTTAAGACAGGTTTAGCTGAGATATCGCTTCCTAGTAATTGTATTCGAAAACCGCCATATTAATTTCTGATGACAGTTGCAATTGCATGCGACTACATTGTTATGTCTGTTGATTTTTAAACTTAGCTGCCTGCTGCCTAAGAATGTTTAGCAAACAAGGAGTATGCCAATACAATGTCGTCCGTCTGTTTTTGTTTTGTACGACGTAGGTCACGGTGACTGTCCGCGTCGTCTTTCTAAAGATCGGTGAAATTGAGACGGTCAAGGAGTGCTTCAGCGCAGAGGCATTCATTCAGGCCAAATGGAGAGAACCAGCATTGGACGCAGTTGTTAACGATCCAGTAAATATTGCATTACACTGTGTACACAATAATATTACGATTACGTGATAGGCGGAGACTTGAACCTGGGTTTGGGAGTGGGGCAGGTCTAAAGTAAGTTAATTAGATTTCAATTTATACCTTATTGCATCAGAGTGGTGTAGAGAATCTGGTCAAATTTATTGCATTTATTTGAATGGGCCAAGTTCGTTTTATACGCTTCATCTACGATTCTTAAAGTGGATCATATTACATTTTGGTACCGCATACTTGGTCATTAGATTGCAAATTCCAACTGGAGACAGTCAATTTAAAAAACATTCAATTTTACAGTGTTTGAGAACAATAGCTTAATTAGCCAATACTTTACTTGCAAGAAACAATAAAATCCACTGGTAGTCAGGGCGAAATTCATAGTCTAACTGAAAATATCACTGCCTGCAGCCACTTTAACTATTTGTAAGCCGATATTATGCGATAAGCAATGAACTAAGGATGGTTCACTTGAGGTTTTCTGATGTTTATCAAATAACAATGCAAGTCGATCCATGACTTCATCCATGTTTAAACCGTATATAATGTCATACAATTAGCCTTTCCCGTAGCATTTCACTCGAAAACTGTAACTGACTATAATTATGCTATGGTATATTATACGTGCAGAGGCGGCGATCTCGTTTGATAGGTGGGGAGACAATTTATGTGAGGAGATGAAATGTGGGTGAACCAAATCATGACTTGTCCCCATTTTGTTAAGAGTGAGGGAACTTGCCCCCTCGATCTCCCCCCGGGATCGCCACCTCTGTATACGTGTTCGCTTGAACAATGACTTAGATTCTTATCCAATAAAGCGGACCAATTGTTTGACAAAACAACATTATTCATAATAATAAAGATTGCACCTCATATCATACACTTTGGGACAAAGTAAAATCCCTGACCAAAAATACGCCGAAAACAACTAAGTTACTCTATACACATTACCTTCTGGCTAGTTTAATTATGACCTCGCTATATTCAAAGGTCTCTTCTCGTATCTCCTCTCAATCAATGCTATAGCATAGTTCTTAGGACCCACAGACATCTCAATAATTGCTTCAGACCTACACCAAACTCAGCATATCAATCTTGTAGACGACACTTGCCTTCTTACCGGATCCTCTCAAATTCATACTATCCAATCCGAACGGCTCTCAATCTCAACCTGGACTTCTGCTAATAACCTTACCCTAAATTGCTCAAGGTCAAAGAAATTATCATTTCTTTCGACACCAATCAATTCCAAAAATATCATAAATAGCCCGAGTTAAAACTTTAAAAATGCTGGGTGTCCTCCTTCAGGATAACCTCAAGCTCACACCTCACATTGACCATCTGACAACGACTCTCTCCTCCTCTTTTATCCTATCAGAAAAATCAAAACCTGTGATTTTCGGTCCTCGGACGTTCGCTCACAGGACGATCGCTCATTGGCTGATCGGTCATAATAATATTTCAGAAAATGTTATTTAACAATAACAATAAAAAACAATTAGCACACCTTCTGTTTTTCGTTTAATAATTGCTCGATCACATAATATTTTACATCATGTTTGGTAATCGTCAAATAATAATTATTGAATGTCCAGTGTTGCGAGCAGCCGGTTTACGAAACAGTTGTGAGCGATAGTCCTATGAGCTATCAGCCTATGAGCAATAGTCCCTATAAGCGATCATCCGTAGGAGCAAAGGTCCTATGAACGATCGTCCTATGAGTGAAAGTCCTAAGAATTTTCTTCCTCTATTTGTAACATGACCATTGCTAAATTGTTATATGCCTCCCCATCTTTGTGAGGTGTAACACTAGCCTAAGATAGGCCTATACTGAGCGCCTGAGTGACTAGTAGGCCTAATGATATCATAAAAATCATATAAAAAAACTTGCTTTCCCCTAAATTCTCACTGAGATCCCCTATTTTTGGATGGAGCATTTGCTCCAAAGCTTCCATGGTATATACGTCCCTGCTTACGAGAGAGAGAGAGAGAGAGAGAGAGAGAGAGAGTGAGAGTGAGAGAGAGAGAGAGAGAGAAAGAGAGAGAGAGAGAGAGAGAGAAAGAGAGAGAGAGTGAGAGAGAGTGAGAGAGAGAGAGTGAGAGAGAGAGAGAAAGTGAGAGAGAGAGTGAGAGTGAGAGAGAGTGAGAGAGTGAGAGAGAGAGAAAGAGAGAGCGAGAGAGAGTGAGAGTGAGAGAGAGAGAGAGAGAGAGAGTGAGTGTGTGTGTGTGTGTGTGTGTGTGTGTGTGTCAACTAGAGAAGGTGGCAACAGAAGTGCATAAGCAAATTAAGCACCGACAAAAACTGATTGAATTTCTCTACTTTTTACACTAAAGATAGGCTCCTACAAATTTTTTTCGTGAGTGTGTAATGGGCATAGAGTTCGAGAAGTAATGAATTGCCCAAGTGTCGATAGCATGGGTTACGTGTTTTCATTGTAGAGAGGTTAACTTAATAAACCGCGAAAATCACATAAAAGATTAAGAAATCACAGTGATTTGTAATGAGTGAGTTGGGCAATTGTCGGTGACTTAAAACAATTCATACATCGGATGTGTACGACTGATGTTTATATCTGATGTTGTGACAGTCGACGAATCTTAGCAACATCAAGTGGGAAAACTACTGGAATCCAAAGCTGTCGATTACCAACTGGTTGAGCGATCCAAAGGAAACCATCTGGTATACTGCTATGGTGAATTCAAGGAGGGAAGCTCTCATCTGCGAACGACGAAGGATCAAAGGAACATTTCTCGAAAACCTCGAACTCAACGAATTCCCGTTCGACACACAGGTATAGGAACCAAAAAACCAAACCTATAATGGCCTATATGAAGACCTTTGCAAGAAAGTTTACTAGTTCTGTGACATGAAAAGTTGTTTCTTACTTTTGAGAATTAAAATCAATGTCAATTGTCGTTATTTTTCATATTCGCTAGATGAAAAATTGGCCATGAATTGCATGTGCTAATAAACAATAATCTGGATCGAGTGGTTAGTTGATTGCTGTACATTGTACAAGAGCAAAGGCGTCGATATACAAGGCCGTCGACTAGAGACCAAAATAGTAGGTCCTCTGAATCCGATGCTTTTGATTTACCCTCTTCAGAAGTAATGTCTTAACATTCTCCAATTTCCTCTTGTTCGGACAGTCGGATCGCTTCGGTCCTGTTAATGAATCTTGATGATGCTGCTACTTCTACTGCTACTAATTCTGGTACTGCTGCTACTGCTACTACTACTGCTACTTTTGTTCTAGCGGTGTTTTCACTGATATATATATATATATAATATATATGTAAGGATCATATCATGATTTCTTTGGAATTGAAAATGTGAGGGGAATGTTGTTCTGGAATGGCTGGCTAGTCTTCCCAAATGGATTTCTTCATCATCATCGTTGTCGTCGTCATCATTGTACACTGAAAGAGACATTGGTCCATTGAAATACCAGTTATATTCAAAACATTTAATATTTTGAAATGTATAAGAACCTTTAAACCAAAAGAATGTAACCACAATATTCGTCTCGAAGGCGAGTCATTAGCAGGGATCCATAGTAGAGTGTTTAAATTCAAGCGATAGATTTATTTGCTAATTATTAATCATCTGTATGGCGTGTGTGTGTGTTTGAACGAAGGACATTTCACTGAGCATAATGTCCGAGCGGTCAGCGAACGAGGTGGAGATAGAAGAGGATACATGTGAACTGTCCAGCATCAACATCCAATCGTTCGTTGATGAACAGGAGTGGAACCTTTACAGACACGTCCTTGCGAACCAGAAGACGGTGGACAGAGCTTACCAGGAGTCGGCCAACAAGCATTCCACGTTGTCGTTCACGTGCCGCGCTTCCAGGAGGATTGGATTCTTTATCTGGAACATCTTCTTTGTCATGGTAGGTCACTTTTCTCTGTAAGGGGAAATTGGAAGCTCCTTCACCTCATCGTCTGTTGAGAGTATATTATACTGGCGACTGGAGAATTTACACGGGACTGCGGGGAGAGGGTAACCGTAAGCCAGAGTCGCAGGGTACTGTGATGTCATACAATTGTCGGAAGTCCCGGGGAGATGGTGAACTTTTTACTTCATCGCCTATTGAGAGTTTCAGACTACATAATTTTATACGGCTAACTGAAGGACTTACTCTAGAGCTGACAGTACCCCAAAAGTGCAACAACTTGGCCTAGCTTGGAGGGAGAGGAAGATGGGGAGAAAGCGGGGAGGGAGAGACGGAGTATGAGAAAGGGAGAGAGAAACGCTGGAGACCTTGGTTCGTATTGACAAAGAGAAGATCGTGCCATAGCCTCGTAGATCTATTCAAAATATAAGTGGTAGCCTTTCAAAAAACATTTTGAGATGATTATCAGCCATGCAGGCCTAGGCCTATCATTATTTATATCAAGGTATCTGAGGTATAAGTAATAAATGTTATGCATAGGAAACAGTTCATGATAAACAGTTTGAACACATGTAGGCCTATGTCTAATGCAGAATGTCGCACGATTATTAATAAGGATTCTGATCAGTCAATATGTAGGTTTAAAATTTACTTTTAAACTGATACAACGTAGACGCGTTTCAATTAATGTAAAGCCAGGGTGAATTGCTTCGCCAACAGAAGCAGCAGCTCTGCATATTAACGTTACACAATTTGCTTGGAAAGGTTTGAAGAATGGGCTAGCGACGCTAGTCGATCAATTTGGGTCGCAATTCAAATGCCATTATGTTTCAAATGTTTTGGTTGTCTTCCAGTTTTTTATCTCCAGTATGACATTCACAACTTTTGGGGTCGACTACAGACTGATTCCGAATCGTCTTCAGCTTACCTTAATCCTCTTACTTACAACAGTGACCTTCAAGTTCACAGTGAATCAGAGTCTACCGAAGATATCATACCTCACGTACCTGGTATGAAATATCGGATTCTCTGCTGACACATCTTGATAAAAAACACATCGATTGCAACCAGACAACAGGAATTGAGTACAAAACTCATGTCCTATATTGAACTTAGTATTTTTGGCTTTATAGTGGACAAATTTCTAACATGGAGTAGGTCAGCGTTCTGCAGGACTTGTAGTGTATAAATTCGGACAAACTTGCAGTTACATTTTCAATCTGTTGATCATGGACGCACTTGGAAAGCAGAAGAAGATTGAATGTTAAAGGCATTGGTGAAAGAGATTGTCGCATTCGCAATGCGATCTCACCCTCGTTAATGCACAGTAAAGGTTATGATGCAATTTTCAACCAATTATAAAGCTTTAAAATATGATGTTATTGCTAAATAAAGGTTTTAATGCGACGATAATTTATACAGGCACCTCGGATAAGCTGGGCGCAGAGAGATGAGGTATAAATGGGGTTTGGTAGTCTGGAAGAGCAGGCAGAGGAGTTGGGACACGGTGATGGACAATACAGGGTTCGACAACCAAGGAGCCCAAAGAAGGGAAAGTGGAAGAGAAATGGAATAGATGCTGACAGACATAATTCATTCAAATAACATCGATATTGTTATTATTATTGTTTTTATTTTCGCTGTTGTTATTATTGTTATTATTGTTGTTATTATTATTATTATGATTATTATTATTATTATTTTTATTATTATTATTATTATTATTATTATTATTATTATTATTATTATTATCAACAACATCATCATCATCATCATCATTATCATCAAAATCATCATCAAGATAAGCGTTATCGTCATTATCGTTATCGTAACCGAAGCATTGTCGTTTTGTATCGTCATGTAGCCTATCAGCTCTCTGTATCTGTGAATTATGACATTCGTTAATCTGTAATAAAATCATTTTAAAATCAAAGTTGCTTCTACCACAGTACGGCCAGTATCCTACATAATTTGAGCCACAGTCCATCCACCGGAAAGTGGAAATTCAGCAACGAATTAAGTTGTCACGATGCACAGCAATACAAAGCTTTATACATAATGGACTTCTAATCACACATGTTAATTAGGCCTACAGCAGCCGTCAATTTACATTAGTGGTGTATACCCTGGACCGTAGAGGACGGAATTGATGAGTCGGGGGTAGAACTTGACCATGAGGAGACTGAGACATATCCTTTAACTGACGTATAAATAAGCCCAGGTTTATACATAGGCCTATATATTTTATAGGATTTCTACATTCTGGCATCGATGGTGACGATCTGTTTGATCTGCATCTGGCATGGGATCATCGGAAGTGTCCTGGCGACTTCCCTCGATCAATCGACCGCATTCTGGGTCGATAAGTGGGTCCTCATTGTATTCGTATCAGTCTACGTAGGAGGACACGTCGCACTCATCCTATTCATCTGCCTTGTGGTATAATTTTTTTAAATTTACTTTTATAATACATATTGGTAATGAACACACGAACATGATGTAATGCAGTCCTACATGCATGTATGCTATATCATATGCTATACACCTTCCGATTTATACATAATCACATCGTAGGCCTACGTTCTACTTGTTCATTTCACCCTTCTTATAGGCATACCATAGGGTCTATTGGCCTGGAATTTAATAGTCATATTTTCTTAGCTTCCTCTTGAAATCTGTGATAGAAGGAGCTAGGAAAATTTGAGACGGATACGATGAGGACCCATTTGTCAGTCTTTTATTTGTAGGCCTACTTTGTCAAATGCCTTGGCAAAATCTTGGTACCTATAGAAAACCGGAAGTGGCAACATTGATGCACGTTTTATCATTTACACCATTGGTAGAACGGCAAATGTTGGAAACTTTCTAAGTGTTGCATAGCCAGAAAATTGATATTTAGTTTGTCGGAAAATTGTATTTGAGAATTCAGATTTATGTCTTCACTAAATAATTTCTTAAAATACAATACGTGGAGGAAAGCGATATGTGATTATGTTAAATACGACCTATAATGGCCTATATATATATTGAAAGTAACCAAAGGAACCATGCATAGCCTATAAAATCAAAGATCGTTGAATATTATACGATCGTATGAATCGTTCCGGCTGCTCTATCTATCATATAATAGTAATTTTCGGAAATGAAACTTTTTCGATTAAAATTTGTCTGAACCGTTGTAGACCCCTACATAATAGGTCTATTTTGCTTTACTGACACTTTTAGCTCACATTCCGCTATAGGCCCAATTGTCACAAGATGCTAACAGCGATAAATGGTGTGTTTGAGAGGTTTATAGACATATTAGCGATATAACATAACATGACGTGACATGCTTTATAGTGGTTCAGAAGATTGAATCTGTGCAAGAAGCACTCCTTTTCCTTCCTTTGTTTACTCGTATTTTCTTTCTAATGCCCGAATTTCTCCAGTTTCTTCTTGAATGCTTTTACTGAATCTAATGCTAAGGTCTCTTCTTCTAACTGTAAAGTTGTTTTATTATATACCTTTATTAGACTCTTGTTGAAACTATATTTAATTGAAATTATAACAGTTTTCAATTACTTGAAAATATTTTGTAGTAAGCCTATTTTATTAGGATATTGAAAATTTGAAAATTATTTAATCCACATTTTATTGAAACCCTATCTAAAGTTTTGATTAAAAATGCCTCAACAAATGCGATCTACCGAGTTGAATGAAGCGTGATATTTTACGGAAGCATTAGACTGTCATCACAAAATATTCTCTTAATATCGTATCCGATGCTTCAAACCATTGTAATATGCTCTGCATTTTCATGCTTCGAACAGTTGTAATAGGCTCTGCATTTTCATGCTTCAAACAGTTGTAATATGCTCTGCATTTTCATGCTTCAAACAGTTATATTAGGCTCTGCATTTTGCATTGTTTAGGTTTTGCGCAAAAGACGCGGTGATCAAGAAAAGGAACGCGAATGCACCGTAGGTTACTTTGTATAGTTCCTGTACTGAAGAGCGCTTCAACAGTCTGTGGGGATCTCGCATAATATGAGAAACAGTCTAAGGATGAGATAAAGACGGACTAACCGTAGACGAAAAGATGAGCCAGAGTGAGGTGAGAAGAGATCAGTGCGCGAGACGAGGCTTGAGACAGTTAATGACAAAGAGATGAAGAGGGAGAGAGAGCAATAATTCAGAAAGAAATGTGATGGAGTGATGGTGTAAAGGTGAGAGAAAAGAGTGAGAAGGAGAGCAACACAAGAATAAAAAACACGTTTTATTACTATTACAATGGAAGAGATTTGTTGCTTTTGGCATTATGAGAACGGCGGTAAATAGCTGTGGACTAAAATAGTTTAGCGTGAGATGATACGCTTAAATATGAGCCAATATGTAATACACATCAAATAGAATAAAATAAATGTTTTCCTTAGCATTTGATAGGCATCTACAGCTTAAATGGGTTACATCAACAATTAGCTGTTGTTGGATGCGTTTACCTATAATTATAGCGCTACACATGTAGGCCTACTGGATTACAGGACATTGCAATGGTTACTGTTTTTTTAGGAAAGAGTGAAGATGGTATCGGAAATGTCTCAGGCGTTTCTGCTGGATCTGCAAAAGTAGGCGGAAGGTGTGATGTTGCCAATGATGCAGCGAAGTCGCTTTTGGTCTTTGAGAATAAGTCTGATGCTTCAAAATTAACGTCAATTGACGCCGACCACACGTTGCCTTTCACAATCTACATGTTAGTCAGTCTACGGAGATGAACTCTTCTTTTCAGACTGAACTAAGCAACCGGCTTTCAGCCTCTCATGGTGTGCCGTTTTTGACGCCAAAATGCCGACTACTTCCATCCACATTCCAGGGCTAATGAGGGACGCATAGGCCTAGATAGTGAGTCCAGGTCCTTGCATTGGGAGTTTGTATTCATGTCCTGAAAGCCTACAATTGAACCCGGTGATTCGATGAAGCAGCATTTCGGCTTGCACAACACTTTTGCCACTCTTTTATTGCTGCATTATATAGTGGCGATATAGAAGTCTCTATTGTAGGTCTTTTGCGCTGTCACCATAAATGGCAAAACACGCATTTCTATCTAGAATATTCTTTCTGCATTGTTAGTAAATAAATTTTAATGTGGGTTATACGGTTCGCGCAGATATTCGTATAGATATATATAGATACATAATGTCGATTTTCACAAATATTGTAATAATTTTCCGAAAATTTATACATTTTAATCAAACATGGCAAAACTTCAGTTTAATGATTATGAAGCGCATATTTATCATTTAATAGTTATGTGTGTTAAAAATTTTCTCCTTCGGTCTTAACATTTGCGCCAAGACGCACTCGCTATTGAGTAATTGCTGTATCGATTATATAACTTGATCAAATTCATCCCATATGCAAAAACTTTTCTATAAGACGTTTAGTCATAAAATCCGGATAGTTATACAAGAAAAGTTTACAAGACAAAGATGCGCGACGTCGGAGAACTGCTTCAACGTATCATAGAGGAATGGAACGAATTTGATCAAGTGGTATAATCGATACAGCAATTACTCAATAGCGAGCGCGTCTTGGTGCGTGTGTTGAGGCGAAGGAGGACATTTTAAACACACATTATAACTAATAAATGTTAAATATATGCTTTATAATAATTTAACTGTAGTTTTTTAATATTTGATTAAAATGTACTTTATGATTTTTTTATATTCTAATTATTATTGTAACTTTAGCGAAATTGCATTTTATTAAAGTTTCTCTGTTGTATATAGAAACATATTAAAGCTTGTTCGAAGTATGTCCCTATCGAACATAGATGAGAATCTGTTGGCTGGGTGAACGTGACTGCGCCAGCCTGCCACCAGTGACTCTTCTATTTACATTCTGCAAATTTTCTGTCAGCCTGACAAAGTTTTCTCCTAAAATCAATAAATGACACTTTTAACTGTTTCTGTAACGCGCTTTTAAGTAAGACTGTTTATTATGGCGCGATATAGCCTAAGTGTTAGTTGTATTGGATTGTATTAAGAATGTGACCTCGATGGTAGGGCCTATTTACTGCGATTTAGTCAACGGTTGAAATTGAGTTATTAGATGTGTAAAATCCACACACATCTGGCCCTTGCCAGCTGTTCACCTTATCCGTTTACAGACCTATAGGTGATTCTTGTGCAATGTAACACGCATGCCTATAATCATAGGCCCTATAGCATGCATATTTATAAATGTTTCAGTCTACAGACATTTACCACTTTCTCCCTATCCTCCTCACCTCACCTTCCCGTCCTTTCCCTACAAATACCTCTCCATACCCTCCCTCGTTTGTCCTGACGTATTCGAAATCGCTTCCCTCCTTTACCTCTCCAATACCCCATCTGCCCTCCATCTCCGTCTCCCCTCACCTCCTTCCCTTCTATTCTATCTTCTTCCACCCACCTCTCTTCTTCGTTCTCCTTTCCCTATCATTCTCCTCCTCCTCCTTCCAGTCTAACCCTTGTCCTCTTCCTGTGCCCTACCTCTCATCTCCCTCTTCCGTCACCTGCTTTCCCCATCCACCCCCCTCATCCCATCTTACTCTGCGGCGGATGCCGTAGCGTGCACTGTGTAGAATTTATAAATCTTGGCCATTCAACAAAAGTGGCTGGAAATGCTGTGAAATATTTGTCGCCCCTAGCGAATGACAGAGTGGGAACAGCCCGCACAGACAGACAGACAGACATACAGACAAACAGACAGAGAGAGAGACAGGCGGACGGACGGACGGACAGACGGGCCTTTTTCTTCTTTTAATTTTAGGATTATTGTGTGTACCGAGGAGAAATAAAGACTGCTTTTAAGAACGGGGCAAACGAAATCTACCAAGGAGTTGACAACATGACACGAAGGCAAAGACCGTTGCTGTCATATAAGACGTCCCCAAAGGCCTAAACTCATTCTTTATAAACGAATGCTTCACGAAGCACGCGTATGGACTTTCAAAATATACATGTACAGAACTAAGTAGTACGAGGATATAAATAAAGGTATTGCAGGACCCCTGTTGCTATATATATATATATATATATATATATATATATATATATATATATATATATATATATATATATATATATATAATATATATATGCATGTGCATAGACTAAAATGTGCTCAATTGCACATACCTGAAATGAATGGGATGCGAGTGTTGCATGTACATGTTGTCTTTTGTATATATAGTAGGTATATATGCATTCTAATGGCGTTTTATACATGGTATTATATAACACATGACCTACACAATGTAGCTGCCATACATATACACATTATACGCCGTGTCCCAAGAAAAAAGGATCCTCAAGACAATATTAAATAACTAATAAATATTCATGGAATATTTTGAAAAATCGTTTTTATTCTTTCATAAAATCCCACAAATTTCATTTGTTGGAAGACACTAAAGAACTCTATGAGCGAATCGCCAGTGCCTAGGCGGAATTTGATCAGCTGCATGGTTAGTAACGGCTATTATTATTGCCAATGGTGCACGCGTCTTGAAGCAATGTGCTGTCGACTGCGGACACTGCGAACACACCCTACATTGTATGGTCAAATATTAGACCTACTTAGATATATATTTAAAATAAGAGTAACAATAACAGTAACATGTGATCAATAACATTTTAGACTCTCATTAATTGTGTGCTGTCCTTAACACTGGAAATTTGATGCAAATTATGTCATTATTACGCGATTTCTTGGATTACAGGGAATTATACATGTAGGGCCTATGTCATTTTATCTAATATTTAAGGATCATGTCACAATTAAAGCCGTTTTGAATTTTGTTTAATCGACGAATATTTACTAGATCTACTCATATTTCTTCACAGATCGCTTTTCTGGACACAGCGTACTGTAGACAGTGTATATTTGTGCATGCCAGTGTTTGTGTGTTTCTATAACTGTTGAACAGTGCGTGCATGTGTTAAACTGTGGGCGTTCGACAGTTTACGGTCGTGCGCATTTAGCCGTGTGTTACATGGCACGATGTGAGACAGTGTGCATGTGTGAGACGTAGGCCCTATGTCTGCATCGTTGTGCATGGACGAAAGGGACGATATAATAATGTCATGTAACCGTGGTATGACCCCAAAAGTGAATGAATAGTCTGCGATTGGCAGGCCTACAAGAAAAGAAGCTCTTGCTTGTTGACAATCGTGACATTGAGTAGGCTTAATCGAGGACGCGACAAGCGAAGAATTTACCATCAGCCGAGGGTTAGGCCTAAATGTAAACAAGCGACGTCCGTTTTTTTTGACTTTCAGCTCAGAAACAGAACTTATGGCGGCTGATTTAGGCAGAACGCTCAAGAAACTACAACGTGAGTATCGTCATTTTATCAGAGGTGCAAATAACCAAGATGAAAAAATGTAGGAAAGTGAGTATGCAAGGTCGCAAAAGTATAGGGAGTTCAAAATGTAACTGCTCGCTAATAAATTATGTAACTTCAACACAGGTCAATGTCACCACACTATTCTCAAGTAAATAAATATTAAGACAGTAAGTAGGCAAGCAGATTTTAGTCACTTGGGATGACGGAACCTCAGGAGCAGTTGACTGTAGGCAAGGACCAATACGTATACACGTATAGGTGAATATTATTGAACTTGCAATTCGAGGCATTAGTCTACGATTGAGGGGGAAGATGTCGTGATCATGATCACAATCATCAACAACGACGATGATGATCACTGGTCGTTGTCGTGAGGATTTTAATCATTTTTGGTCAAGCCTTTTTAAGTCGAAAAATGTTTGGATAGAGCAACAGGATTATGCTGACCTTTTTGCTGTGTCTGTTTTCAGCACGAGCAATAAACTGTAGACAACACTTAACGCAAGCAGTTGTTGAGTTGTGACATCTGGAAGGTTACCATTCAGTATCAAATGGACATAATAGGCAGGCAGGTGTTAATAGACAGCAAATGTGCAGACAAGAAAAGATAAGACAGACAAACAGACGCACATGCAGACATAACGCAGAAGGACACCGACACTCGCATAACTTAGACGAATAAATAATAGATAAATGTGAAATCTGTGCAGTTTTCGGGGACGATATGTTAAGCTTAATAAACCATTAACGTCGACTGATGTCCTACGTACGTTTTCACTTACATAATATCACCTGTGTTATTTAGATGATCAAAGCATATTGTTATACAGAACTCTTAATTCCCTAAACTTGTCCAGTCTGTCAGAAAGCCATACGTTTCAAAGCGGACTCGGACATCCATTGGACATCGACAACCCATCTGATATCATAAATAAAAGCTGGTGCTTTGTTAAGCGCCTTTGGGTAGAGCCTTAAAAGTGTGGAGCTTACGATTACGATTACCATGCCGTAAGGGCTAAGTCAGCTCTAAATCCTTCCATGCGGTCCTTCGTCTTCCCTCCCTTCCGTTTCCCTCTCCCTGCCACTTCCATCCCTCCCCTTCACTTCCCTTCTCTTCCCTCTTTCTCGCTGATCCCTGGTGAAAGGCAACCTGTTATACTGCTGTCCTAGTGGGTTGGTTTAAGATGAAAGACCTGGAAAACAGCGGGAACAGTGTTCTCATTTAGAGTTTTTCTGGAAAGTGTATGACTAATACAGGCTGGTAATTATACATCAAATGCGAATGGCAGCTTTGCCTCCCGTCGATTAATAATGAAGAACAAGTTTAGAGACATCTTATGACAGCAATGGTCTTTGTTTGACGTCTTACCATGTCATTGACTCACTGGTGGATCTCACTTACCTTCATCATTACCTTGAGGCCGGGTTCTTTCGAATTCTTCATTTTCACACTTCACGGCAGCTTCTTTGATCTTACCGCTTGTCTTTACTTCCCTTTATCTACAACACTACTAGGCATATTTACATTAATATGAGTTTTATAAAACTTTTGTTACTTTATTGTTCATTGCTTTTTTATTTTGTTGTTGTTTTTGTTTAAAACTACACATAAATCTTTTAAACGCAATATATTTACACAATGTTATGCAATATCAAGCTAAGAATTTTTTTTATATGTGCATAGTTATATTTGTATATTATTCAACGCTATCTAGGTAATATTAAATATAGATTTATTAAACCGCACTGTTTTGGACGAAGAAGAAGCAAATGCCGCCTTTAAAGCATCTTACCATTGGTAAGCCTAATCTCACCAATGCTTCACACCACTTCCCTCTGCAGACGACTTGTGATCTGGAGGATGTTCCTCCTTGTGGTACAATCGACTCCGAGTTCTTGTCACTTGTTGCGGGTGGTTTGGCTGGTGTTCTTCAGTGCGCATTCCAGGGCCCCACCGACTTAGGAGTATAGTGCAGGCTTATAAAGCAGGTATGCAAGGATAGATCAATGAGGGTCACTCCAAGGATGCCATGCGTAGATGGGTGACTTGTAACACTTGGGCATTGAGTGTCTGAAGTAGTTCTACTACAGTTATAGTTTCTGAACCTCCGTGAACCTATAGGATCCTCGGTTCGCCTATCTCTATACTACCTCCTATTCTGCTCTGCAGGAACCTTTGGCACACTGGTCCATCACCTGCTGGAGAACAATTATTTCCACTGTCCCGCCATTAAGACAGGTTTAATTTACATGTACACTAGGCCTACTGGTTCAGTGTGTATATAGGCCTATGCTTTATAACAAACTTCATATTTGTTAGAACCAAATGTTGCAAATTACTGGGTAAGCTCAACTGAAATAGTCGGTCATTCCGAGCTTAGTCCCGTGTTTGTTTCCACTATCGTCTAAAGTAGGCCTACGATGTCCAGGTCCATGCACATGTATAGTCCCCAAACGTTCGTCTACCCTACCCAGGCTTGCATTCAGGTTATCACACGGTCGCACTGTACGTAATATTTAGTGGAAACTATCAGCTGTGGTATGATGCCTACTTCGATAGAAGTGACCCTTATTTTGTGAAAAGCCCCTATATCTTAAGTTATAGTCAGAGCGAATTCATTCTCTTCATGTGATTCCAAGTGCATTGCCGCCATTGCTCAGCATTTGAAACGATTGCCAACGCTCTGCAAACACTTTGTCCTAAGCCTTTATAGCTTAAGTTATAGTCAAAGCGAATTCATTCAAAGAATGCTGCGCTCCAATAGACATTTGTGCCGTGGGCTTATGCTGACTACAGGTTAGGCCTATATGGTGGCCGCAGGGCCTAAAATGCATTGAACCTATCCACGGACATGTTTTGAACCACAGACCACTGCCTGCAGGACTTAAGCACCAGGAGCCGACACATTCACAGAGACAGCATGAACAGCATGAACTTAAGTGACGTATTCCTGAGGACGGTGCGATTCATCGAGACTATTACCATTTAAGTCGAAAGCTAACTGAGGAAAATAATGTTTATTATTAAACGGTGCTAGAATAACCAGCATCGATACGGGGGTTAGAGGAAGGGACATGCAACCAAACTAGGTCCCATTCTCCATGCAACTGGTCAGAGACCCGTACCTGGATTTCATTGAAAGATGAATATAAGAAGTATCACAATAAAGTACTATGTAGGCCTATGCTTTAATACGCAAGCCTCATGGGTTGAAACTGTTCTTGAATTTCAAGAA
Organism: Bimastos eiseni; assembly: GCA_959347315.1. Classification (NCBI taxonomy): domain Eukaryota; kingdom Metazoa; phylum Annelida; class Clitellata; order Crassiclitellata; family Lumbricidae; genus Bimastos; species Bimastos eiseni. The sequence continues at coordinate 49,473,929 of OY365808.1, read as the reverse complement.
CATCCGTTGCTATGAGCGTAGAAGCAGCTGTCTATACGACAGATGATATACTATCTGGAGTGTTGAATCTGAAGGCCTTCTATAATAGAGTATAAACCTACATAGGCCGATATAATATTATATCACTTATACATAGAAAATGAATGCGTCATAAATTATTCTATCTTTTATGAACTTTGCTCGCTTGAGCTATAACTTACCACCAACTGCAGGTGTCGCATATGATAAGCATTTTGAAATACCTAGCTTATCCGGAGCAGAGGGGCAAATGCACGAACCCCTTTGCACCCGAAGCATTGTACCTTGCACAGCATAATAAATTCATTATATTAAATACTTCGGTCTTTTGTTATGGATACGTATCACAAAACCTCCTAAACTGTTCAGATTGTCTGAATGATTAAATATGCACACATCTTGATCATTTGAACTTATCGTTGAACTTGTCTTCGGACTTTCTTTTATCTTTGAGTCTCCATATAAATTTTTTTTTAATTTCAGAGCCAGCTCTGGTTCTGGGTTTATCCACTAGGAGTCTGGACGACATTGACGATGGGTTTCGGAAGAGAAGTAACAGCCTCAACATGTTGGACGCAGTTGAGAGAAGAAAGAAATTCGTGTCGGAACTTAACACCACCGACCCACTCTCTCCAACCATCCGCAGCGACAAGGTATACAACACGTCACGCATGCACAGCGTATATCTATTTGTATCGCCCAACAGCAAACATATTAAGAAACATACGTAACAAGCAGTCATGGTCTACAATACGTAGACTAATTGTTCAGTTTAGCGCAATATTTATGACTTAGAATCATATAGCGCCTCTCAGCAAGACAGAAGGACAGTTTTGAGGTGAAGATAATAGAAGCCAGAGTGAAACTGGGAAGAAGCACAAGGCCAACTTGAGCCCGACTCAGAGCGAGGGTCCAACCAAAGGCAACCACTGAGAAGGCGTGATTCTGCCTGGTAGCTGTACAAGTAAAAGAACGATGAGCACGATCCACTCAGTAGAGAGTAGAAAGCGGCGACAGGGTGCATTCAAGATAGGACAGCAGGGTCGCAAAGAGACGCCGGGGTGAGGCCCAAAAGGGCTACTACATAAAAGCGACGATCCCGTACGAAATCTGCTGCTGGAGGGGATCTATTGGAAGACGTTCAACATATATAGGCCTAGCCGGAGATGTGGCCAGATTTCAGAATGTGCCCGGCAAGACGTCCTGCAGGACACAGAACCCAGTTCATACAATCCAACCGCACAACTTGGAGCCCAGTATAGAGGGAGTAGTAGTAATCTAGTCAGTTTGTGATAATTAAAAGGACCAAGCTATTGCGGAGCTGTCGCATCTGGTTGCCTGAAACAAGGCAGAGGGATGCATACATGTGCATCGGAAATGGACAAACGGAAAATGAATATTTATAACCTGGAAATGAGAATAGGCTGCAGACAATAAATATTCAAAGAAGTTTATAGATCGCTATATGCAGGATTAGAAGAGAACCTGACAGTTAAGGATAGAAGACTTTCCTAACGTTGACGACGGATGGGAAAATGAAGCAGTGGTGGTAGAATAGCACCAAAAGAAAGCCTTGTGGCATCCATGGATGTGAAGCGTTAACAACCACATTTGCTTGGCATCGGCATATGAGGGCTGATGGCTAGTCCATTCCCTGGCGGTGTCATCTTCCAACGGCAATTTGCGGTCAGCGAAGGCGACTAATTATTGCTGAGTCACCTACGGTTTTTGGAAGGGCAGAAATCTTGAACCAACTTTCTGGCCGTCAAGCGCCTTGACCACTTTTTAGAGATCCCCAACTGAACCAGTTTCAGTGAAGGAAAGCAAATTGCCAGTTTAACTAACAGTCACACTTTTAAAGTCTATCTTTGGCAAAGATAGACTTAAAACTGTGACTATTAAACTAAAATTTACTACTAAGCTGTTGATCTTGTTTCTATACAAAACGTCTGTTCATTTTCCTGATTGCATATTTATATAACGCATCTACCAAAATTCTTTACAAGGGCTTTCGACTTGAAAGAACAAAATGACAATTATTGAAAACACTAGCTCATGCAGGTTAACATCTTTTGCGATAGACCCGTTTGAAGTATCGCTCTATAGAAAATGTATTGGAAAGGCGCTGCATAAATTGTTGGTTAATGCACGCGACTATTTTTTAAGTTTGTTGATCTTTTAGTTAGTTTAGCTGTTTATGAATATTTAGTAAACAAGGCGTGTATGACAATACATCATCCATCTGCTTTTGTTTTGTACGACGTAGGTCACGGTGACTGTCCGCGTCGTCTTTCTAAAGATCGGTGAAATTGAGACGGTCAAGGAGTGCTTCAGCGCAGAGGCATTCATTCAGGCCAAATGGAGAGAACCAGCATTGGACGCAGTTGTTAACGATCCAGTAAATATTGCATTACGCTGACCACACAGTTACGGTTGTGTCTGACTTAATATCATCTTATTTATTGTGATCGTGTAACTGCTACATCGCATTACCTTGAGTTGAGATTTTATAAAATTGTGACTAGAGAGGAGCATAAACCAGACCGGAAAAAGTTATAGTAGGTTGCATTTTCTTGCAATTTTGACACCGTAAGTTAATGGTGCTTTACGAGTATAGAAGTAAAGTTGCTCGATTAAACATGTGGATGAGTGTTGACAGGAAAAATAAACAGACCACGAAACCATATGCAAGGGCTTAAGGGATTACGTCGACGTGCATTGACTTCAACGGATCCATTGTAGTTTCAAACCAATGTTTTGATCTGCTAGACCTATTAGATTACATGTAGGCTAAGTGCCTTTGCACGGTTCTTGAAAACAGCCAAATAGAGCACAACTGCATAGGGCCTAATAACGCTCTCACACACATACAGATTTTCTGTGTATGTACTATGTACACGTATGTGTGTATGCATTTGTGCGTGTATATCTGTGACAGATACGCACGCACAAATGCATAAAAACATACATTCGTTATTTATACACACATTCGTTCACACATGCATACTTCGGATATAGCTGAAATTAAGCTATAGCAATAAGTGACTTGGCAAAGTCTTGACGACTTAATACAAACCATAAATCGGATACAACTGATATTTAAACCTGATGTTGTGACAGTCGACGAATCCTAGCGACATCAAGTGGGAAAACTACTGGAATCCAAAGCTGTCGATTACCAACTGGTTGAGCGATCCAAAGGAAACCATCTGGTGTACTGCTATGGTGAATTCAAAGAGAGAGGCTCTCATCTGCGAACGACGAAGGATCAAAGGAACATTTCTAGAAAACCTCGAACTCAACGAATTCCCATTCGACACACAGGTAGAGAGGGACCAATTAAAAGAGGCTTAGCCTTAACTTCAGAAATTGAAGAAATTTCAATGATTTTCATATTTAAACTTCGCAAGATGAATAAGCATCAACATATAAAGGATCTAAATGAGCAACGCATCTATTTGGTGATTATTTCTATACGGTGTTTTGTTTGAACGAAGGACATTTCACTGAGCATAATGTCCGAGCGGTCAGCGAACGAGGTGGAGATAGAAGAGGATACATGTGAACTGTCCAGCATCAACATCCAGTCGTTCGTTGATGAACAGGAGTGGAACCTTTACAGACACGTTCTTACGAATCAGAAGACGGTGGAAAGAGTTTACCAGGAGTCGGCCAACAAGCATTCCACGTTGTCGTTCACGTGCCGCGCTTCCAGGAGGATTGGATTCTTTATCTGGAACATCTTCTTTGTCATGGTAAGAGGAAATTGGAAACTCCTTCACCTCATCGCCTATTGAGACTATAGTGTGTGTGCGTGTAACTGGAGAACCTTCTCTAGAGCTGACAGGCCCAAGTGAAATACGACAACTAGGCATATATGACAGGGAGAGAGAGAGAGAGAGAGAGAGAGAGAGAGAGAGAGAGAGAGAGAGAGAGAGAGAGAGAGAGAGAGAGAGAGAGAGAGAGAGAGAGAGAGAGAGAGAGAGAGAGAGAGAGAGAGAGAGAGAGAGAGAGAGAGAGAGAGAGAGAGAGAGACAGAGATGGAAAAGGAAAGTGGATGGAGGGAGAAAGGGGAAAGGGCGGGGAAGGGATAGAGACACATCGGATGATCCGTATTGGAAAAAAGAATTCTTCTCTTGTCACTGAACATGTAGGCCTAAGCAGTAAGCGGCACACGGGAAAAAGAAGAATTGTAGCACAGATGTATTCGCTTTATCTCTCGAATTGATTAGCACCCTGAAAGCAGAATTTGAAGACTTTGACTGCATTAAATTTGTCTTTTCGGGTTGCAACAAAGTGTTCTTAAACGAGCTGCAAATTCCAAAAAGCTGTTTAACTAAATATACAAGACACAAATAAACGGCCCACCTTATAGCTTTTAAGATTTTTGTTTGATTTTGATGAGTGGGCCGACATGCACGTTGCGTGGTAATACTACGAGATGTGATCCCACGCAAGCACATGGACCAAGTCAGTTACTTGTGTCTACGGTATCAACTGTCTAGAACTAATATAAGCACTACTTATTTCTTAAGCTAAGTTAGTGGTGTTCGCCTGTAAAATCATTAATAGTCATAGGTTGCAGTTTTGAAATTAAACTGTCGTAATACTGCAATTACAAATTTTATTTAGCAATTAGCCGGTCATATAGCTCATTGAATAGTCTTAGTGGTTAACAATGGAGGTTAAGTAAAATATTCGACAACCCGGAATTTTCTCGGTCTGTAAATTTTGTTCCAATCCTATCGCAAGAGGCACTGCATTGCACAAATAAAACGGCAGGTGGAGCGACAAACCTAAGATTTTGTCACAGCCTCAATAAACATTTTAAGATATAAGCGTTGCATCATTCAATTGATCCATCCCGACTTCACTCAGTTGTTGGTAAAGCAAAGTCTTAGACTTACTTAAACTTAATTCCTCCCGCTCCTTTTGGAACCTTGGTCAACAAGAGCTCTCCATCCCGTACCCTCTTTAGCAGTCTCTTCCCCGTCCTCCCAGTCAATTCCCATCTCCTTCAAGTCTTGTCTAAAGGTGCTTCTCCAAGTTTTCACCGGCCTTCCCCTGCTCCTCCTTCCATTTTCCGGTATCCATCTCATTGACGTCTTTGCCGTGCGCTGTGTTGGTAACCGCAAAATGTGTCCGGCCAATCTTCTTCTCCTCCGTCTGACGATCTCATCCATCTTCCCCACTTCCGCCAACCTCAGAACCTCCTCATTCGTAATATGGTCCCTCAATGATATGCCCCAAATGGTTCGAAGACATCTTTGATGAAAAACATTCAGTTTGTGTGAAATTCTTGCCGTTTCCTTCAACGTTTCACTTGCGTATGTCAACGTTGGTATCACAATTGATCTGTACAGATGCATTTTGGTTTTTAGTTTGATGGTCCTTAGTGTCCATACTTTGCGCAGTCGTTGGAACACAGCAGCAGCCTTACATATTCTGGTTCTTGCATCCACATCCGCATCTCCTTTGTTTGAAGTTGCACTCCTCAAATACGAGAAATCTTCAACAACTTCGACTGATCGACGACGATGTCCTGTCACTGTTGATCTCCGATATTCATGGTTTTTGTCTTGCTGCTATTTATGCACAATCCAACCTTTTCCCCCATCTCATAATACAGAGTCGGGGCCAAGCAAAGTAGAGATAGTGCACACAGTGAAGATAGTAGAGATGTCCAGACTTCAGAGGTAGGCCTACTGTCTGGGTACTGAGTCTGTGTGACCACATGATCTCAGCTCGCCTCAAGGGTTTTTCCAGGGCGTGCGCCCGAACTGCTGCCGCCAAGTGAACGGCCGGTGCTGGACTGAAGATGGGTCCGCCACAAATTGCCCATGATAAAAAAACCTTGAATTCCTTCCCGTCTTCTTCTGGTACCTCGGAAGGCCGAATGATTTCAAGGGTTGGATGAATCTGAGTGAACAAGAAATGATAGGTAGTGTTTTTTGGCTGAGAGAAGTTGGCTGGGGAATATGTTTGTTACGGTTTTTAGTCTACTGAGAATGGATACGTCTCCTGTTCGTCTGTATGCTCGTTCCAGGCGACGGCGCGATGATTTTAGAGCTTGGAGAAAAGAATTTAACCATGGATACTGGGAATATGATAGAGAGACAGGAAACGAAACGAAGCCATCAGGACATCACTGGGAGTGGTACGTTTTTCGGACAAGATACGAGAAAGCAGATTGAGGTGGTATTATGATATGGTCATGTGGAGCGGGCGAGTGAGGACAGTGGTATCAAGAGAATTATGAAGGCGGTGCATGAATATGGTCATCGAAATAGAGGACGACAAAAGGCGAGATGGAGAGATACGTGATCGAAAGGGATCTCAAACGTCACAAACTGAAAATCGAGGATGCTGCGGACAGAACCCGTTGGAGAAAGAGGATCCGAGCGGTTGATCCCTCCCAACGATGGACTGATCCTAGCGGAAGGAAAAGAAGAAGAGATGGTGCATGTCCAGATAAGAGAACGAACAAAAGCAAATACAAAGGGAGACATCATTGCGAAGTACACAATTATATTGTATCAGAGATCTGTACCAAAACGGTGACGTCCAAACGTCCTGCATCAAAACGGTTCCGCCGTAACGTAGCGTTGATAAAATTAGTTTTATTTTCGTTAATGAATAATATTTTCGTTCCCGTTGTCGTTAACGAGTATTTCGCTGACGATTTCTCAGTATACATGATCGTGGTCAGTTTGAATGTTATTATGATTAGACTTATTTGTTGTCTTCCAGTTTTTTATCTCCAGTATGACGTTCACAACTTTTGGAGTCGACTACAAACTGATTCAGAATCGTCTTCAGCTTACCTTAATCCTCTTACTCACAACAGTGACCTTCAAGTTCACAGTGAATCAGAGTCTACCGAAGATATCATACCTCACGTACCTGGTATGAAATATCGGATTCTCTGCTCATACATCAGGACTAGATTAATTATTAGGGAGTGCAACCCGATGACTTGAGTAAAGTACAGATCTCATGTCCAATCAATGTTGAACGCAGGCCCTACTAGTTTTTGGTTTTTAATATGCAAATCCATGAGAAATGGGGTCAACACATTGCAGGACTTGTACTGTGCAAATTGGGTGGTTCTGGATATTGGATTAGCGTATCGTACGACTCTCTCTCTCTCTATATATATATATATTATAGGATTTCTACATCCTGGCATCGATGGTGACAATCTGTTTGATCTGCATCTGGCATGGGATCATCGGAAGTGTCCTGGCGACTTCCCTCGATCAATCGACCGCATTCTGGGTCGATAAGTGGATCCTAATTGTATTCATATCAGTCTACATTGGAGGACACGTCGCTCTCATTCTCTTCATCTGCCTTGTGGTATATTTACTTCTATAATACATTATTGGTAATGAACACACATAGGCTAACATGTTATAAATTAAAGTTTTACGTATGTTGTATGATACATCACAGACTCTCCGCTATATATACATGTATATTAAGTTGTAACCACATTGCACTCGTCCGTTTCTTTATTAGTGAACCATAAATTCTATAATTACTACTAAGCACGATAAACACAGTTGTTTACGGGTCGGATCGACCCACAGGCGATTCGGGTCGGGTCACGAATTATGTAGATTGATCGGGTCGGGTCGATGTCCTGGTGGCTTGGATTGGATCGGGTCCCAAACCGGACCCATTTCGACCCACCAATTTTTGCAGAACTTTATTTTTAAGTCTGTTCATTTCATAACGATTTGTACGGTTTGTATCTTCTGTGTGTGTTTTCATTGGCAAGAAATCCTCAAGGCACCTGAGTTAAGGAAGATCATCAGCTGACAACCAATAGCCATCTCAAAGCCCATTGAACCTGATGCGCGCTATCGATTGGCTTCTGAGACTAATAATCGGTCGCTCTTTAAGTGCCCGATTATTTAACTCAGAAGTCAATCGCGCAAGTTGATGCTACCCTTTCGGAGATATGCACGAATAATCATTGAATACAAATTATATATATATATATATATATATTTCCTATGAAAAAGTCGCAACAAACCACATTGCGCGACGTTGACTTGTGTTAGAGAAGCAACATACAATTCCATTTAATTTAAACTTTTTTCGATAAACATTTTCTTAAATTGGTAGACATAGGCTATATTTTATTCCACTGACACTTTTATTTCACCTTTTGCTAGAAATCACGTAAGATGTTACCAGCGATTAATGCTTTGATTCAAAGGTCTATGAGCGTAGGTCGATAATATTGACGTTAATAGCATGCCTTTAGCGTTTTATATTAGACATTTTGTTGATTTTTTGTTGAAACAATTAGGTCATAATTATGTAACTGAATTTAGGCTATTAGAGTTTATATATTTTTAATGTATTATAATCTTTTGTTGCATTGCCCCTTTGAAAAGTTATTTTAAACGAATTTTACAAATCATTTGAAATATATCCTAGACCAATTCTTTTATTTGTGGTCATGCTTTATTTTAACTTCTGTCTATATTACTCTGTAAATGACGCAGCGAGTGAGGTCTATTGATTTGAATAGAGTGTAACTTTTGTTAATGGATAAATTCAACTATCACCACAGGGAATTGTTTTAACTTTGTGTTCAATCGATGTTTTAAACCGTAATATTGTTCTAAATATTTGTTGTTTATACTTGTATTGTTTAGGTCTTACGCAAAAGGCGCAGTGATCAAGAAAAGGAACGCGAATACACAGTCAGTAGGCCTAGCTTTGAAGTATCTGTAGTGATGATTGGAGAGAATTTCGCACAAAAGAAATAATTATTTATGCCTAAGGCTGGCTTTAAGGCGGACTTACGGTAGATAATCGAGCGAGCGAGCTAATCAGCAAGTGTGAAGTGAAAATAGATAGTGATTTTTTTATTAGTGAGTGAGACGTGACTTGAGACAGTCAGTGATAAAGATTGATAGATAGGCCTATATATCGACAGATAAGTGATTAGTTTAGAGTGAAGTAACGATATTTACTTTATCTAATCATCTGTGCTACCATGCAGGTCTTTATAAAACGCTTAGGCTATAATTACGCGGGGCTTATGTGAATCAAGGCATAGGCCTAGTGCAATAAAATAGAATTGAACAAATATTTCCCTCAACATTTGAAGTACATGTGCAACATAAATAGGCCTTGGCTACTATTTAACTGTTTACCGATATAAAGCGCTACACAAGTACTCGATTGTATAATGCATTGCAATGAATACTGTATTTTTCAGGAAAGAGTGAAGATGGTATCGGAAATGTCTCAGGCGTTTCTGCTGGATCTGGGCAAGTGAGCAGAAGATCCGATGTTGCCAATTATGCAGATAACCGGTTTTCTGGCTTTAGAGAATAACACTGATGCTTCAAAATTGATGTCAATTGACATATATCGACCAAGCGATGACTTGCACAATCTACAAGCTACATGTACTTTAGTCTACGGAGACGAACTCTTCAGACTGAGCAGATCAACCGGCTTTCCATCTCTCGCAGGTTCAGTGCTTGATGTCAAAACGCCGACAGCTCTCATATCACAGGGCAAACGAGAAACCTATGGCTAGTGAGTCCAGGTCCTAGCCTTGGGAGTTTGATCCATGTCTTGCAAAATTACAACAGAATGGCGCTATATATATCTCGATAGTAGGCTAGATTAGATCTTTTGCGTTGCTGCCAAAGCATAGAAAAACACGCACTCGCCATCTAGGATAACCTTTGTCAATTGTTTGTAAATAAATTTCAATGTGAATTATTAGTTCGCACGACGTAGATAGGTGGACTGGTACAAATGGTCGATTTTCATGATAGAGTAGGCTAAGCCTGTGTATCGTAGGCAGTGTGTTAAATATATGCCCAGTCGTATTTTATAACCATGTATTGTAAAGCTCATTTAATTATCATATTGAGAGTTAGTAGTAGGAAAGTGAATAAACTAGGACAATTGACCAATATTATGGTTAATTCACCACCTAATAGGTTATAAAACGTATTATTAACCTATAATTAGGTTACAAAATCATCAAAAATCACAACAACCCACATCATGGTTCTAATACCAGCCAAATAGGTCACCATAAAATTGAAAAATGAGCCACAATTCATGCACAAACCATGGTCAAAACGTCCGCCAATAGGTCAAAAGTCACGGGAATTTCCAAGAGTTTCGATGATGAGTTATTGTTCAACAAGCAAAAAAAAACATTCTTTCATATATAAAATGAATGAAAATATTTTTCTTTTTTCACTTAAAGGAATGCCAACACAATATAAAATGGAATACACAAAAAAGACTGTTACTGAATTAAGAAAAATTGCGAAACAGAAAGGTATGGTTGGTTACACGAGACTGCGTAAAGCGGATTTGATTAGTAAAATTGAAGCTCACGGGGTTCAAACACTCATCCCCTCATATTCTACTCAAATCTCATCCAATACTAGTTTGATGCACGCACCCGTTCCCGACATTAGAGTTCCAACACTCGTTCCCATGCCAGCTATCACAGCACGAAAAATATTCGTTAAGACTAAGTCTGCTATTAATACGTTCGCAAAGTGGATTGAAGGGTACATACCTGAAGAACCAAGGAGAAAGGTGAACGAGAATATAGAAGCATTGAAAGCTAAAGTGAATTCTATATTCGGCAAAATTCTTATGAAAACACGCGAAATAAAAAAGACGGCCACAGCTATCAAGGGCTTCATGAAACAATACACGGTCGAAGGAGCAATTGACGCCACATCTTTTCTTGACACCGTTCGAACACAGGAGGTAGACTTGTTGACTAAAAATCGACAGACTAAGGTTAATTTCATCCTTACCCGCACAATGGAGCGTATTGATATGAAATCCGGGCAAGTAGATACCGAGGATTTTCCGTGTCGTTCAAAGACTGAGGTAGTTCTAGACTTCACCGATACGATCGAAATTTACAACAATGCGAAAGATAACATCCTAGAGTCTATAGCAGCCTTCCAGATGCGAGGTAGTAACTGGAGACTTGGAGCGGCTCAAAAATTAGAAATCAGCACGGTTGCTTATAAACCGCTGAAGGGTAGTTCTTACATTCCACTACCGAAATGTCTAGCGAGTAAAAAGGCTATTGTTAATATGAAGAACGAAGACGAAGAATTCTTCAAGTGGTGTGTAACGAGAGCCTTAAACCCTGTTGACGAACATTCGGAAAGAATTACGAAAGAATTAATAAAACAATCGGAGGAACTTGATTGGTCCAGCATTAAATTCCCAGTCGCAGCGGATGCTAACGTGATAAGTACGTTTGAGAGAAATAATAATATTAGTATTAATGTTTTCGGTCACGAGAAAGATGTTTGCCTATTCCCACTATATTTATCGAGGCACGAGAGCGATATCGGTGTAGATCTATTACTCATTTCTGATGGCGAAAAGAAGCATTATTGTTGGATAAAGAACTTTAACAGATTGATGGCGGGTCACACAGAAAACTCATGCAATTCGATGCATTATTGTAAAAGATGTTTGATAGGATATAGAAATATAGAGTCATTAAAGAAACATACAGAGTACTGTTCCCAACACGCTGCTCAAAAGATAGAACTTCCAGAACCAGGAACTATGTTGAGTTTTAAAAATTATTATCGAAAGATGAGAGTTCCCTTTGTCGTGTTCGTTGATTTTGAATCTTTCATAAAACCTATAGACACCTGTCAACCAGATCCCAACATGTCTTACACCAACATATATCAAAAACACGTTCCAAGTTCTTTCTGCTATTATATAAAATGTTTTGACGATGACCTATATTCGCAAGCTCCTGTGACGTTCAGAGCAAAGAGCGAACACGATGATGTAGCTCAGATATTCGTAGACAGTCTTATAGAGAACATAAAAGATATCTATGATCGATTAAAATTTCCTAAGAAAATGATATTTGAAAAAAAAGAACAGGCGCTATTCGATTCCGCTATCGTTTCTGACATATGCGAAGGCGAACTGGGTAAAGATCGAGTTAGAGACCATTGCCATTTAACTGGAAAATATAGAGGCTCCGCACATAAGAATTGTAATCTAAATTATATAGTTCCCAAGTTTTTCCCAGTATTGTTCCATAATCTATCCGGTTACGACAGTCATCTATTCGTAAAGAAATTACGAGGTGATGATAACGAAAAGATTAATTGCATTCCTAGCAACGAAGAAAAGTACATCTCTTTCAGTAGAGAAGTCGTAGTTGATAATTTTATAGATGAAGAAAATAAGTTAAAAACTGTCAAACGAGAATTACGTTTCATCGATAGTTTTAGATTCATGGCATCGAGTCTCGACGCTTTATCGAAGAACCTGAGCAAAGATCAGTGTAAGAATATAAGCAAACACTATTCTGGTAATCAGCTCGATCTCTTGCTTAGAAAAGGATTGTATCATTACGATTATGTTGATTCCGTCGAGCGACTGAAAGAAACAGAACTACCACCAAAGTCAGCATTCTACTCAATACCTAGCGACTCAGGTATTAGTGACGAAGACTACAACCATGCACGGATGGTATGGAAAGAATTCGGAATCAAGACGTTGAGAGAATACCACGATTTATATAATGTGACTGATGTTCTTCTGCTTGCTGATGTATTTGAGAATTTTAGAGATGTATGCAATGAGAACTATGGCCTAGATCTCGCCTGGTATTATACTTCGCCAGGTCTTGCTTGGGACGCTGCATTGAAGGTGACAGGAGTAAAGTTGGAGTTGTTGAGCGACTATGGTATGATACTAATGGTTAAGCATGGGATAAGGGGAGGTGTTAGCACCATTTCGCACCGTTATGGACAGGCAAACAATAAGTATATTGGAGAAGCATTTGACGATAGCAAGCCTTCAACATTTATAACCTATTTAGACGCGAAAAACCTGTACGGATGGGCAAAGTGTAAGAATCTACCAACTCATGGGTTCCAGTGGATGGGTGACGATGAGCTAAACGATTGGAGATCTTCGCCATGTATATTAGAAGTCGATTTGGAATATCCTAGAGAATTGCACGATCATCACAACGACTATCCTATTGCTCCAGAGAGTGTTAAAACCAAAGAATCGGATGTGTCAAAACTCATGCCAAACCTGTGTAATAAAGTAAAGTATATAGTCCATTACGAAAATTTAAAGCAGTATGAAACGTTGGGTTTGAAGATAATGAAAATTCATCGCGGAATTAAATTTGAAGAAAGTGCTTGGCTGAAAAAGTATATAGATCTAAATACTAATCTGAGAACCAGAGCCACCAACGATTTCGAAAAAGACTTTTTCAAACTAATGAACAATAGTGTGTTTGGCAAGACGTCTGAGAATATTGAGAATCGTGTAGACATAAAATTGGTGTGTAGTGAGATGGAAGTTATTAAGCTAGCAGCGAGAACGAGTTACGACACTCGAACTATTTTTGATGAAAACCTAATCATCATTCACATGAAACAGACGAAGCTATGTTACAACAAGCCTATATATTTTGGTATGTGTATTTTAGACTTGAGTAAAACTATAATGTACGATTTTCATTTTAAATACATCAGGAAAAAGTTTGAAGATAGAGCAAAGTTACTTTTTACACATACGGATTCTTTAGCCTATGAAATTAAGACCGAAGACTTCTACGCCGATATAGCACCCGACATTAGAAGTAGGTTCGACACTAGCGACTATCCTAAAGACCATCTCTCTGGTATAGAAACTGGCATTAACAAAAAGGTCGTTGGCATGTTCAAAGATGAAGCAGCTGGTAAACAGATCGAAGAGTTTGTAGGTTTAAGATCGAAACTGTATTCGTACAAGATGGCCGGAGTAGACCACAAGAAATGTAAAGATGTCAGGAAGAATGTCGCTAAGAAATCAATCACTCACGAAGATTACAAAGACTGCTTGTTTACCAAGAGAGAACAATAGAGAAAGATGAATGTCATTCGATCACATCTTCACGATGTCTACAGCGAGGCAATAAACAAAGTAGCTCTCTCAGCGGAAGATGATAAACGAGTGATTCAGCAAGATGGAATCCGCACTTTAGCATATGGACATTATTCTCTAATATAAAATGAGTGTTAAACAAATCGATGTTGAAGGCGTAACGCTACCTAATATTGCTCCGTCGAACGTTGATCTAATCGAAGCGGCGAGGAAACTAAATATAAATAACTTCAGAGAAGTTTTTCTAAGAGACGAGTTGTCGAAGAGGCCGAGAGCGAACGAATGTGGCATCCTTAATCTCGATGATTCTGATGGTAAAGGAACGCATTGGACGTGTTGGATCAAGCGCGCCATTGATAAGATTTATTTCGACAGTTATGGACTACCTTCACCTACGGAATTGATAACCTACCTACAAAGACCGCTATTGTACAACAGCGAACGAATACAACCTAATGGTGAAGTGTATTGCGGTCATTTATGTTTGTATGTATTGAAGAAGACGATCAACGATGGTTGTAAATTTCAAGAAGACGTAAACGAATTGGATTAAATAATATTATATATATATATATATATATATATATATATATATAAAGCTGCCTGTTGATAAATTTGGACAAACTGATACTGGATCAACTCAAAGAATAATTTCTGGAGGTGATACTCTATCTCAAGCGAGTAATACATTTCTAAAAAGAAATGGAACGAACGCAATGGAGGGTGATTTGGAAATGAGCGGCAACTCGATAAAAGGTTTACCGACTGACATTCATCCACCAGTCTTAGCCAGCCAGGCTGCGAGCTTTGGACAAGTCGAAGCTTTAGTCAACCAAGCGATAACGAATAATACTGCCAGCGATTACCTGAGATCCTTCGTGACAGCGGCTCCAACCATGACTTCTGATACAACGATAATAAACGGTTTAACTTACGAAGCTAGTGCTAGCAGTTTTCGCAGTGTGCACGGTCATGACTTCGGGCCATCGAGGGCTTTTCAAAACGCTTCTCACTACCCCGACATTTGGGTCTCCGAAACAACCTCAAATGTTTGGATACAGGTGAAGTACCCCATTCCTCTATCAATGTCGGGATATTAACATCATCGCTGGCCGTTCTGATAACGAATATGTTATTAGTTGGAAAGTCCAAGCTAGTAACGATGGAATAGTATTTACAGATATTCTAATCTCTCAAACGAATGTCCTCCAGTTTGGACTTTTGATAAAGTTTACATTTCCCCCTTCAACTAATTACGCGTATTGGAGATTTCATATTATATCCACGAGTCCTGGTGCAGAAACAGCTGCCGTTTGCATGCTACAGTGGAAACCAACGCTGGCCGATCTCGCACGAGGAAGAAAATGTTACGTCGGCTACGTGCCGAGATTAACTTCGGACACTAGTAATTATGGTTTTCAAGCGAACGCCAGTGCTTCATCTCCGCATAACAAAGCCTTTCATGCATTCAAAGATGAAGGAGAATGGGTGTCAGAGATTAGCGCAACCATGGAAACGTGGATATCTATCAAGTGCCCAACCGCAGTACGATCTGGAAGATCGGCTTGAGGGGAGAAAAAAACAACGAAAGGATTTCCGATTGGAGAATAATCGCATACAATTATGAAGGACAAGAGGTTATTATTTACACGTCGCTTAATAACACTTATTTAGGAAATACTTACTAAGAATTCTTAATCGATTCAGTTGGAAAATATCAGACCTATAAGTTAGATTGCCTCCAGGCTGAACCGGGGAAGCCAGGATTAAGCGTGATGCAGTTATTTGTGTATGATGATTAAATTCGCTAAGATTTTCAATGAGAAACATCATTAAAAATTTAAACCACAGGATCAACAACCTCGTTATCTCCAGATACCACGATATACGACGTGCTGTAACCCGATTCCATTTCTATCCTCGTTTTTGTAAAAGTAAATGTCTTGTTCTCTTTATTCGTTTGCAACTTGTCGAGCAATGGCGCCTCGAATACGCTCATGTAATATTCCGTCTCATCCGGCGCCTTTACAGTAATCAGGTAAAAATAGCCTACTGTGCCGTACAGATACTGTTTCGTTTTAACTGTGTAAACTACGTCTTCTTTCAAAGTTTCGAAATCTCTAAATTTACGAGTTCCCATTTTTTTATTAGCCAGGATAAAACTTTATGTCAACATCTTAATCTCGTATCTATTTCTCAATACTTTTCCGTTGGAACGACGTATCGTATTCGCACCGACTTTTAACGCCATACTCGCCTTATACAACGACGGGTAGACGGCTGTTTCGTTTGTGTCGGTATCTAAAATCTCTACACGTATGGGATTATTTCGAATCGTTTTTAGATGCTCGTACTAGAGTGACACATCCCTTTTCTTCTTCACCGGCGCCTTCAGTTCTGATTCCGATAAAATACCCTTCTCAACTAGTATTCTTAACATTTCTGGTTTGTTCATATAACTCGGCTTTATTCCATTTTCCTTTAATAGTGATATCAGTTATGAGTTATATTTTTTATAATAGAAAATATTTTCCTTAATATACAACGCTCATCTTCTGACCGTCTGATTGGAAGTTTAGCAATTTATCTGAAATGACAACTGCATAAGCTACCGTTCCAACCGGCACCGCAGCATTGAAAGTAGCCTTGATCTGGATATCTATGACAGATGACTTTAACCGCTCTGATTGTTTACTTACATCGAAAACGAACAGCGGATATAAATCTTTGTAATCAGCCGGCGTAATGTTGCTCTGAGTCACGAGCTGATCCATCCAATAGAATTTCTCGCTAAAGGTCGCGGCGTCTCTACAAGCTCTCGAAAATTGCTGAATCGGGAATGATAGGTTGTAATCGACTGTTGCGTATCTTTCTTGGTTCATCATCACGTACATCTTTTTAATATCGCAATGATCGAAAATTGATGGATTAGTTTGCTGATCGGCGCTTCGATTCGTTTGAAATCCAACGATAATATACCTCGGTTTTCCCGGTGATGTCTTTACGCTAAGTCGCAAACTGAATGTGGTAGAGTGAGTAACCGCTACGGTATAGCAAAGATGAGCTCGGTAGGCTACTGGCAACGTTGCCTTTGATTCGATGGTTTTGTACAGCTGAATTCTTTCCATGTCGGACGGAATCACATGCGGCATAAACCATGAAATTTTACTGATGTTGACTTTACCAGCCTCTGCTGTACCGTCCCTAAAAAATAGCATCGCCGTCGGCTTTGCGAACGAGAATTAAAGTGTGCTTCGTGTCGTAGACTATCTTATCGTAGTCCTCACAGAATCCAAAAATGTGCTTCAGAGGTACTATGAAACTAAATGTGCCCTTTGCAGTTGGTTTCTGAATGAGATACGCCTGCCTTATCACGAATCCAGAGTTGTCGGCTCTAGCAGCAGTCGCGGCTGTACCTTAAGTCCATAATTGGTTAAGTCCTTGCGCCAGAGCATAGTTGTGGATTGTCCCCGATGAAACACGCTTTCAATCTCTTGATTTGTTAGGGAATACGAAATTTGACTAAAGAGGTGCATGAGTCCGTTGTTGACTATAGCTACATCATCGCCATCGGCGTAAAAGGTTCCATCCGCTTTAGTCAGTCTGCCTTCGAAAAGCAAGTATGACTCAGCTGGTTGGCTGAAAAGATCTTAAAGTTCGATGTTCACGCGAATTTCCCCAGAGCTGTTAAGATTCGCCCCCACCACTGGTTCATACTCGTGCGATTCGTATCTCTCGACTGCCTCATCTATTATAGTATTTTCATTAAATCTTAGAATATCCGACTGCATTTTTTAAATATAGCAATAAAATATTTTATGCCAACTTCATTCCAGATCCACGCACCAGATCTTGGATCGACACCGCGCCACCGTTACCGGATAGTAAATTATTTATATTCGTATCTCCGTTGGGGTATATTAAACCCTTTAACGCGTCCTTGCTCTGTTGGCTGAGTACCGCTGATTGCGGCGGTGGTGGATTAAACATCTTTGCCACTGCTTTATCCACCAATCGCTTTCCAGCATTGATAGCAACGGTCTTACCAACATCTTTGGCCTTTTTTCCAATCTGCGTTGCAGCGTCTTTCCCAGCACTTAATGCGGTTGTTGCTACCTGCCTCGCCGCATTCGAGGATAAGATTCTTTTGAAAATCGTGATACCGTATCAAATATTCCAGCGCCACCTACGACGTATCTTTTAGTAAATCTTCTCTTAGTTATGACAATCATTTTATAATTGTATCATTCAATTTTTATATTCTAACGCATCTATCGCATTTTGTCGAAGTAACTCATCGCAGATACTGACTATCTCGTTTCTTAATCCCGTATTTCCCGCTTTGAAGCTAGCGACTCGAAGAATTAACATATACACGCATTAGGATCTTGCGGAAGAACTACGACTCCTTCGTCCGTTGAGAACCTCCCTTCCCATATCGGCTTAATGACTTCCCTATATTTTTCGCTTCTAGACGACTTGGGTTTGTTCGGATTCTGAGGTTGACGGATTGCGTTTGTCACAGTCAAAATCTCACTCAAGTCTTTGCGATCGTTTATGTCGCATATCGTCTTGTCTGGTTTTGCCCTTGTCAATAACTTCCCTTATAGGTAACATCTCCGATAGTTATACCATCACCTTCGATCGTGATTGGGCTGTCCCCGATGTGAAGTCGACCATCTTTAGAGTATATTCCGAAGGTCGTATCCGTCGACTTCTTGTTTGTAGCGTGTTCTTTTAAATATTTTATTGCTATATCATCTAATTCCAAAATTCTAATATCTGGAACGGAATCATCCTCGAACACATCTATCGATGAATATTGTGGGAATTGAATCGCTTTCAACGATGTCGATATCGATGCCGGTAATGCTCGAAGCGCGGCAGTTGTCGCCATTGAGTTCTCTTTTATAGTACCTAATTCTTTGGATATTCCAGACTGCGAGTCGATTATCGGTTTGTACGTCTTTATCAATTCTCGCTGAAGTCCAATGTCCCCTATTTTCTCGGATAACGAGTCTTGTCTAATATTTTGCTTCGTCTTGAGAAAGTTCTCTACGATAAAATCACATTTGGCTGGGTCTTTGATTTTTAGAAACATTTTAAACTTGGAAACATAATATTTAAACGTAAAAAACATAAAACGTTAAACATAAAACGTAAATTTACGTTCACTTATGTATTTATTTCGTTTTGTCTAATGAACGATTGTTTTGCCGCTTCATCTATGTTGACATTGCTTTTACTTCTAACCTCTCCCTTCATCTGATTAAATTTCTCGAATTCACTTAGAATAACAGAATATTCCGAGTCTGAGATATTATTATCATCTAAGGCTTTCGAAACAAGGTCGCTGATCGAATTTAATTTCCCTCCAGCTATAGTTCTGATGTTTGCATGTTTTTCTTGCCGCCGCGATAATATTTGGCGGATTCGGGTAGATATCAAACATAATGCTCCAGTGCCCGCGGATAATGAAACCACGATTGTCGCGGCTGGTGCGGCTACGACGGTACTTTGAAAAGTTACGCCTAATGCGGCGGGTCCTGAAGATGTAAGAGTTAACAAACCTCCCAACGCTTCGACTACTTTAACACTCTTGATATTTTTTATAAATTATTTCTCTCTTTTCACGTTCTCTTAAGATTTCCTGTTGAATTCCAGATACTTTCTGAAGGCGATAAGTGCCTTTATTCAATTCCATTTTATAATATCGAAGAATATTCTTAAAATGAAATTCAAGTTTTATTCGTTGACGCGGTAATCGACATAACATAACGAATCTTCTTCGTTTATGGTGACAGTTCCAAGATCTCTAAAATTTTTAATATCGAGTAAAATTTCTTCCATGATTCCTGTAACGGTATCGCTTAGCAGGCGGCAGCCCGCTTCTATCAATTCTATCAATACACGATCCTTTCGTCATTCGGACACCTAAGCCTAACGGTAAGACAACCGTCTCATGAGAATGAATAGTTATCACTTCTTGAGCAAAAAACTCCCATCTTAAACCACCCATTTGTCTTTGCGGCCTATACTTGACATCCCACATACCTTTACAGGCCTTCCACGTGACGGATCTCGGTTGTGTTCTCGTAGATTTTTCAGTTTTGGGTTTCGTCCACCCCATTTTGTGAATCGGATAATGATACATTTTACATTAGTAGTTGCCAGAAATGGTAAAATGGTGCCGATAAAGCCGCCTTCAACTTTGGCATTATGTATCAATTGCGTTTTACTCATTTTTATATTCGCACCCGTTCCACCCTGATACGCCTTAGTCAACTTATTAACCTACCCCTGGGTAAGAGCTAACACGTGGTTTCCATTTAAATCGTTGTGCTTTAATCCAATGCTAACGCCGGTTCCCGCCTGTAGAGATCTTTTGATTTTGTCTTTTTGTCCTTCCGAGATATTAACTTTGACATTCGTGTATCGACTCATTTTATATAAGACTATAAAAATTTTTAAGCCTCTCTTATGTGAATCCGTATCGATAATTCCTCACCTCGTAGATTAATTAGTTGGCCATTTTTATCGGTGAGAGACGTTTCCATTATCGAAATCGTGGATAGATAGATTGATTGGAAGATATATCAAATTCCTAGGCGTTTCGATAATCTTGTACCCAGGCTCTACATTTTGGAAAAAGGAATAAATAATGTTATCAGTCGTTCCGTTGTTATAGGATGCCCCAATAATATCGCTCGTTGCCCTCAGATTACTAACACTCATTATGTCCACTATATTCTCCGATTAATGGTAACCCGCTGAATAACGCCGCCTGTCGAAACCGAGGGCTTTTCCGATAGAGTTCAACGCCCAAAAATCGACCATGTAATTATCTGCTAGATGCACAACAGTCTTTAACGTACTGCTGCTTGTTCCTATCTTAATATTGTATTCTTCGTTAACCATATCATAATGTTAGTTTTTTTTCATGATTCTCTGGACGCATTCGTTAACATCTGTAATTTCATAGCAGCCTTCGGGAATGGTGATAGTAACCCACATACCTCCACCATTCGGCGAATACGAAAAGTTGTTGTTAGTCTCATCGCTGTTTGGGAATGAAAAATAGGTTTCCAGATTGACAAGAGCCATATCGTACCTTTTATCTGTATCATACTGAATCAACGGATTGAATCGAGTCCTTATTCGTGAACCCTTATCACTCAATAATATGTAAAACGATGACTTTGGCTCTGTGTAACGAGCGATCCTTTCGGTGTAGTCTGCAATCTGTTGTAAAAGCGATTCCATTGTTATAATATAAAAGATTTTTTTTCTATTGAAATGTAGAATTCATCAAAACCGCATCTATATTTTCCGTTATTCTTATTACTAGTCTGATCTATCACCACAAATCCATGAGGTTGCTCTCAGGCTGTTTTACATAGTTTCTTAAACCTATCCTTAGACATTTCTGTACTTAATGATCGTGGTAAATGTGATTAATATTTTTATGGTCTTGAGGAAACAAGCAGATAAAGTTTGCATTCTCTCTGATCGTCTGTCTAGGTAGTTTGAAATAATTTTGAGCGAGGTAGAAACAATCAACGTTACTATGCCTTCCCCGGATGTTGTAGGTCTCACATTTATTTTGCTTTTCTAACTGTAAATCATCGAAATTCATCAAGTTACTCTTTTCACGATTCAAGTCTTTCGGGTCTGGCACGTCTTCCGATGATTCAAAGAACTTACAGCAGAAATCAGATTTTTTATACAAGTGTTTAGCCATTGCCTCAACTACTAAGGCCGGCGGAACATTTAGTCTCATGGTCTCGTCTTGGCAATTGAATAGCCCGATGATGGATTCTTTCGGTATTTTTTCTTCAAATGTTTTCTCGAGTATTTTATACTCTTGTTGAAATAGAGATCTTCCGAATACTTGCAGATTGTCGTAGTCTAGCCACCCAGGTCTTAGGAGTAGGTTCAACAATAAAGTCGTCTTACCGAATCCGGACTTTCCTACGATTAACCCTCTTATACTTCTAGGTAAAAGAGGGTTATTGAATCTCTTAGATAATACGTCGTTCCACGATAAATCTTTTACTTCCATTTTAATTATATCTAATTGTACTTAAAAAGGATGTATTGCGTAAAGTGTAAAACTCGTACTAAAACTAAAAATATCTAGAATGTTTCAACGAAGAACGGAAGGTCAATGCTTAGAGGCACATGTGATATATGTGGAAAGACAAAGGGACAATTCGTGAAGTCTTCTGAAGGTGGTGATTTAGTTGGATCTCTAAATTCGGTTACCGGCGGTATTAAGCTGCCGTGGGCTAAATATCCAGGTGAGATGCACTTGCCGGGACATTCATTTACTGGTCCTGGTACTAGACTTGATTTGAGGTTGAATTCCGATGGAATTCCTAAGGATTGGTCGAAGCCCGTCAATAGAGTTGACAATGCCGCATATCATCACGATTTAGCTTACGGTCAGCACTCCGATACAGCTTCTAGGAATGTCGCCGATAGAGCGATGGCTAATGAGTTATATAATATTCCTAATCCTAGCTTACGAGAGCGTATAGAAAGAAGTCTTGTCAAACCTATATTATCTACCAAAGCTAATCTCGGGTTAGGTTTAAAAAAGCCTAAAATTACAATGGACTGATGAACTCGCGGATGAGTTGCATAAACCCGTAGTAAGACGTTTTAGGAAGAGGAAGGTGTACGTTGGTGGAATAGATGAAATATGGGCTGCTGATTTAGTCGATATGCAGAGTCTCGCTAAAGATAACGATGGTGTGAAATACTCACTAACCGTAATGGATGTGTTTTCCAAGTACGGTTGGATTGTACCATTAAATGATAAGAGTGGAAAATCTACGGCTAGTGGCTTCGTGAAAATATTCGAGAGCGGTAGAAGACCAGGCAAGGTTTGGGTGGATAAAGGTACAGATTTTATAATAAAGACGTTAAGAAATTATTCGAGTTGTATTCTACGGACAACGAAGAAAAGTCGTGCGTTGTTGAGCGTTGGAATAGAACAATGCGTGAAAAAATGTTTAAGTATTTTACAGCTAATTCAACTAGACGATATATCGATGTGTTGGATGAAATGGTTAGTAATTACAATGAAACTAGGCATTCTTCCATTAAAATGACACCCTCTAAAGCTAGTTTGAATATGAATGAAAAGGTAGTTTGGATGAACTTATACGGTGATGAGATCTCGGAACCTATTATACCCAGGTTTTCGATCGGTGATAAAGTTAGAATAACGAAAAAGAAGAACATCTTTGAAAAAGGTTTTACACCGAGATGGACGGAAGAGATCTTCACAATTTCAAAGATTCAATACACGGATCCACCAACTTATAAGATCACTGATTATAATGGTGAGGAAATACAGGGCTCATTTTACGAACAGAAGCTACAGAAGACAACTCAAGAAATATTTAGAATAGAAAAAGTTATCAGGAAACGGGGAAACAAGTCGCTGGTGAAATGGTTGGGTTATCCTTAGTCATTTAATTCATGAATTGGTAATCAAGACTTGGTGGCCACGTGATGACTCATCATCGAAACTATTGGAAATTCCCGTGACTTTTGACCTATTGGCGGACGTTTTGACCAGGGCTTTGGTTTGTGCATGAATTGTGGCTCATTTTTCAATTTTATGGTAGCCTATTTGGTTGGTATTAGAATCATGATGAGGGTTGTTGTGATTTTTGGTTATTTTGTAACCTAATTATACGTTAATAATACGTTTTATAACCTATTAGGTGGTGAATTGACCATAATATTGGTCAATTGTCCTAGTTTATTCACTTTCCTACTACTAGAGTTACTACGGCGAATGACATAGGCCCTAATCCTACTTTCGCGCGGTCACTTTATTAAACTTTCGCATAAGATGCTTTTGACGGCTAGGCTAATTATCAAATTTGCTTCTACTGAAAAATGTAGTACGCTTTACGACGTAAATGTATTGTCTTTCCTATATTTTTTTTTGATCCTCTGTGTGCACGTTTGTAAATTATATATAAACTCTATGTAAAACGTGCGTGACTCGTGGTAGCAAATTAAACAATTAAACTCATGATAGTTTAATTGTTTAATTTGCTACCACGAGTCACGCACGGAGCAAACGAGTCAACCTTTTGTCTTTGGATAATATGAAGCGAATTCCATTAAAGATTCCGCATTCGGAAGAAGTGTAGGCCTCCATTATTGCGATGGAAGTTTCTGCACATGACATACAATACGTACTTGCCTACTCTGATTCACAATGGGTCTTGCAGTTTGCTCCTAAAGGGGCGCATACAGTGGTTAAATGAGAAGACGGAGAAAATGCTGGGCCAATGGGGGTTCCCTCAGTCGGACCCAAGCTGGCCCTAGAGAGTGGGCCTCTAGAGTTTAGATGTGCACTTCTCATGGTTTGCCAACGGAAATGGAATTGTGGGCAATACATATCGGCGGACAGTGGGGCCTGCGCAGGCTGCGGTGCGTGGCTGTCTGTGACAGACCAAGATTTGGGACATCCACACGTAGGCCTACCTAGTAGCTAACAAATAAATTCGTGTGCATTATATGTGTGTGTTGATGTGTAGGGCCTATATATCCTTGGCAGACGAAAAGAGATCTTGCTTGTTAACCGGCCGTTTCACTGTGTAACGGAGAACGCAACGATCGAAGAATTTACCATCAACTAGGCCTAAGGGTTTAACGTAAATGAGCAGAGTTCGTTTTTACGACTTTCAGTTCGGAAATAAAATTCTGGCGTCAGATATAAAATGTAGGCAAGGCGCTCAAAAAACCTCAACGTGAGTATGCGCGTGGCATCAAGTAGTGAACTCTGTTGTGGATTGTATGACAGGTAAATTCAGCTAAGTGACTATACAGTAGATGAGGAAGGAGAAATAAGCAAGTGAGCAATTGATAAGCAAAGTGCATGTATAGTTGGTAAATGCGTATATTATGTTATTGCAACTTTATTTAGCGTCATCTTATTTGATCTAAAGTTGTATGAAAGGCGCTCCAGCCAGGAATCAATAAATCACAAGTACGTAAATCTAAGAAAGCTAACAGCCTCTAGTAACAATTGATGGATGATGCATGTTCAGGAGGTGAATTGGACTTAGGCCTACTGTTCGTGGTAGGTGTGATTGCATCATGTTTGAAGGGGTTGTGATCGTGATCACGAATTCACGATATTCAAAAATAGACAGATGAAGAAGACGATAATGGTCACTGCTGGCCGTAGTCATAGGACTTTCAATCATGACTTGTCGGGATTTTGGAGATGAACATTTTCGGATAGGCGGTCTAATAAGAGACTAATAGCAGTCTATATACAATCTGCTATACATATAGACCTACAGAGTTACATTAGTAGACAAAATGCTTGTGCAAGCATGGTCTCTGACGGCAAAGCATATCACTTAATTGTGGCCTACCGTCTGAAGATTCAGTCTATATCTATTACAAAAGGTTTAACACTTCAGGTCACGATTCATTTTCTTTTCAATCCTACAATGAGCACTCTAGTGACACTAAAGGAGGATCATCTAGTGCCAGTAGCAAAATGAACAACTGTAGTAGGCCTAGATAATAATGCTCGCAGACACTATACATTGTAGCTTACAGCTAGTGTTCAACCTGCTCCCTGTATACACCCATTAAAGTAGGCTACTACATCCAAATAGTAACGGTCTTAGTGGTTGGTAATGCTACGCAAGTTATTGGTCTGGTGCACGCCCTTCTGATTAGCATCTCGAACAGAGGCATTAAACTTATAAATGGACTAAATGAATAAAGTGTTCTACTGTAGGCCACTAAAATCGTGCTTGAATACTAGACAACGTGTCTATGAACATCCCATGACCACTACGAACCAGAAGTAATAATGTAAGCTTTGAAGGATGATGTTTCATTAATGTTTAGGGAAGGAGCGTTGGTTTCGGTAGCAATCGATCTTCAGAGCGCGAATCTCAGAGTCGATGTCTCCGAACTGATGCCTCATGTTCGTCAGTTGCTCTTGCAGCTTCTCTTGTCTCGACACGAGGCTTCGTGCCATCAGAAGCCGCGTCGAACCCGTCGCCCTCGCCTCCGCTTCCTTCCGGGCGTTCTCCAGGATTTTCTGGACACCTGTGAGTGCTTGTGGTGCCTCCCCTTTGTTAGAGGTGGAAGCATTCTCTTGGTCGCTGGCGTCGGTTTTTCGGGAGAGATGTTCACCGGTTGCCACTACTACTGCATCCGTAGAGGATGGCGATGGTTCTGGAGGGTTTGAGTCGGCAACGGGCGGTTGTGAAACTGCGATTGGTTGCGATTCGCTGACCGATTCATTTTCAGTTACAGAAACTGTTTTTGCTGTATCGGATTCTGATGGTGCAGCATCTGGCGGGACCACGTCTTCTTTCCTCTCTGAGACCTGTGGTTCAGAAGGTGGTGTGACTTCTGCTAGTTCCACTGGCCCTACAGTCTTTTCCTCCTTTGCATCTGACAATAGAGGTTCAGTTGGAGTAACCTCCGTCGATACCACGGGATGTTCAACCTTTTCCTCGTCTTTCTGTTTTAGAGGTTCAGTTTCTGTTGTTGCCACTGGAGCAACCTTATCATCTACCTCCTCTGGCACTGGTGCTACTGGCGGCGGATGATCTTGCAGTGCTTCCGGAGCTGCTATTGCGGTAGCTTCGGCTGGTTTTGACTCTTCTGCCTTTTCATGGGGTTCTTCGACGGGTTTGGGGGGTTCTGTTTGTGATACTTCTACAACCGCGACCTCTTTACTTTCTTCTACCTTTTCTGCTTTAACGTCGCTGGTCTTTTCTTTGTCTCTATGCTCTTTTGACTTCTTTTCTTTCTTTCCTTCCCTTGATTTCTTTTCCTTCTTCTTTTCTCTGCTCTCCTGGCCATCAACATTTTCTGCTCCTTGTTTCGAACGTTTCTCCTTTTTCTTCTTATCCTTCTTTTTGTCTTCAGCCTCTCTTTTAGACGTGGTATCTTTCTCCGCTATACCATCGACCCCCTTATCATCCGTATGCACGGAAATGATTTTCACTTCATTCCTCAACGTATCTTCCTCTGCTCCTCCTCCTCCTCCCTCCTCATCTGATTTGTATTCCTCGTAGCTGTCGCTATCTGCATCGCCCGTCTCTCGCTTGGCGCGCTTAACCTCATCAGCATTTGCCACATCACTCATCGCCACAAGACAAGCCGCTTCCGACTGAAAAAAGAGGAAGTAGGGTACTTCGAAAGTTGGACAGGCCCGATGACTCGATCAAAAGTACGGTCTGAAATGCAAAGAAAAGACGACCAATTTTTCTCTCGCTTCGTTGCTGAAAATCTGGTTTTTATGCCTAATCGCAATCAAGACCATCCTACAGATCAGTTGAAAAATCATGCATTATTAACCCTGATTAGTATGTTGGATGGTATGGAAAACTTATTAACGACCTTATAACTCACTTCAAAATATATCACTGACATTAAATACCATCTGATAGACTACCAGTCAATAGGCTACCTGAGCCCGAAATTGAAGGGGAAGGCTATTCCACGAGGACGCATCCACAATTTTCAAAAGTTCCACATTGAGTGATGGTAGTTTTAGCCCGGAGACGATTCATAGAGCACAGGGCGACAGAGAAAGCAGAGTCAGTACATAGAAGAGCAGAGAAGGTATACACTTAGGAGTCAGATCACGGCGAGCTCTGGAGACCAAGATGAATATCTTAAACTGGATTCAAAAAGCTTAAATGGGGAGGAAGTGCAGTTCATTCGTCATAAATGACTAGATCTGAGTAAAGCGAGAGCGAGAGAGGCGCGACAAGTCTGGCGGCGATTTCAAGACTGGTTGTAGGTAGACATACAGACTTTAGGTTGGTATGCACTACAAGGAGCTGGAGTAGTCGATGCAATGAACCCACAGATGAACGCATGAACAATAGTTGTGAAGACAGGCGAGGAGATATATATCTCCTGCTGGCCCTGAGCCCCTGACCCGCCTCAGATGATAGCAACAGGAACAGTTTAGGGTTGAAAAATTTTCTGATAACGTAAAATTGTTATCTAAGGTGACTCACAGGTCAAGGACACCAGCTGGGAAAGTAATGGCAGAGAATATTACAGAAATAAAGGGAAAATTGAGCCTGGTGAGTTGCGGAACTGTTTCAACCAGAACAGTGCCGCTCTCTTTGACCGAAACGGTGGCTGGTCTAATTTTCTAAAGCCTGTTCAAAGAATCCACAGCCTAGTTCCGTTCACCGTTTAATTTCTGTGATATCATGCAGGTATAAATAGACATGTATACACATTGTACATAGACATACTTGCGTAGATTTAAATTCTTTTCTTACAATTTATATATACCGAGTAGGCTATACGCATAGTTTCTGATTTATCTGGTCTATCCGATTTAAATCGGGCTTGTGAACTTTGATATTCGCGAAGAAAATTAAACGAAAGACATTTTAAAGAAAGTATTAAATCGAATTGTGCCAATGTAAATACAGGCCAAGTTACTGGTAAGAAAAAAACTCATGCATAGCTTTTATATACATAAATACATGGAGACACAAGTGCACATACATGCATACATATAGGCCTACGTGTACATAGGGGCCAACATACAAATATAATTACTACCATTGCATACATATGGGCCTATAAATACTGTAAAATACATGCCTATAGGTAACGTGGGGTAAGACGTCCCGTGCGGGCAAGACGTCACCCGTCTTAAAATTGTTATGATACAATGTACATGTCGTGAGGCTGCACTGTCTTTGCCATGTTAATGCGGTCTAGAGCAGTGCTACTCAAACTGTGGTCCGCGGCCCGATACCGGGCCGCGGAGGTTTCGTTACCGGGCCGCGGATTGTCACCAGAAATTTTAATTAAATTATAAAATAATAATTGGTAAATTTTTTTTTACTTAAATGAGGCACTTATTAATATTTTATTTTATGAACAACTTAATTAGGTTTAGCGCTATATAATATTCATATATGACGTCAAAATTAATGACGTTAATATTTTTTCTTTTTATTAAATCTTCCGTTCAAAAACTTTCTTAGTTAGAAAATAGAAAATTGAAAAGAAATAAAAATTGAGAAATCACCATGGCAAAGCAAGGACCAATGGATAGCTTTTTAACAAGAAAAAGATCTCGTTCGGAAAATAAACGCGAATGCTTGGATTTAGCAGATAAAGATGAATCAGAATCTGATGATGGCTGTTCCGTTAAAATTTCACAAGTTTCCGCTAATAGTAAGTCCCAAAAAAATCGAAACAGCTTTATTCGCAAATATGACGAATCGTATATTCGGTTCGGATTTATACCAAATTCAAAAAATCTAAATTTTGAAAAGCCTCAGTGCGTTATCTGCGGCCACGTTTTGTCAAACGAAGCACTGAAACCGTCAAAACTGATTAGACATTTACAAACAAAACACAAAGAACTGAGTTCAAAACCAAAAGAGTTTTTTGAAAGAAAACATGACGAATTAAAAGGTTGTCAGAAGAAAATTTATGTTTTATCTCATACGAATGTTTCAGCATTACGAGCTTCATACAAGGTAGCTCTTCGTATTGCGAAAGCTAAGAAGCCTTACATAATCGGCGAACAGTTGCTGGTGGGATGTATTAAAGATGTGTGTCAGGAAATGTTGGGAGAGTGTGCAGCAACAAAGGTAGCTCGTGTGCCCTTGTCAAATGACACAATTGCTCGACGAATCAATGATATCGCAAACGATATGGAAGAACAGCTAATACAGCAAATAAAGTCAGCAAACTGGTTTTCTTTGCAACTCGATGAATCTACTGACATAGCTAACTTGGCTATTTTGCTGGTGTATGTACGTTTTGAACATGACGGTGATTTGAAAGAAGAGTACCTTTGTTCTATTTCACTTCCGACAAACACTACAAGTGCTGAAGTTTTCAATGCTTTGAATGGATATATTGTTGATCAATCAGGACTTAGTTGGCGATATTGCATTGGCATATGTACTGACGGAGCTGCTGCAATAACTGGGCGCCATTCTGGAGTTGTTGCCCGAATAAAAGCAGTTGCACCCGAATGCAAATCAACGCACTGTTATATTCACCGAGAAAGTCTAGCCACTAAGAAAATGTCCGTTGAACTCAACCACATTCTTAACGAAATTGTGAAAATAGTAAACTACGTAAAAGCCAATGCTTTGAATTCACGTATATTTTCGTCGTTGTGTGATGATATGGGTGCTGACCATAAACAGCTTTTGTTGCATGCTGAAGTACGCTGGCTGTCGAGAGGCAAAGTGCTGTCCAGGGTTTTTGAGCTTCGCAACGAACTTGCTGTTTTCATGCAACACAAAAAACCAGACTGGTCGCAAATGTGCCGAGACGCTAACTGGGTTGCAAAGCTAGCTTATTTGGCAGATATTTTTTCAGTGTTCAATGAGCTTAACAGCTCAATGCAAGGGAAGATGTCCTCCATTTTTGCAACGGCTGACAAAATCGATGGCATGAAACGGAGGTTAGAAGCATGGAAAGCCAGAGTTTTGAGGGATGGCTGTTACGATATGTTCCCTAATTTGATATCCGCCATCGATGATAAACGTGAAGAGATTAATGCTGAATCCTTGAAGAATCTGATTACGGAACATTTATCTTCTCTGACAGAGCGTTTTGAATTTTACTTTCCCAAAGAACAAGATCCCAGAAAAGGAACTGGGTGGATTCGTAATCCATTTATGCCACTAAAGGATGACTTGGATGTTTCTTTGGAAGACAAGTTGTTGCAATTAGCTGCTGATGAGGGATTCAAAATGATTTCCGAAACTACCTCGCTCGCTGGATTTTGGATAAAAGCAAGAGAAGAATATCCTGAACTTTCTGTTATTGCTTTAAAAGTTATTTTGCCATTCCCATCTACTTACTTGTGCGAGACTGGATTTTCTACTATGAGCATCATTAAAACAAAGCACAGAAACAATCTTGATATTCGCTCTCCTTTTCGAGTTGCACTTTCGACAATAGAATCAAGACTTGACAAACTTGTTAGCCAAAAGCAGGCACATTGCTCACATTAATTTGTGCTGGTTTAAGTAAATAATTATGAATAAACATTGTTTAAGAAAAGGTCCATTGGACTTTATGTAAAAGTACTTTTCGGATTTTGAACTGAATAAATAACCTAGTCCTGGCTAAAAATCAAACCAAAATGCGTCTGCAGTTGAGACGTCGTATTTAAACCCCCATCGATTTCAACATTTTTAACAGAAAATGTAATTACCAAGGGCCACGCAGCTTCGGTGCTCCAGGTTACCGGTCCTCAACACAAGAAAGTTTGAGAAGCACTGGTCTAGAGTTACCACAAGACTTACTGTGACGCGAAATTCAGCGATTTACAACGCTCATTGTGTCTTTTTAAAACTAATATTTTGATCACGTTTTATGATTTTTACCCTCTTTTATTACCCTCTTTTCTCTAACTTGAATTGCGTAAAGTTTGACACGAACGTTGAACCATCAGTTCTTTCGACTCCTTTTCGGTATGTTTCCGTCGACCTACAGGACTGAAAGTTTGCAAACATGTCAAGCTTGCATGACAATGCTATGTATCAAATTTTTACTGACAGAACTCAAAATTTGAACAAAAATGACAAAAATGCAAAAAGTAAATATCGTTTAACCACTCGAACGAGTCCTCCTTGACGAGCTCCACTCCGGCAAGTTCGCATCATAAATGATCTCTTAAGGAAATGGATCGATTGCGCCATCTACCAGATTACCAAAAGTCAATAAAAGAGGGTTCCGAAAAACCCATGTTTTTACTTCCCCTGTTTTATTAAAGTTTGTCACGGACAGATCGTTGGATCGTCGGCACTTGCCTCCGGACCCTCCCTATCTGGACGCCCCTGGTGGCAAGAATGCCCTACATGCAAGAAATGGTACCACGAGTCGTGTGAACTTGAAGATACGACTATGTGTTATAAATGGCTAGACTGAATTCTTGTCAAACCGTTTTGCCCCACCCTACCATACATATATTGAATAGCCTATATGTACATACATGCATAGATTAATATAAATACGTGTTTGTATACATATATATAAGCATGCATATAGGCCGATCATATAAAGATACGTGCATACCGATATGTAGGCTATACACAGGCCTATGCAGTACATAAAAATGGGGTATAGATTAGTTATCAGTAGAGTTATTCATTTGAGAAAAATCGACTAGTCTGCCAAAATACATGTATGTAAACACACATAATATACCTGTTTATATAATGTCTGCTCATACATTGAGTCTATATATATATATAAATAGGCGAAACAGCGTCTGGTTTTATATCTGGCTGTAACATGCCTTGGCTGTGCCAGGAATTCGATGGATATACAGGAATTCGCTGGATATAGGCCTGTTCATAGAACTGCCAGCCTGCTCGCACATTGAGTCGAATGTAACTAGTTAAATCCTACAGGGTCGTTATCAGACTACACGCAGTGTCTGATAGTCTTTGCATTAAGCTGAAACAGCAGTGTCCATTATTCATAAGATTCAATCGTTACGAGTTAGTACTACTTAATAAAAACGTAGGGGCCTACCAAGGTCGGCGCAGCAGGAAAAGCTGCAGCGATCTTTGTTGAATAGACGAAACACAATTCAGACCGACAACAAGGCTGAGTGTTAAGTAGCCACTGAATAGATCCGACAAGGTTTACTGCTCATCTAAGTACACGACAGGAGAGAGCAACAAGGAGCAGACCAATCGAAAAGTCCATGATATCCTCAACCTTATTGCAACATTTCTTACTAATATCGAAGGCGGAAGAAACGGACAGCCACAACTTAGGCCTATATCCGAGTCATAAACGAGACCTCATCTGTTCGCCTGTTTATCCGCTTCTCTGCCCTTCTATGTATGGCTAGAAGTGGCTTCAGCAACCGAGTAACGGTTGATATAGGAGCATAGAAACCGTCGGCTGCAGCGCCAGCATATCTGGACCCCACCAGTATAGGCCTATACTTTCTACGTGATGGATGCATGCATGGGCCGATACTGGAGCTGCTTCGACAAAGTCAGCTGCAGCTTTGGCGCTGCTACAGCAATCGAAGCTGAGGCCAGCTACAACTCTACCAGACACAGAATAAACCTCATAGGCAATCATATATTTAGCCTGAACCATAGCGGCGAATTCGTACACATTATTATCGTGTGCTTGAATATTATCTATAAGTCGGTAACATATTGGACCTCTTCTATACGCAGACATTGGTGGCCGTGTGAGTGGGTGCCTCACTCATCGTGTGCTTGAATATTATCTATAAGTCGGTAACATATTGGACCTCTTCTATACGCAGACATTGGTGGCCGTGTGAGTGGGTGCCTCACTCACCGCCACTATGTCGGAGAATCGAATCCGTGTGCGTTCGAGTGAAACAAGCAACTGAACTATGCAATGCTCTGCAGGTCGCCATAGATTCTCCTCCTAATTGATATTATTGATAAATGTAGTGACTTCCGCCAGTGTCTAGATGCACAAGGTAGGCCTACGGATGGTGCACCAAAGCCAATCCATATAAACCAGGCCAACATCTAGAATAATATGACGAATATCAGTACGTTGAGACAAAGATCGAGACAGCCTAATAGAGCCTATGGTGGATAAGCAAACAATCGGAAACATAAAGGTGCTTAGCCAAGTACGAAATCACACAAGCGACTGAGCAGATCATCATCATATCAATCAGTTACTGGATGATGATAATAAGAACCCGATTAAGCGTATTTCGGTGTTGGATTGTTGTATTGCATAGGTCTATACCACAAATCCCGATCGACTGTGTTATTGTAAAGCGCCCTTGTAGCGGCATGGCTGCGTTACGGCGCGGTAGAAATTGTTCGCTCAATAATAATAAATGATAGAGATTCACTGTTGAACAGAAAGCCAATACAATTATGTAAGTACCGTACCGGGGTTATTTCGCAAATAACAATGTAACAATCATCATTTTGTTGGTGACGATGCCGTCATAATCATGCAATAAATATAGGCCTACTATTCAAAGCGGGAAGTCACTGGCTACATCATGCACACAGTAGGCTAATGTAATTTTATGCAACGATTATCACGCGGAAAATAGGGTCTCCTACTTCGCTTCATCGTCGTCGTAACCACAATCATATCATGTAAATAATTAGGCCTATATTAGTATAGCATAACCTACTACTAGACTTGCCATTCCTGCCTTGGTTATACACGCCTGCATCTATTATAATTATTATGTCCCTCAAATTGCACCATATTTTAGTTTCTTGCTGAGCTGGAAGCACCTATGTGTATGGGTCTCTGAAGAGGCGGTATATAAATTCACAAAACAATTTAATTGCAGCGACTAAGGCAACTAATAAAAATTCCTTAAGATTACAGCCTTGCACCATCGACAAGCGATGACGTATAATGACGTAATATAGTCTATTGCCATGGTGATTTCCCTCGTTCTCTTGAGCGAATTTCTTCATGGAGTCGGTTAACAATTTTTGACAACTTTATGCATATTTCGAAGAGTTCAGTGACTTCGCTGTTGCTTCATAGTTTATTATTTGCTTAGTATTGATGTAGTTATATAGTTCCATGGTTTTTACAGTTTTATATTTTTCTTCTGCGTTATTATTTTCACTTTTTCTTCGCAACCAACAACTGATCTGGCACACAAATTTCCTATTGAAGCCGGAGTCAACGAGAAGGCAGATAGTCCTACTGAAGATGTGGGCTAGGTGGATCGAGTGTCACAACTGTCGAATGACAAGACAGTAACGAAGCCATCAACCGGAACGAGAATATTTTGCGATACGGTCAACCACATACGATCGATATATCGAAACCTGACATGCACCATCTGGACAGCCTGATCAGTCGATTCCAGATTCAACAACTGCTGCTGATGCTCATCACTGTTCACTGTTCAGTCCAGAGTTCAGAGCGAATGCAACACGAGCCCACAAACGACATCATCTTCAGAACGCACCGCAGGCGTACGTACTGAACAAGTCTAAAATCGATTTTTCGAAACCCTTCACCAGAACTCACGCGGTGCATTTGGTTTAATCTCTATAGGATATCGCTAACAGACAGAAAGAGCCCTTGCCTACTACAACAGAAGCCATTACAAAGATAGCCGTCATTGCTTACTACTATTGTTGCATAGTCGACCTGTATACGTTCTGTCCATACTTAATATGAACTATGTATCGACTATGAAAGGAAAATGGGAGAAGTTAACTATGTTATTTGTACACCGGATATAAGAAAGTCCAAAAGGGTGGAACATGTCAATTTGCTCAAGCGGAGACGAGAGACACCAATGAAAATATTGTCAACTTTGCACAAGAGGAAGGCAAGTGATGATGGTACTTTCCTTAATTATGTTAACTTGGATCATTTACAAGTGGAGCAAAGACTTCAATTGTCTAAGTTACTGCTTGCTTATCGAGAAGTATTTCATGATCAACCAGGACAAACAACTCTGATTGAGCATCTAATTCGGGAGTCGCTCTGTGCGAAATTCTCCGTACCGCTTACATCCGGAAAGTTGCGGTAAGTGGGGAATGATTTCTCACGCTGTTGTCGGAGGGAATGTTGCATAGTCGACCTACGTTCTGTCCATACTTAATATGAACTATGTATTGACTATGAACTATGTATGAAATATGTATATTGCTAAGGCATCTAACATTGGTCCTAAGCGAGGATGGGCTAGGAACAGGGTGAAAGAGGGTCCTATATAAGCCTGTGCGTAGCGACGGTCGGGGGACTTTTGGCATACCTTCGTTAAGAATAGTTAAGTGTACGGTCTGACAACGGGGTGTGGCCTGTTGCCTTTATGTTGTCTGATGCCAAAGGTTCTCCAAGACGTAGCTAAGTTTAGAGTAGTTCTAACTATAGGGTGTCCAATAAGTTCGTGAACGATTTTGCTTGCAGAAAGCAGATAATTTTTGCAACAAACATTAATAATTTTTATGTCATTTGAAAGAGCTTTATGTCCCGAAACCAAAAAGTGTAAAAAGTGCAAGTTTTTTTTTGCAACGAGGAAATGACGTCATCAATATATGCTGAAAGGCTATTTTTAGCGAATTTTATGCAGTTCGCGATCGGTTTTTGTAAACAAACTCAGAAATGTCGAAAATAGCAGACGTTCAGTTACGCTCGAAAGCTGCTATTCTTGCTGAAGAAGGATATTCATATTCCGTTATAGGCGATAAATTAGGACGATCGAAAGGTTGGGTAGCAAAATGGGTTGAAAGAAACAAGCAAGGCGAGTTAGGTGATCATGCACGATGCGGTCGACCAAAGATTTTGACACAGGCTGCTATTAAAATAATCAAAAAGGCGAAATACAGACGAGGATTTGGATTGAGACAGATAGAAAAATCTCTCAAGGCAGGTGGACTGAAGGGCAACAAAGAAAAAATCAGAAATTACATGAAAGTGGAGTTGAAGTGGAGATGTTGGAAACGCAGAAAGGCGCCATTGCTAACAGACGCTCAGAGGAAAAAACGGTTGTTATTCGCGCGGCAGCATAGACATTGGAAATTCGAAGACTGGTCTAATGTTCTATTTAGTGACGAATCGCCGTATCAAGTGTTCTATGTTCCAAACTCACGCAATGACACCGTTTGGGGTTCGCAAGAAGAAAATGTTCCTGTCGCCTCGCAGGTCAAGTTTAGTCCGACTGTTCTTGTGTGGGGAGGTATGACAGCCTCAGGATTAACGCGACTACATTTTGTACCTCAGCATACATCAATTAACTCGGAGTATTATATCAATAACATTTTAAAGAAGGAATTAAAACCAGTTTACGCGAGACTGGACACTTCTGGAACGATCTCGAAACGTCGTCTCTTCACTGACAACGCCGTTAGCGTTTTCCAGCAGGAGCACTGCTGTTTCGCGAGCATGGCTGAATGAAAATATTCCTAACTACATTGAAAACTGGCCTCCCAACTCTCCTGATCTCTCACCAATTGAAAACCTCTGGAGTATACTCTCAAGCAGTGTCTACAAAGATCCTGAACCAAAGACTCCTGCTCAGCTAAAACGTCGTTTGCGAAAAGCATGGAATTCGATATCGGTTGAAACTTTGCACAACCTCATCGAATCTTTGCCCAGACGAATGAAAGCTGTTATATCCAGCAAAGGCAACACTATTGCCTATTAAATGTTACAATAATTATTGCTCTTTGTTGTGTATTTTTTTTAACAAACTAGCAAAATCGTTCACGAACTTATTGGACACCGTGTAGTTGTCGACGCTCTTTGTTTCGAGGTCTGTATGCCCAACTGAGCTGCTTGAAGTCGTGTGTCTTCGTTGTTTGGACTAGGACTGAACTCGGGACTGAAGCTAAGGTTTGCTTTGCTTATTGTCTGAATGATATCTTATCCTTTGTTTTCAATATATTTATATTTTTGAACAACCGCGTTTGCTAACTTGATAGGGACTACATAACACCATATACAGCCATTACGTATAGTAAGGAGACCAAGAGTCGCTGCCTATAACCACAGCAATCATTAAAGAGACATTGAGTTGTAGCCTACAACCACAGCAATCATTAAAGAGACAACGAATCGTTGCCTACAACTACAGCAATCATTAAAAAGACAATTGAGTCGTTGCCTACAACAGCGGTTCTCAAACTGTGGTCCGCGGACCCCTTCGGGCCCGCGTGACGACCGTAGGGGGTCCGCAGAAAGGGTGAAAATTGCTTACAATTAATAGCTTCTTTGCAAAACGCCAGTTTATCCGATCGGATAATGTGAATAATAATCTAAATATTCTAATATATAGGGTCATTTCGGCAAAACCGAGCCTGGTGATAAAGCGAGCCTAAACTACTTCGGAGCTCGTGAAATTGAATTTAGGAGGAGTACGGTAAATATTAACGTTGGACTCTAATGAGCTGTTATACGGTAACTCGTTTCTAGTTTGATCACCAGGTTGTCTTGCGACTGACTAAGTCAACGTTTTCGTCGATGATTCAAAGTGACCCATGAAAAAAATCGTGTTTCTGGTAACTTGACTTTTAAACTAATAAATCTAAAAAGTCCTTGTACATCTTTAAGTCAAAGAACCTGCTCATTGAATCAGTTTTTGCTTTATAAACCTTATTAATGCCTAAACTTTGACCGTTTCGGATTGACGCTTGAGCGATATTTAAAGGAATTACGTGTGTGTTATCGCATGGCTCGGCTTAAAATGACGGTGTAGATTAACCGAGCCTCTGGGCATCAGATATTCCGAGCCATTGGCTCGCTTTATTTTAATTTTATCATTATTTCGTAAATGCTTTGGTTAGAATAGTATATAAAATTAATTTTAAAGTCATTCTCCTTGCTATTCGCTCATTATCTCACTTCTGATCAGCATTTTCATCCCTCATTACACGTTTTGTCTTATGCCCAAGTGTTAAAATAATGGTAAACTGGAGGAATACCTTAATCTAAATAGGCTAAATATTTTAGCAGGTGTTGAATTTGTTGGATTTAGGCTAAACTATGGGCAGATACATTTTAACATCAAGACACAGCAAAGAGAAGCCAAAGAATAGGCCTCGTGCGAAACGAGCCTCTCACCCATTGAGTAACCATGTCAAGAATCGGCCTATTAAGAATTCAACATCGCTGAAAAGAGCATGCACACGTGTCGGTGCAAGTCATGTTGGAACTAAGTTAAACAAATGGTCTCCTGAAAACATGCTTGCTGCCATTAATGAATATAAAAATCAAAGCAACTCTTCCAATAACCGTACACATCTAGGATTGAGAGCGATTGCACGTGCGTGGACTGTTCCTTATGAAACATTTAGAAAACGTGTCACACATTCTTTATCCCACATACCTCTCTCGGGCCGACCAACACTTTTGCCCAAAAATGTAGAAGAACAGCTGGCAAATCACATCAGTCTTTTGGCATCAGTCGGTTTTCCATGTACCAGAACGGATATTCGAAAGTTAGCCTATGAATACGCCAACCAGAAGGGAATTGCAGGATTTTCGAAGAAGGAAAGTTGTGCTGGGTATTACTGGTTACAAGGATTTCTTAACAGATTTCCTCATCTTGGTGTTAAACATGCTGAGAATCTTTCAGCTCCTCGTGCAATGGGCATGAATAAAGTTCAAGTGGACGCCTGGTTCTCAAAATATAAGGAACTTTCTACAAGTCTTGGAATAATAGATCTTCCATCTCACTTATGGAACTTTGATGAGACTGGATGTCAAAATATACACACTGCATCCGAAGTTCTGGGGAATGTTGGAGAGTCTTGCTATAATATAACCGCAGTAGAGAAGGGGGAAACTTCAACAGTCTTGGCTGGAATAAATGCTGTTGGCCAAACAACTCCGGTCATGGTAATCCATAAAGGTAAACTTCTGGGCAAAGGTTGGAATAATGGATCTCCTATGGATTCCATGATTAGAGCTAGTCAGAAAGGATACATCAACAAGGAGCTGTTCCTGGAGTTCGGGAAGGAGTTTGTCAAATTTCAAATTTCTTCAGAGAACAGGGTTACTTGATGGCAGACCACATATAGTACTGCTTGACTCCCACTATTCACATCTGTACAACATTGAATTTTTGGAAGTTATGATTGAACATAACATTCATGTTTTTGCATTACCCAGTCACTGCTCCCACTGGTTGCAACCCCTTGATCGTGGTGTTTTTTCCAGTTTTAAGAAGGCATGGTCAGAAGAAATGAGAATGTTTACACGCACAGCAGCTGGTGGTAAGCTTGAGAAAAGAGATTTCTTCAGGATTTTCAATCCATCCTGGAAGAAAGCTTTCACAACAGAAAACTGTCAAGGAGCATTTCGTGGCACTGGAATATTTCCTTTTCATCCATCAGCAGTACCCGAAGCAGCATATCTTCCTAGCAGAATTACTGAAAGAAGTATGTCCTCAATTATATCGAGTGAGGCTGTTGTCAGCAAAGAACAAGGTTTAACAATTCCATCCACTGATGTTCCTACCACATCCAATTCAGACATGTCACCAATTGCTGTCACTGAAGAACAATTGATTCCATCTGCTCCTTCCACATCCAATTCAGACATGTCACCAATTGCTGTCACTGAAGAACAGTTGATTCCATCTGCTCCTTCCACATCCAATTCAGACATGTCACCAATTGCTGTCACTGAAGAACAATTGATTCCATCTACTTCTTCCACATCCAATTCAGACATGTTACCAGTTGCTGTCACTGAAGAACAATTGATTCCATTCACAAGCACATCCAGTGACCATGTTATTACCTTTGCAGAGTTGCTGCCAGTTCCTCACAGAATAAAACCACTTGCGAAAAGACCACGGATGAAACCACCTTCTTATGAACTAACAAGTGCAGAAGTCATAAAGTTCATATCAAACAAACTGAAACCACTAAAATCCAGACAGGAGAAAGCATCAAAGAAAACCACTGGTAATAGTTCAGACCAGCATCTCAAGAAAAAAGTATGCCAGAAAAGAAACAAACAGGAGGGGAAAAAGAATAGCAAATGCAAAGTGAAAAAGGCGGCAAGCAGCCAAAGTGCAAGTTGCAGTAAGTCCGTATCTACGAATTCGGATAATACTCCATGTGCCTTCTGTCAGTGGATTAATGGAGACGTTTCAGATCCACTTATTGAAGATCAGTGGGAAATGTGCATTAACTGTCAGAAATGGTATCACCATACATGTGCATCTGTATGTGGGAAGTTTCTTGCCGATACATTTAGTTGCGACAATAATTGTATGTAATTCATACAGACGTCAGTTAGGCCTACTAGCCTTTAAAGGCACTTCATAATTCAGGTCACTTTGGCATAGGCCTACTCTACAATTTAGTGACTGTTTAGTTTAACAGAGGAAAGTTTAAAATTAATAATACGCAGGCTACTCTTTTATGTTGTTGACTCGATAAATTAAGTACCATTTAGTAATTTGTTTATTTTAACAGAGGGAAGTCCTGCTGTTACATTTTTTTGACACTGAATTCTATTAGGCATAGTAGGCCTATGTATTCAGCAACTGCTTCAAAGAATAAGATAAGCCATGTTCTATTACTTCTTGTTCAGTTACGAATAAAAACAATTTTGGTCAAACACATCTGTATATCTGGTATAGCGAGCCTAGGCTCGCTTTATCTAAACTTGTGGCTCGTTATACTCCAAACCCTATTGAATCAAGCGTATTTACCTGTACTAGAAACAGCAGTTCTGACTGGGTATATATTATATTTGGCTCGCTTTTTCATGGTTTGCCAATGGCAGTGATCAAGTAGGATGGGAACTG
Organism: Bimastos eiseni; assembly: GCA_959347315.1. NCBI lineage: Eukaryota > Metazoa > Annelida > Clitellata > Crassiclitellata > Lumbricidae > Bimastos > Bimastos eiseni. The sequence goes on along the minus strand of OY365808.1, from coordinate 49,432,684 downwards.
CAAAGCAGTGATCAAGTAGGATGGGAACTGCAAAGTTTTTTTTACAGGAAGGCTGGGTATCCATATGTTTTGACCAGAATTTGTGGTATTGGCTCGGTTTTGCCGAAATAACCCTATGTTTACTACGAACTATTTCATGATGACGTCATTATAGACGCATCCTGTAATCATGCACAGTTAATGATTAAAATTAAGTTTTAGTGTTGAAATTTTTTTTGCTAAATTGTTTTTGGCACGCCCAACTAACGTATGGATACACATTTGAAGCGTAAGCGGACATCTGAAGCACTCCCGGATTACCCATTAGGCAGAGTAGGCAACTGCCTATGGGCCCCGCGACTTTTAGGGGCCCCATGAGACCGTGACGAAAGAATTTTTTTTACTTGCTTATTCTTAAGAATAGAGGCACGTGACGACGCTGACGTCATACAATAACGTTTACACTTCAACTTCTTCAAGTTAGTCCAGTAGTTAACTTAGTTAAATTAAATAAAATAATTTTAAATAAAATTAATAGGGCCCTAGATAAAATGTCGATCAACGAGAGAAGGCACGAAAGCGGAGCAGAGAAGCGAAGAAAGAAAAAGGAAGCCACAGTGAAGCTTCAAGAAGAAATGAAAAGACTCCGTCGCTTTTCCAACTTGGCTTCACTCGTTCGTCTGCAGAAGATCAAGCCTGTGGCTGTGGTAGTACTGCCGTCGGCAGTGCCGGCGATGTTATGGCGACAGACTTGCCTTCAGAATTGACTGCTGTACAAATGGTTGAGCCTCAGGACACCATAGATGACACTGCCAAAACTGATCAGGATTTTAATGTGATTGGTCCGGAGAGACAAATTCAGAGACCGGAATTTCAAAACGACGTCGGATTATGGGAAAACATTACAAACGCAGTGCAAGAACATTGGTCTAGTAGAGATCCTGTAGAATGCCAGCACTTTGATTGTGATTTTTCGGCTTCACGTAGGCAGTACGATGATGGTACTGCACGATATTTTACTCGTTCCATGATGTTTCGGAAGCATGTGAATGGAGAACAAATTAAACGGGAATGGTTGATGTACTCGCCAACTTCTGGCAATGTTTACTGTTTTCCCTGCGTCTTATTTCGTGATGCAGGTAAAGGAATTCAAACACAATTCTGTGATGGATTTTCTGACTGGAAAAATGCTTCTCAGCGCATCCAGATGCACGAGAACAGTGAGATGCACCGAACATGTATGCAGGTGCTTATTACTAGGCGACGTGCAGCATGTCGCTTAGACTGCTGTTTACAAATTAAATTCGACAAAGAGAAAGAATACTGGATAAAGGTTCTGCAGCGAGTAGTGTCGGTTGTCAAGTTTCTGTCGTCGCGTGGATTAGCCTTTCGCGGTGAAAATGAAAATGTAGATCCCAACACAACGGAAATTACTTGGGCATTTTAGAGTTGATTGCGCAGTACGATCCTTTCCTGAGATCTCATTTAGCCAAATAACCTAAACAAATAGCCAAATAAATCAAGGCCGAGGAAGACCGTCCTACTTATCATCTACAATTTGTGAAGAAATTATCGAGATAATGGGAAATCAGGTTCTGGAAGTTATTGTGAAAGAATTGCAGCAATCCAAATATTTTTCTTTAAGCGTCGATTCCACGCCGTACATATCGCACATTGACCAGCTGACAGTAGTTGTTAGATATGTAAGAATGTCAGACGGCGAAGTGGTGGAACGGTTTCTCACCTTCATCCCAATTGAAAGTCACACAGGAGAAGCTCTTGCTACGACCGTCTTGAAATTTCTAAACAAATGTGACATTGATATAAAAACTCTGCGAGGACAATCTTACGACAATGCCGCAAACATGTCGGGGCGTTACAACGGTCTTCAGGCACACATTTGCCAAATCAATCCACTTGCACACTACATTCCCTGCGCAGCACATTCGTTAAATTTGGTTGGTGTTGTTGCTGCAGAAACCTGCGTTGATGCACTTTCTTTCTTCGGACTTGTTCAGAAATTGTTTAACTTTTTTTCTGCGTCTACTGCCCGTTGGGCGGTTATGTCCAAATGTCTTGAAAATGAAGCTGGCTCTGGACTCGTTTTAAAGAGAGTGACTGGAACAAGGTGGTGTGAGCGGGCGGATGCGACCAAGGCGCTGTCATATGGTTACAGCAGCTTCCAGAAGGCTTGTCGGTCATTGCAGAAGATGTGACGCAAAAGCCAGAGACAATTCACGAAGCCAAACGTCTGTTACAAGACCTGTCGAGGAAGGAAACAGCCGTTATGTCAGTCTTTTGGGCTGTCATCTTGGAAAGAATCAATGTAGTCAGTAAATCATTACAGAAAGAAACGATAGAACTCCAAACGGCCGTCAATATGTTGAAATCATTGTCAGGGTTTCTAACATCACAGAGAGATTTGTTTGATGAATACGAAGAGAAGTCGAACGAGAAAGTGGAAGCACAGTACTCTGACGACTGTAATCGGTTGCGCAAGCGAAAACGACATCACACCGATGGTGACGCGGAAGAAGTTGTACTTCTTGGAAAAGACAAGTTCAGGATTGAAACCTATTTACCGATATTGGACAAACTCTCTGCTGAGCTCAACCGCCGCATGCAAGCATACGGCAAAATTCAGTCGTTGTTTGGATTTTTAGTTGAATTTCCATCCAAAACAGATGACGAATTAAGACACGCAACCGAGACATTTCGAGAGAATTATCCTGATGACATCGATATCCATTTCCAGGAAGAAATGGTTCACTTCAAGTATTTCGCATTGGCGGCATTGCTGTTTGAAGATTCTGATGATAAAATACCTGTATCGCAATTATATGGACTCATTTGTGACAACATGATTCAGTCTACATTCCCAAACGTTTTGACTGCACTACGAATTTACAGATGCTTAATGATCACAAACGCGACCGGCGAACGAACCTTTTCCAAATTGAAAATTCTGAAAAACAGTCATCGAGCTTCAATGACGCAAGAACGATTGAATACGCTTGCCATTATGGCCACTGAAAACGACGTTATGCAGAATATTGACTTTCAGGATATTTTAAACGACTTCACTACTGTGAAATTAAGACAGAAGACTTTTTGAAGGTTTGTTACTCGTTAGTCGTTACTGAAAAAGAGATTGGTAATTGTAAACGGTTGACTCGTATTTTACGGTATGGAACGGACCGAACGGTAACTACCTATCGTAGATCGTAATTTAAGTTTCATATTATTTCTTTCTGGATAAATAGTTAAATACGTAAGTATACATACTACAGTGATTGTTTTCTTAAATTCTTAATCTAATAATTATAATGTCGTATTGGCATTACGGTATTATAATGACATTTTATACCTATAAAAGGACATTGTCACATTTTATGTCTTGCCAGCCTTGGCACTGGTAGGCTAATATAAACGAGTGAAATCGACTGGGTACTGGCGTCCTAGTAGGCACTAGGCCGACTAGGCGCCTGGGCCCCAAAAGTTTCACTGCCTATGGGCCTCCACGGTGCTTAATCCGGCACTGATCTGAAGAAGAGTAGGTGGATTTTGGACATAGTTGCCATGAACTGAGACATGATGCCGAAAGATAGCCCGCGCCGCGTAAGGCAAAATTACGTAGCCTATATATGATTCTGCATATTTACAATTCGGATTTATACCGTACAAAGACAACAGTGATCAGCCACAATGTGTCATTTGTTTAAACGTGTTATCCAACGAAAGTCTGAAACCTGCTAAACTGAAGCGCCATCTTGTAACAAAGCATAATAAACTAAAAGACAAGCCTGTTGATTTCTTCAAACGTCGAGCAGAAGTGTATGCAAATCAGCAGCAAATTATTAGCACAGCGACAACAGTGAATGAAAAAGCTCTTAAGGTTTCGTATATTATGGCAATGCGAATAGTTAAGAGCAAAAAAGCACACACGGTTCGTGAGCCAAAAGTGCATCCAACACCGCGGGAGTTTATCCCCGAAACACCAGGACGAATGCAAATCAGGCGTAAGGAGATGGAAGTCCGGCGATACACAGAAAAAGACTCTGTGGAAGACAACCTGCTTCAATTCGAATTAGCAGCCCGTCATAATTACTGGACCGATCAGGAAAAGGTCTCCTTCTTGCTATGTGCACTTGATGGACCAGCAAGGGGAGTTCTGGCCGAAATAGATGACATCGCAACTGTTTCATATAGGGAGGAAGGCAGGATTTTGCTAGCTCGTTTCGGACCCGCGGAGTTCCCAGCGGCCCATGAGCAGGCACTCCATCAGCTCCGACTTTCCTCAGGACAGAACATTCGGGAGCTTTCCCAGGAGGTGCAGCGACTTACCCGACGGGCATACAGCGACCTTGCCGGCAGAGCGAGAGATCAGCTCGTGGTCGGATTCCTCCTTCGCGCTATCCCGGACAGAGAGGTTGTATTTTATGTTCGTGACAAAGAACCACGAACTCTAGATGAAGCCTGCCATCTTTACGAAAGATATCAGTTGCTTTCAGACAAAGACAATCATCGACATCCGACTGTGCACGTTGTTTTAGATGAGGAGCATCCGCCGTCACACGCAATGCGATCCTTTATGGATCAGACGACTCATTGCTTAGGTCAGATAAGCAACACCTTGGAGCGGCTCTCCATCGCTTCTCCGTCGCAGGGAGTTTCATATGCCATGCCTACAACTGTGAATCAGAGGACCGTTCCAAGAAAGCCATGTCCGCGATGTGGTCAGGCTGGTCACTGGAGTCGCGACTGCCTGCTTCGTCAGGGAACCAGTGGATCCGCCAACAGGGTTCGATGCTTTGAGAGCGACCAGCCGGGACATCATTGGCAGAACTGTTCCAATCGTCGGCAGTCGGAAAACTGCAGGGGATCGATGTCAGTGCCGGTCGATCGATCTGCAGTTCCACATCCGGAACAATAGAGGCGCCTGCACGCACTCGAAGGCATGACCCGGCAGTGTATGTACGGGCACGCATAAATGGGAAACAGAGAGACTGCTTGTTGGACACTGGGGCTGAGGTATGTCTTATACCTGCAACCTGGGTAAATGGATCTGTGTTGTCTCAGACTACCTCGAAGTTACTTGCTGTGAATGGAACAGAAATAGAAGTCGACGGTCAACTCCAACAGTCTGTGGTGATAAATAATTGTCGGACCAACGCTACTTTGCTGGTTAGTCCGAATCTCAGCGAAGCCATTCTCGGTATAGACTGGCTTACCGACAACAGCGTCATCTGGATCTTCGGGGAGGACACGCTCATCATGAACGGACAACGCGTGGCATTACGATCGAAGCATGGTAAGCCTAAATACTATCAGAAGTGTGTTGCCCGTTCTGCCTGGTCTATACCTCCACAAAGCGAAACATTCCTGCCGGTTCGGTTAGTCCATGGTCGCCTCCTTAACCCACCAGACGACCGAAAATATAGTACCGTACCCGCTGCACCCGGAAAAGGACTGTTAATTGCCCGAACTCTTATCGATCCAGGATCCTGAGAAAATGGTGGTCGCGTCTGCAATTCCACTTCCAGGACAATTCAAGTTTTTGAGGGGCAAACCATAAGTGGTCTTCAGGACGTCACGATGCTACCAACCATTAAAGAACTTGGTCCACATCCTGGGATTGATCATATCACGCCTATTCTGGACAGAGTCGACGAGGCTGTCACCAGCCAAGTAAAGAATGAGTTGCAGCAACTTCTTTACAAGTACTCCGACGTATTCTCGCGTGATGAGTTCGATCTTGGCTGCACCGACGTTGTGACCCACCGCATCGATACCGGTGATAATCGGTCATTTCGGCAACCATTGAGACCGCAGGCCCGCGCTCACTTGCCGGATTTGGACAAGCTATTATCGGAGATGCAGAAGCAGGGAGTTATTGAACCTTGCCAAAGTGAATGGGCGTCGAATATCGTCCTCGTCAAAAAGAAGGACGGCAGCATTCGTTTCTGCGTTGATTACCGAAGGTTGAATGATCTTACCAAGAAAGATACCTATCCTCTGCCTCGTATCGACACTTGCCTTGACACTCTGTCTGGATCCATCTGGTTCAGCACCTTCGACCTTCGCTCAGGATTTCATCAGGTAGCCGTGGATCCAAGAGACAGGAATAAAACCACCTTCATCTGCCATCGCGGATCGTTTCGGTTTTCCAGGATGCCGTTCGGAGATGTCGCAAGAGTGCCTTGCCTTGCTCCAGTTTCCGCCGGCGCCATCTACCGAATGTTCTTCAATCGGACAAGCACACCTTTCCTTTGGTGCACAAGGAGAGCATATATGGGAAACTGATATATGCACTGGGTTTTTTTTAAACTCCGCCTGCAGACGCTCTTTGCTGAAACTCCACCCGCAGACGTTCTTCGCTGGAACTTCGCTTGAGGACGCTCTTCGCCGGAACTCCGCCTGCAGACGTTCTTCGCTGAAACTCCGCCCGCAGACGTTCTTCGCTGGAACTTCGCTTGAAGACGCTCTTCGCCGGAACTCCGCCTGCAGACGTTCTTCGCCGGAGCTTCACTTGAGGATGCTCCTTCTTCACAAAGAGACGTTATACACTGAAAATCCGCCTGAAGACGGTCATTTGCTTGGACTTCGCTTTTGGTGACGTGTACAAGTATTTTTGTTCGGAACTTACAGACTCTCAATAGAACACTTTGGAAGATAAACTTTTGAAAAAGATCTTTACCACACAGGATAGGCCGGACTCTCAAATAAATTACACGAAACAGCAAATTTGTGTCACTAATCTAGGCTGGCAAGGTAGTCATAAGTTAGATTAGTTCATATTTCGATTTATATCTTAGTATTCTATTTATATACTTTGCTGATTTTGACTATTGTTGCAATATAATTGACGACGGAAAGCTTGCAGCAGTTGTTGATTCATTAATTTTCAATTGAACTCCTGAATATGCATATGCATATGAAGAGGCGTAGCGGCCAAACTAAGACTGAGTAAGTTGAAATGTGTTTATGCATCGTTACAACTTCTTCATATTCTTTCATGACGTCTCAGAAGTCTTTGCATCAAGTAGGATTGGCTACTGAGATAGAAAGGATAAATTCACCTTTCAGTAGACCTGATTCTGCACTTGACAGGTTGTTTACTAAACTAGATAGCATGTCAAAGAATCAGTTAGAGTCAGAGAACAGGATAGAAACTAAACAAGCTAAAATCTCTCAGAGTCATGCAGATTTTGTTAGAAGTCTGTCTGAACAATTGGCTAATCTATCAGAACTTAGCGAGAGGTTGAAAAGAGTATAAGGTTCTACTCGGGGATCCGTGAGTCGAGTTTCGAACCCTGATTGCTTTGATACAGCAATTGCCGCACCCTGTGACGCCATGCCTTATACCATCAGCCAACCTTTACTCGTCATCCCATGATTTAAGGAATTTGTCACTGGTTCAGGAAGCGAGTACAGCCCCTGATTTTCTGCATAGAAGTGAGCGCTTAAAAGGAAGATTGCGTCCAGATTATAAAATGCTGGATAGACTAGGCTCTTCTTCTATGTGGCCAAGTTTTGAGGAAGCTAACCGATTCCGACCCTTAATCTCAGAAGGAGGTGGTTTAAACTCTCTAGACTCACGAAGACTCAAGGGGTTGTACACGGTTCGGAACCCGGAAATCCCACGTCACCGATTAGCGACCGGTGCCAAGTACGACCCCGAAACTTACAATGGCGACGAGGATGGGATGATGTACAAGGAGAGGTTTTCAGTTAAACCATCTTTTCAATCCGTAGAGAGAGGGTCAGAAATCGATGTTGAATTCGGTGAAGATGCTTATCTAACTGAATTTAATAGGAGAGTAAATTTGGAGACGAGACACAGACAGACTGAAGACAATAGAACTGGTATAATGTGTGAAGGACCTGAAGCTATGCGATCACATAACAATGATTCTGATAATTATTTTGATCACATGAGAATTTTGGGTCCACACTTTACCACTGGGCAAAGAACGAGTGCGAGTATCATTACGACTGCCACCTCTGTTGTTGCCGTGAACACCTCTGCTGTCTCTGTCGTTACTGATCGGAGAAAATGTCACGCCGCCGCCGCATCAGCTGCTGCGAATAGCCCAGCTCTGTTAAACATATACGACCGTGCTGTGGCTGCTACTGCTGCTACAAACGTTGCTGCCGTTGGGGTGAATCCAGCTGCGTATCTACCATGGAACATTCCTACGAATATCATCCGAACTGTCTCTGACCTGCCGCCGATACAACCGTCCAGAATCACCTATCTTCCGGAAAAACAAACTCATCTTTAACAACACGAAACGAAGCAAATCGTTGTTAAAAGACAGCCAATGAACTCTGTACTGTTTCCGTTGCCCTACCCTGGATTCAATGTGCAATCGTCGTCGGTTCTACCAGCAAATTACTTTTTCCCTGAAAGTACAGCAAGTACAGTGTGCGCCAGCGTCGTGTCAACCAAAACAAACGGTTGCTACGAATGCTTCTTCGCTAAATCCATGGTTTCCATCTAATCACATCGGAGCGTTAACTTACAGCGCTGATCGGAACTCTACTTTTCCTCTTCACACCGGAGTTGTTCCAGCGATGGAAACAATGGTTACCTTCCCTAATGCGAAAATCTCCAGTGTGACTCAAGCTACAGCCCCGGATATGAGTCTTGGTCAAAGACTCTCGTCGTTCAATCCCTTGACGTCGGTCAACCCTCCAGTTCCCACTTCCGTACACGCTGCTTCGTCTACAACCGCACCTGCTGCCACGTCTGATTCTGCTCCTGCGGTAGAAAAGTCAAGAAATCATATTAAACTCGGGTCGGTTTCTGGAAAAATTCCTTTAGAACCCTTCTTAAGTAGATTCATGATTTGTGCAAAACAGAATGGTTGGAGTTGTAGTGATCAACTAAACCACCTAATGTGTTCTTTGACGGACTGCTAGTAAAATTCTTTGGGACGGAAATTAAGAGGAAATGAACTCTGTTGATGACGTGATCTCAAAACTGAGAAGTCGTTTTGGTACACAAGATCAGCAGACGTTGTATCAGGTGCAGCTGACTACGAGAAAACAGAGGGATGATGAAGACTTGCAGAGCCTGATGTCTGACATTCGTAGACTCTTAACCCTCGCGTTTCCTGGAAAGCCATCTCCTCATAGTGAAATGATGGCTGTTAAATCCTTCCTGGATGCGATTGCAGATCGAAGCCTTGCAATGCGTGTCTTGGAACGAGAACCGAAGGATCTGGAACAAGCTTATAGACTTGCTGTGCGGTTGCATGGGTACAGACAAGCCGAATTAGGCAGCATGCGAGATTCAAATAGGCCTAGTGGACGTGTGAAAGAAACAGACTCTGTGTTAAATGCTACTTTACAGAAGATGGAGTAACGTATGAAGAAGCTGGAACAAGCACAGAATACTCCGGCGAAACCATTGATGAGCGTCGCCATGCCACCGTGTCCTTCAGTTCATGTAGAATCGATGCCCTACAATGCTCAATCAAATGGATATCAGCAATCTGGAACAAGCTTATAGACTTGCTGTGCGGTTGCATGGGTACAGACAAGCCGAATTAGACAGCATGCGAGATTCAAATAGGCCTAGTGGACGTGTGAAAGAAACACACTCTGTGTTAAATGCTACATTACAGAAGATGGAGCAACGTATGAAGAAGCTGGAACAAGCACAGAATACTCCGGCGAAACCATTGATGAGCGTCGCCATGCCACCGTATCCTCCAGTTCATGTAGAATCGATGCCCTACAATGCTCAATCAAATGGATATCAGCAATCATACTGGCCTAAGAATGGTCAGAATCCTAAAAATGCTAGGATGAAACCTCGTTGTTTCCAGTTCGGCTCGTCCAACCATTTAGTCAGATGTTGTCCGCATTGTGACGTGCTGCCAAAGGAACAATCTGCTGAAAATTTTGTGAACTATTCATCGACGTAACCAACAAATCTTCTACCATCCCACTCCACCTGCTTTCGAACCTTCAGTGAACTATTTTGCAGGGCAGTCAATTGTGCATCACATCCCTGGTTCAACCAGTATCTACCTAGAGGCGCAACTACATGGAAAAACGGTTTACGGACTATTGGACACGGGATCCCAGTTCTCATCAGTACCAGAAAAGCTTGTTCGTCCAAGAGATAGGAAACCTACAAACCAGGCTTTAATCGCCGCTAACGGAACGTGTATCAAGGTGCTGGCAGAAACGATTCTGAACTTGAAGGTGGCAAACACTGGCGAATTGGTATAGCTGCGTATATGGAAGCCCTGGCTTCCATGATGAGGTCTTTGCAGCTTTACGAAGTATGGCTGAAAGTCAGGCAGAAAAGCAACTTGTGTGTTCGCTGATGATGGATGAGATAGCCATTCGAAAGCAGGTGGAGTGGGATGGTAGAAGATTTGTTGGTTACGTCGATATGGGTGTAGCTGTTGAGGATAATAGTAGCCTTCCTGTAGCCAGAGAAGCACTGGTCATGATGATTGTTAGTAAGAGAGAGCATTGGAAGGTACCGGTAACATACTTTTTAATTGATGGCCTGCAAGGTACGGAGCATACCAATCTGGTCCAAATTTGTTTGCAAAAATTGCATCACGCTGGAGTCTCTATTAGGTCGCTCACATTTGATGGAAGTTCTGCAAACTGTACCATGGCACAGCAAGTTGGAGCAAAGCTAAATGCTGAACAGTCTCTATCCAGCTTTGAGCATCCCTCATATCCAAACCAAAGAGTCCATCTTTTCCTTGATGCTTGCCACATGGTAAAATTAATGCGGAATATGTTAGCTGATAAAGGTGTTCTGTTAGATGCTGATGGTCGTGAAATTAAGTGGACTTACATTAAGAAGTTGCAAACACTACAGACCACGGAAGGTTTACGAGCAGGGAACAAGTTGCATGAGAGACATGTCGAATGGAGACAGCAGAAAATGAAAGTGAAATTGGCTGTACAGGCTTTAAGTGCTTCTGTAGCTGATGCTTTGGAGTTCTGCCAGACAACATTAAAGATGCTTCAGTTTCAAGGATGTGAAACTACAGTTAAATTTATTCGAACAGTCGATCGACTGTTTGATCTTCTCAATAGGCGCAATCACATTGCCCATGGATACAAGGCACCAATGCGCATGACAAATGAGGCTGTCTGGAGACCTTTCGTTGCTGAAGCACAAGAGTACTTGCGTGGATTGAAATTGCCTTCTGGACAACTGGTAAGCCAGAGTTTGCGCAAGACTGCTGTTATTGGTTTTATATTGTCCAGCACGAGTGCAGAGTCCTTATTTGACACACTCGTGAAGAATGAATCTGTTTTGAAATATCTTTTGATCTTGAGCTCTTTTTCAGTGTTGTGAGAAGCCGTGAAGGATGGAATAATAACCCATCAGCTGTTCATTTAAAAGCAGCTTGGAAAAGACTACTCACACATCAGCAGCTGAAGGAAGTAAAAACTGGCAACTGTGTTGCACAGACGAATTGCACAGTGTTAATGATTTCTTCTAAAATTGACAGACAGGAGAAGTCAGATGTAGCCACTGTTGCATCTCTACGACTCGCTGATGCCTTAGGCAAACTAATCGATGAAATCAAGGATTCTGAAACATATGGACCACAGGTTGATATTGGCTCGTTGTCTAACTTCGTAGAAAATGTTGTGGTCTATATTGCTGGTTTCGTTGTTCGCAAGTTGACAAAACATCTTCCATGCAATGACTGTAGAGCTGTTCTGCTTTGGAACAAAGTCATGGATGAACTATTTCCTAAAGATTTTGGACTTCTGGAGATCAAAGATCGTGGAGGTCTACTACGTCCTTCTCACGATGTTGTACGGATTTGCAAAACTACAGAGTCGCACTTCAGAAGTAGGATATGGGTCCAAAGGAAAAGCCACTTATTGCTTCAAGTCTTAAAACTGCCCTAACTGCTGATGTCCTCCAGTCCTTTATTGGGAGTAACATCTTTTCTGCCCTAATGGACCATTGCATTAAACTGAGCCAGTTAGAGATCACCGGGTTCTACTCATGACGGCAGCAGTTGACGAGTACCTTACCTGTCGTCTGCATCACCAAGGGAAATGCTTCACAAGAAGCATTCATGAACATAATAAACGATCTAAACTAAATAAAACTGTGATTTTTAGTGGCCAGTAGAAAAAAGATGTGGTATCTTAACCTGTTCCACTCGACTGTCACACAAGGTGGGACATTCTTATTTTCTCATTCTGATCATATGTCCCACCCGGTGGGACATATTAGTAGCATACAAGTCTGACGATCGTATGGCCCACCCAGAGGGACATAACGTTATCGGATCACGCCGACGTCAAAAACGAACATGCCCACTCACCGGAAATAACTGATGTCTATAAATAGACATGAATAACTATAAATAACTTGGCTTAACCGTTCGTAATGGTGAGTAGAAAAAGGCGATTTACAGCTGCCGAAGCAGCTGAAATGTTGTTAGAAGAGAGCAGTTTAGACAGGGCCGTTTTATGGTCATCGTAGGCCCTAGGCACTTTTGCATATTATGGTATTCGTAGGCCCCTATCCAACTCTGCGTTAATTAAAATTACAACACATTTATATAATTTCTTAAAATTAGGCAGAGTCATTTTTTTTATTAACGCATTCTGTTTGCTTTTTAATCCTACTTACTTTTTGTAATATTTATTTTCGCTATCCGCTAAATGTAATATTTCCGGTTTCCGATTTTCGACTTTCGGTGTAATGTAAAATCGTCATCGCTTTTAAATTTTAATTTGTTAAATTATTAATACAATTTTAAAAAAATCATGTCTGATGGTTACAAGAGGAAACACGAATCTGGATTTGAGAAACGAAAGAAAAAAGAACAGAAAGATGAAGCAGTAAAAAAGATCAAAGGTGCGTTAGACAAATTTATAGAAACTAATTGCAACAAAGACACGTTAGTGACATCACTCGGTTCTTCTATCACAACCAATCTCAGAGTACCAGAAATAGTCCCGAATGACACTGGCCATCCAGAACATAGTGAAAAAGGTGATATAAATGAACAGATAGGACATGCTAGGGCTATGCAGTCCTATGAAACTCGTCCGAAACCATTGGGTGCAGTAACTGTAGAACTAGAAGATGTGAAAATGAACAATAACAATGAATTTAAATCCAGTGATCCAGCTGAATGGGAGATAACTGCAGATCTCATAAATTTCTATGCAGAAAATATTCCCTCGCAGAATTTAGAAGCCGATTTTGTCTTAAAGGGTAGGCAGTTTGGTGAAAAGATAAGATATGCTCGCAAAGAATATTTTTTGAGAAAATTGACCAACGAAGAGACAGTCAGTAGAGATTGGCTTATTTATTCTCCGTCAACTGGTAAAGTGTTTTGTTATGTCTGCAAGTTATCTGGTTCCAATGCTGGCAGTGCCAGTGATTTTTGCAATCAATTTGTAACTGGTTTTGTTGACTGGAAAAATGCAATTGCAAGGATTACCTCACATGAAAAATCGAACGACCATATTGCTGCTCTGTCAATGATGCTGCAGTGTCAAAAGTCTACAAGAATTGATGCAGAACTCCAGAAGAAGAAAGAGAAGTTGTGCAAGTATTGGACTGAAGTTCTGAAGAGAATAATTGCAGTGATAAAATTTCTGTCTGAAAGAGGATTGGCTTTTCGTGGTGACAGTCAATTGCATAACTGTCCTAACAATGGAAACTATCTTGGGTGCATTGACCTTCTGGCTGAATTTGATCCATTTTTAATGGAACACATTCGGAGATATGGAAATCCAGGAAAAGGGAATATATCATATCTTTCTGCAAATATATGTGATGAATTCATTGATATACTAGGATCCAAGGTATTGAAACAGATAATTTCAGAAATCAAGAATGCCAAATATTATGGAATCAGCATTGACTCTACTCCTGATATTAGTCACATCGATCAGCTAACCCAGGTCCTTCGTTACGTTCTCCAAAACGGAAATGTGGTAGAACGATTTCTTCAGTTTATACCGATTGAACAGCATGATGGAAAATACCTATTTGATCTTTTATTGAGTACTCTTAAACTGCAAGGTATAGATATTACAAATTGCAGGTCACAATCGTACGACAATGCTAGCAACATGAGTGGCATTTATTCTGTCGTACAAGCTAGATTTAGAGAGATTAACAATTTAGCAGAATGGGTTCCGTGCGCTGCCCACAGTCTAAACCTTGTTGGTTCATCTGCTGTGGAATGCTGTTCAGCAGCAGTGAACTACTTTGGTATTGTTCAGTCAGTTTATACATTCTTCTCAGCTTCACCTCAGAGATGGTCCAAATTTAAAGAACGTCTGAAGGAGAAGGAAAACACATTTGTGCTACAAAGTTTATCAGAAACAAGGTGGTCGGCACGCAGTGATGCTACCAGAGCTTTTTATGCAAATTATTTGGAAATTGGACGAGCATTGTCTGATGTTGCTGAAGGCGAACGTCAACCACCAGCGGCTGTTCATGAAGCAAAATCACTAATTAAAAAATTAGACAAATTTGAAACAGGATTAATGTGTAATTTGGAAAGACTTACTCCAAAAAATTGACATTGTAAATAAAGCCCTATAGGAGCCTGGTATTGAGTTGTGCACCATCATCGAATTGTATGACAGTCTTATAACACATTTTCACGATAGACGCAATAAATTCGAAATGTTCGAAAGTATGGCAAAAGATATCACACAATCGGACTACAAAGAAGTTACACAGCGAAAACGCGTGCAAAAACGATTTGATGACGAAGTCATGGATAATACTGATCCGAGTTTAAATCTGAGTGCTAGTGACAAGTTCCGCACCCAGACTTTCTACGTGATCATAGACAGACTTATAACTGAGATGGGAAAGCGGCTAACAGCTTACGCAACACTACATGAAAGAATCAATTTTCTTATTGACAGAACTTTGTCAACTGAAGAAATAGTGATTAGAGCAAAGGCATTAATTGAGATATATCCATCGGATCTAGAAGATGCATTTACTGATGAATTTCTTTTGTTTTCTCGAATGTTTGCAGACAATAAATCTGTAGCTGAAATGATTAGGTCACAAATAGGTGACAAGCTGGTCTCAAGTTTTCCAAATGTCAATATTGCTTTTCGAATTTATCTTTCTATTTTTGGAACATGTTGTGAAGGTGAATGTTCTTTTTTGAAACTCAAAGTTATCAAAAATGACCTTCGGTCAACGATGGGACAAGCACGATTATCTTCCCTTGCATTACTTTCAATTGAAAACAACTTAATGCAAGAAATGACATTTGAAGACGTTATAAGCATTTTGCAAATGCAAAGAGTCTCAAAGTTCACATGATGTAACTTAGCAAATGTTACTATTTCCTTAATTAACTCAAGCTTCAGCAAAGTTAGCTCGTTTAATTAAAGTTGCAAGTTTTCTGTTTCTGTTTTTTTAGGTCATTGCATTTATCATTTATTTTTTAATATAATTTTTTCGGGATTTCGTAGGCCCTTGGTAAGTTCGTAGGCCCTAGGCACAGTGCCTACTGTGCCTAATGGATAAGACGGCTCTGAGTTTAGACACAGATAATGATACTGATATTGACGATTCGGACAATGATAGTGACGTTCTGTATGAGTTTGGCGATATTGCGATGTCATCCGATGAAAATGACAGTGATAACAATGACAATGGAGATGACTACGGAGCTGACGAAGGTGAAAGCGAAAGCGCAGCTGTTGGTGAACAGTGGACAAAATGGCGATCCACTCACGTTATGAACCAGTTACCGTTTACAGTGCAGAATCCAGGAATCCGGTACGGCAATCCCTGATAGTGCTGGCGATTCATTTGCGTTATTTTTCACTACAGACTTGGTCCAGGAGATGGTCAATGAAACGAACCGTTATGCAAATGAAAAGCTGAGTACTCTTGACCTGAAGAGCAGGTCAATCTGGCACAGTTGGAAAGACATTACAGTAACTGAATGTAGGGGATATTTAGGTGTTGTGCTTAGAATGGCAATGCAAGTACGTGGAGAAATTCAAGATTTTTTCTCAACTGAGTAGATCAGCCACATGCCATTTTATGGTGATGTGTTTCGTCGGGAGAGATTTCTGCAAATTCACTGGATGTTGCACGTTCAGCCGCCGTCTAGCAATGCAGCTGGTTCACAGACAAGAGGTAGTAAGGTGAAAAATGTTACTGCACACATGAAGAACAAATGTTTGGAATTGTTTATTCCTTACCAGAACATAGTAATAGATGAAAGTACAATCAGTTTCAAAGGAAGGACACAGTTCAAAATGTACAATCCACAAAAACCCCACAAGTGGGGTCTTCGAGTATTTTCACTCGCAGATTGCAAGACGGGCTATCTATGCGCCTTTGAACCCTACTATGGATCTATCTATAACAACAAACAGCCTTCCAAGATCACACTTGCCATTCACCGCGTGCATAGTAATACATCTGTGTTATGAACTGAAGCAATTAGTCAACACTTGTTCACTGATCGCTATTACACTGGTCATTGTTTGGCACAAGAGTTACTGAAAGCAAATATACACACAACTGGTACAGTGATGCGCAATCGACAAGGTTTACCACACGATGTCAAACAGACACTCAAGATGAAGAAGTTTGAAGTTCGTGCTTGAAACTACAACAATAACGAATTGATGCTAGCATGGCAAGACAAGCGAATACCATTCATGCTTAGCATGTATTACAATGCCCCTACAGAGACTTTGCAGAGAACAAACAGAGATAAGCAGGTGGAAGATGTCATCAAACCTACTGCAATTGTCGAATACACAAAACATATGGGTGCTATGGACCGCTTCGATCATTATTGCAGTAGGCCTAGTTATTCTTTCACAAGAAAATCGTTGAAATGGTGGAAGAAGACATTTTAATGGTTGTTGGAAGTTGCGGTTGTAAACAGTTTTATTATCTTCAACCAAACACACCCGGACAATCGAATGGATCATATTGACTATCGCAAAGCTGTCATACTTCACCTGGTTCGTGAACAGCGAGCAACTCGACCTACACACCGTCGTGGTCGTCCGTCGACATCAGATGCAGAAGAGCGACTCAACAATCAGAAACACTTCATTGCCTTGTTCGACAATAAGAAGACAAAAGACGGTGTATTACAGTGAAACTTGTTCCCGACATCCTGGTTTGCACCCTGGAGAATGTTTCAAGAAGTATCACACAATGTGCAAATATAAATAAAATTACTTTGGTGGTGTCTACTGAAAGGTACATTTGAACATGTTTGTTGATTGAATAAATTAATAATGGTTGAAATCAGGGGCGTCACTAGGGGGGTGCGGGCCGCACCGGGTGACAAAAATTACAAATTTGACAAAGCAGACATAGCTCTGTCTAGTCGGGTTTCATAACCGTTCATTGTTAAATACATGAGCAGGCACAGGGTGCCACCATGCAGAGCGTCTGGTGCTTAAATGAATAAGACTCAGAGCTCAGAGCTGCTCGGAGCCTCGGAGTCGGAGTAGAATCGTGGGTCATTTGCAAACGCGCCAATTAATGACGTGTGGAGTCACGTGGTTGCAGAAAATTACAGACGTTGTTTACAGGTTCGTTTTTTATGTAAATAATTATTTTTTCGAAATTTTATAATTTTATCAATATCACTAAAATATACATATTTTAAAGTAAATTAATTAGGACAGGACATAAATTTTAAAGGAGAAAAACAGCGGCAGGCTTCCACTTAAAAAAGTTAGTATTACTATACTATAATATACTAGTAGTTTACTACTACAATAAATTAATAATTACGGCATACACACGTTTTTCTATCTGTCTGAAAAATATATATTTTAATTTTTTAATTTAATTTTTTAATTAAAAAGATGGAAATAGAAAAATAAATAACGGTTGTGTAATTTTTTAAACCAACAAGTCACTGTTGAGACTGTCACACGCAGATCCCCCCAATAATTGATGCGGTTATTGACATTCGCCAGCAATTCGCAATATAAAATAATAAAATATATGTCATGAAATGACAGTCGTGCATTGGCGACAAAACTTCCTGATAAAAGTGAAGAAGAAGTGTTGCAACGAATATTGTTGACCGCCGGTTACATTTGTATATGAATCCATTAATTGTGCCTTGCAGCATTTGCCATCCGCATCGTATGCAGGTTGGTATGTTCAATACTCCCTTAGCCAGTAAAAAAGTTACAATCCACTCAAACTTGTTACAATGAAATAAAAAAGTTGTAACTTCCATGGACAATATTAAAAAAAATTTAATATTTTGTATGACAAGTTTTCTTTTTTAGACGGTTCTTTTTAGTGTACATAATCATTTTTTAATTACATTTTAATTCTACGGTAAAAAACGCAATTTAACCTAAATAACTATATTTATTAAATTATGAATAAATCATAAATGTTTGGATTATAATTATTTATACAGATTTTATATATTTATATTATATCTTTTTGTTTAGTTGTATATTTTTAAGTCCCTAATTTATTATATATTTATTATTTTAGAATATTCCATCATGCCACATGAAGTGCACAAATCAAAGAGGCCTAGTGGATGCAAGCAGCGAAAAGCAAAGAAGAAAAGATGTGAATCACTAAAATCACTACCTGGATTCATGCTTCAATATGTCAAGAGACCAAGTGATGGCTAAGGTTCATCAAAAGACGTTCTTCCTCAATCTACAATTGATTCCTCCCATGCTGACAGCATGCATTCTTCAAAAGAGCAACTAGAGCCAGAAATGGAAGAGAATCACGAGATTGATGCAGAAATACATAATGAAATAGCAGTGGATGAAGTTGAAACAGAAATGCATGCTGAAAATGATTCTCGTCATGATACTGTAAATGTGACGAGTCAAGTGGATGAGAAAAATTGGAATATTTTATCTGATGCTTCTTTCTGGAATGCACCAGTTCCAGATCATTTTCGAGTTGAAATTATCAAAAGAGGAAGTTGTTCTTTTCAGAACAAGGATGGGCCTTTCAGTACTGTGACAAGGCAAGGTGCAAAGACTAAAGGAGATGTGCGCCAGCTGTCAAAAGAATGGTTCTACAAGACGATGCCAAATGGTGAGAAAATACTGCGGTCATGGATGGTTTACTCGCTCGTCAGTGAGAAATTATACTGCTTTTGCTGCAGACTCTTTGCTGTTAATGTAACAGAACAAACATCAAAATTTGTCACTGGGTTTCAGCAGTGGTGGAAGCTGAGCCCAAAATTACATAATCATGAGATATCGGATGACCATCTAGGTTGCCTTGAAAAATGGAAAACATTGGCAGCAGGCCTTAAGCTGCACAAAACAATTGATGCCGACAGTGTTGCTGTAATGGATAGAGATAAAAAAAATGGAGGGATATCTTGCACAGGTTGCTTGATATCACATTGTTTCTTGCTAAGCAAAATCTGGCATTTCGTGGCCATAAGGAAGATGCATCTTCGTTGAATAAAGGAAACTTTCTTGAGATGGTTGAGATGCT
The DNA here is from genome assembly GCA_959347315.1 of Bimastos eiseni. Lineage (NCBI taxonomy): Eukaryota > Metazoa > Annelida > Clitellata > Crassiclitellata > Lumbricidae > Bimastos > Bimastos eiseni. The sequence goes on along the minus strand of OY365808.1, from coordinate 49,413,222 downwards.
TTCTAAATATGACCCTGTGTTGAAAGAGCACCTAATGAGATTAAAGCGAACTACATCTGTAACAGTAAAAGCATCCGTATCTTATCTTTCACCAGAAACTCAGAATGAATTTATAACTGTTCTGGCAAATCATGTGAAGGAAATTCTTGTAAATGATATAAAGGCTGCAAGGTATTTTGGAATTATGTTCGACAGCACACCTGACATATCACACACTGACCAGATGTCTGAGGTGATCAGATATGTGAAAATCCACAATGGGGAAGTTGAAGTGAGAGAAGTGTTTCTAGGATTTTTCCCTTTAAAGGGGAAAAAAGCTGATGACCTCAGTTCAGACATTTTAAAAAATCTAGAAAGTGATGGACTTGACATAATGATGTGCAGAGCTCAAGGTTATGATAATGCTGCCACAATGTCTGGAATTCATGGAGACGTTCAAGCCATTCTGAAAAGAAAGAATAAGAAAGCTATTTTTAACAGATGCGTGGACCATTCGCTTAACTTGTGTGGTCAACACTCTTTTGCTGAAAATGCTTTATGTGTAACATTTTTTGGAACTCTTGAGAGAATGTATTCCTTCTTTGCTGCTTCCACCCATCGATGGGATGTTTTAATTGAACACACTGCAATGTCGATTAAAAGGCTATCAACAACACACTGGAGTGCACATCATGCTGCTGTTAAACCGGTGAAAGGTAAGTTTGATGAATGTGTGGCAGCGATTGAAGCTCTATGTGATCCTCGTGAAAATGTGGAAACAAGAGGTGCAGCACAAGGTCTTTTACCTGCTGTCTGTGATTTCACGTTTCTGTGCTACCTTTACTTTTGGGCTGCTGTACTTGAGGAAGTTAATTTGACACAGCAGTATCTGCAGACTAAAGGCTTAACTCTTTACAAAGTAGTGACCAAGTTAGAGGCATTAAGACTTTTTCTGCAGGAGAAGCGCAGTCACTTAGTGGAGCATGCAATTGAACAGGCACTTTTAAAAGCAGACCAATTTGGAATAACAGTAGAGAGAAGGTTAAGGTTCAAGAAGATAATGGCAGGGGAACAACTCAGAGATGCTGGACTCACTATGCAAGAAGAAAACAATAGGGCGATGCTGGAGTGTATTGAGCGTTTTCATTCTGAACTCCAGACCAGATCAACAGCGATCAAGGAAGTAGCAAATATGTTTGAGGCTGTTCAAGTCAAGAGTCTTCTATCAGCAACTGAAGAAGAGTTGCTGGTGTCAGTTCCAAAATTGACCACTTTCTATGATGAGCTATCCGAAGTAGAGCTTTTAAAAGAAATACCAAGGCTGAGAAGACACCTGAAGGCAGCAGATATTGATATCCACAAAGCCAAAGACTGGTCAATATTTGATATTTTAAAATTCATAGTTGACTGGGATTTCCTTGAATCTCTCCCAATACTCTCACTAAGCCTACAACTATTTCTTACGATCTGTGTGTCTGTGGCTTCATGTGAGAGGAGCTTTTCAAAACTGAAACTTATAAAGAACTATTTGCGATCAACCATGGGACAGTCAAGACTTTCTGATCTGGCTATATTATCAATTGAAAGTGATATGGTGAAAGATATTGATTTTGATGATGTGATTGACAGGTTTGCAGCTTTGAAGACCAGGAAGGGAAACTTTTAAATAACAGAAATTTTAATGTTAAATAACAAAAATGTAACTTTGTCCGAGTTTGTCGAAGTTCTTTATTTATGTTTTACCTGAAGTGTTGAAGTTATATTGTTCAATTTGTTTTCTTTCTTATGTCCTTATTAACTTTTTGACTTATTTTACAAACATTACTATATGCGATTATATATGGTACAGGAACACTCGGAAGAAGACCATGGTGAAAGTCTAGAGGGGTGACACCAAGAGTTTACCGCACTGGGTGACACCAACCCCAGTGACGCCACTGGTTGAAATAACTTTTTATATACAATGTTTATCGTAAAACTGGTCTTATGCGTTTTTCCAGTATAAACTGTAAAATATATTCCGATCTGGGGTTAACAATACCAAAATTTTAATCGAGTGGAAAGGGTTAACTGATCTGCCTCTGTATAGCTATCAAAATATGTTATCTCAAGAATTCAATCTTAATCTTAGGTAGTATGACCATTGACTGCATTGCAATGTTTCTGAATTGCATAATTAACTAGATCGAGTGTAAATTTGGGAATAGTGACAGAAAGGAGTTTCTATTCTATCATTAAGCCATCCATTTGGTACGCAGTTTATTGCATTTAAAAATAGTACATAATGTTGATTTCTGTAAAATAGACTTTAATACAGACTACGCACTAACATATTAATTGCCTCGATGGCGGCAGGATAGATCGCAGTTGAAGGCAGCGCAAATTTAATGTAATTTCATGGATAACTGCCGCATGGAATTGAGCCGGATTGCACCTATCTTTCGATAAGACCGCCTGCGTTCGGATTTTCGTAGATGTCTTAAAAAGAAACGATACGTTAACTTTATAAATTAGAAAATAAATTCGTCGTTGGTTTTGCCTCTGAAGCTATTTATAGACTTGCTAATACACGACAGACAGGGCCAGTACACACTGCACTTTGGGACATATGTACATGCGTGTACACTCTGGAGAGTGGTAAGGGTTATAAGGACTTTGGTCTTGTAATGTTTGTTTTCGACACGACAGTCTAATTCAAACTTCGAAACTGATTGATTTCCCGTTGAGAGTCGCGCATAGTCCTGGCTTGTTGACTTCACCTACCGATCATCTCGCCTTCCAGTGTTATAACGAAGCCAGGCTTCTCAAACACTGTAAAAATGTCTAAAAAGGGGATCAAACAAGAAGACTTGATAGAATGCATACAGGACGAAAAAGTAACCGAAGTATTAATAACACGTCTTGAGGATCGACTCATGCCAATGATTAAACGAATGTTTCAGTCATTGGCCAGCTCCTTCACTGCTTCACTGAAAACCATAGTAACAGAAATGGCCGAGACTTCGATGAAGACCTTCAAGCAAGAACAAGACGCAAGACATCAGAAAGCGGAGAAGGAAATTGTTCTGCTAAAAGCTAAAGTCGATGAACTTGAAAACCACTCGAGATTAAACAATCTGATAATTTTTGGAAACAACGAGAGCTCAACCAGCAAAGAGCAACCTTCAACTCACCATGACTGGACAGCAACCAACAATAACATCATTCAATCAGTAATCAAGTTATCCAACGAACGACTCGGCCTATCGATTAATGAATCCGACATTACTTCCGCCCATAGATTGACTGGAGGCTCAAAGGGTCAGAACGAACCTATACTGGTATCCTTTGCCAGTAGAAGCACTCGCAATTCGATCTACTTTGCTCGTGGGCGTCTGAAGGGATCGTCTGACGGCAATCGGATATACATCAATGAGCACCTAACGCACTTCAATGCTGCGATTTTCGCCGAGGCAAGGAAGATGGTCAAACAGCACAAGCTCACCTTTGCCTGGACCCGAGAAGGCCTGGTGTATGTTCGTCGCTCCATTGAGATCAATGAGAAACCGAGAAGGCTATTGTCACCAATGGACCTGGAGAAGGTTAATGCCTCGTAAATCGTGCCTGAATACTCTACTTTTTGCAAACCGCTCAACCTCGACTCCAGAATCAACTGCAGTGAAATCGAAGTTTCTCTTTTCCGTGCCACGCTCGGGTCTAGATGCTGATCATGTATGTACTTGCTATTTCTTACCGATGTACATTAGATTTTCTCTTCGAGCCTCACCTCTCTTTTACTTCCGACTCTTCTGGTGGATGGCATTGACCGGATGTCATTATTCTACGTGAACATCCTCACTGTTAATCTTCTCCATTTTGGGTCACCAGACGTTGATCGACTCTTATTTTTTTCTCTTATTGATTTATGCATTGGTTTATAATGGCTCATGTTTTGTTTTATGCAAGCTTGCACTAGTTTTATTCTAATTGATGTTGATCTATTTTAGTTGGTAGTCCAAAGCTAGATGTCACTACCCCGATGAACCAATCGTTATGTCGTTTTTTCTCACATATAAAGGCATTATCCTGTTGTTCATATACTGTAGCTGACATTGCTCGCTTAGAGCTGTGCTGATCTCCATTTAGTCTCGTGGTAGATCGTGACTTATAGTTTGTGCTTGCGACATATAAGTGATGCTGTTATCATATTCATTTAATTGTCACTTGTGTAAAGGTACACTGACTGACGCTGTTGATATCATAAAATGTTCGCGTTGCACCAATCAATACCACTCCTCACACTTTGTTCCTATCTCCTGCAGTAACTCATGGTATTGCGCTGAATGCATGTTACATCTATTTCCTTTTAACCACATGTCTAATGAAACCGAATTTAGGAATTGTATCAATTCATGCAGTGATGTAATAAACTCCAATGTGACTATGTTAAATGAGGGACCGTGCCTGGAAATCTTCTCTGAACTTGATGATGATAAACCCTTATTAAATAATCTGGACTTAGACCCAGATAATAATTACTACTTAGAAAGACCTGAACCAAGTATGTATAGCACTTCGGCCTCGCTATTGACTACATGCCAAAGGAATAAAGATCTGACTTCTCTAATACAGGTCAATTGTCGCAGTATATTCTCTAAATTAACTGCGCTTGAGAACTTACTAGCTGCCTTATCAATCGACATACTTGCAGTAACTGAAACATGGCTCGATGTCGATTCCGCTAACCAAATTTTTATACCTTGGTATAACTTTGAACATCGATGTAGAACTAAGGGAAGGGGAGGTGGGGTTGGTTTTTTTATCAGGAATACATTAACTTACCAATTGCATAACCTACCATCATGCACTAATCACACAACATATGAATCATTGTTCTTACGATTCCCAAAGCCAGGAGGATCATACTTTCTGGCTGGATCAGTATACCGGCCACCCGGCCCCGACTTAGAGGCATTTAATAGAGAATGGGACCTGCTATTATCAACCATTCAATCCAAAGATAAAGATATGTATATATTGGAAGATTATAATATTGATTTATTAAAAACTGATAATCATGGACCTACCAGTAATTTCTTAAACACCATGTCGTCACATCACTTCTTACCAATCATTACCCAACCGACAAGAATCACTTCAACATCTGCAACACTAATTGATAATATATTCACCAATCGCATATCTAAAACCACCGAACCCACTATACTGGTTGAAGACCTGTCCGACCATCGCCCAGTCCTAACTTGGATTGATAATAAGCCCATAACATGGAAGTCCCCAATTGATAACCTCACTCGCTGCTTTGATTACAAGTCCAAAGCCTATTTTGAAGAGCTTCTATCTAGATGCGATTGGTCGGCTATTACTGATTTTTGTAGCAATGAGGAACCCTCGGCAGCATATGAATCATTTAGTGTTAAACTTAAAGAAATGTATGACCTTGCCTTTCCACTTATGCCCAGTAAGATGAAATCAAAACCAACATTTAAGCAACCATGGATGTCGCCAGCTCTCTATAAATCTTCGAAAACCAAAAGCAAACTTTATTTAGCCTTTATTAAGCATCCGTCATTGACCAACAGAAATAAGTTCACAGTGTACAGAAATAAATTCAAAGCACTATGTAGGATAACTGAAAAGGATTTCTACATGTTAGAATTTGCTAAGTACAAGAACGATTTAAAACGAACTTGGTCTACTATTAAATCATTGCTAAAAGTCAAAACTACTGATTCATTAATTAAATGCTTAATACTTAATGGGATCATGATCACTGATGGAAAACTAATCGCTAAGAAATTTAATGCCTATTTTACAAATATAGCACAGGACCTGGTGACTAAAATTCCACCTCCTATTAACTCGGTAACTTCATATTTACCCTCTCCCAGCTCATCATCATTTGCAGTTTATCCAACGTCTATGGAAGAAGTACTTGCTCTAGGTCATTCACTGAAAACCACCAACAGCTCGGGTCCAGATGACATAAATCCCAGCCTTATCAAACCATTACTGTCTTTTATTGCCAAACCACTAGCCGATATCATTAATTGTTCCTTGAGAACTGGCATAGTACCTAGTTCATTAAAGATTGCTAAAGTTACACCTATTTTTAAACAAGGAAATAAAGATCATGTCGCCAACTATAGACCAATTTCTATTTTACCCTACTTCTCTAAATTATTTGAAAAAGTTATGTATGTGCACCTCTATGACTACATCAAAAAAAGGGCATTCTTCACCCATTACAACATGGTTTTCAACCGGGCCATTCCACTTTAATGTCACTCCTTAACGTGCAGGATAGTATATCGGCTTCAATAGATCGTAATGAATATTCTCTAGGCATATTCATTGATATTGCGAAAGCTTTTGACACCGTAAGTCACGATATATTACTCATTAAGTTAGAAAACCTTGGTATCCGTGGCATAGCTCTTAATTGGTTCAAAAGTTACCTTACCCATCGGTACCAACAGGTAAAATGTAATGGTTTTATATCTTCTCTCAGTTTACTCAAATATGGAGTTCCACAAGGCTCGATCTTGGGGCCAATACTTTTTTTAATTTTTATTAATGATCTGCCTAATGTCTCTTCTGTGCTCCAGTTCTTGCTCTTTGCTGACGACACAAACATCTTTGCTTCCCATAAATCATACGAAAAATTATTTGAAATAGTGAACCGGGAGCTGGTGCATGTTAGTGACTGGTTCAGGTCAAATAGGCTGTCCTTGAATGTCACTAAGACAACCTGCATTTTATTTAGCTCCCATCGCAAACAGATGCCTAAAATCCAAGGAAAGCTTTACTTAAATAACATACCAATACCGAAAGTAATAACAACCAAATTTCTGGGTGTTCAAATTGATCAACATCTCACATGGAATGATCATATACAACATATATCAATAAAAATGGCTAAAAATTTAGGAATAATGGCTAGAGTTATGCACCTATTGCCACCCAGTATACGAATTAGCTTATACTACACTTATGATCCACCCTTATTTATCGTACTGCAACATCATCTGGGCTTCAAATTATCCCTCAAGATTAAAACACCTTGGTATTTTGCAGAAGAGAGCTCTACGCATGATAAATGGCAGTCACTTTCTTGCTTCATCCCAACCCATCTACAAAGAACTTGGGATTTTGACTATTGAACAGCTGACCAAGTACCAAACTCTTCAATTCATGTATAAATACACACACAGTCAACTACCCCCTATGTTCAGTAACTACTTCTCCTCCCTATCTGTTTTAAACCCATACAATGTACGAACCTACGCCAACTACAGACCTGTATTTTGTAGAATCAATACACGAATGTTTTCAATTAGATACTTTGGCCCAAAAGCTTGGAACAGCCTACCAGAGGAGATACGCTCCCAAAAAAGTTTCCATACACTTAAAAAAAGAATACGCGAATATTTGGCTATCTGATAATTTCCGGTCATGTGTACACTTATATGCACAAACTTATCGTCATTATCGTCATCAAGCACTTAGTTAACTAGTTAAGAATTTTTTCTTCATGTTTCATCTACATACCAGCTGCCATGATTACTAATAACAACCTAATAAATGAATTTTGATTGATATAAACATTATTGTCTGTATATTGTGCATGCTTTTGGTGTACAATAACATGACAAGAGCTTGAAGTGATTTTAAGGACCTTTAATTACCTTAGATATGTGTTAAGCAAACGAAAGAGTGGTATCAATGGTAATGCCTAAATTATGAACATTAGTTGTGAAGGTTGTAAAAATACTAGTTGTGTGCTCTGTATTATTTTCATCAAAGTTACTGGAAAAACTGTGACCTGTGTGTAATAAACAAAGAAGTGTTGATTTCTTTTTAACGACTAGCTGTGGGGTTACGGTGATAACAAAGACCATTAGCGTCACCCTCCTCTTTTTCCAGGCGTGGGACTGGCACTGGCATGAACTATGCCCAAATGGGCAATGCATTGATGTCCGATGGCGAAGGAACATAAAGAAGTAGGAATGACAAAAATCACTTTAATGGTGCTAACCCAGCATCTGATCATGCATACACGTGCTAGCCGTCTAAAGTTAGGGTCAAGGTCGCTTTGCGATTGTGACTTCACATTGGCCTGCAGAGAAGATGCGCCATACTCCCTCTGGTGCTATTTATAACCTCATTGGTCTAGACCAGGACTTATTTTTAGCTCAACCAATCACGTTTCCTCAAAGCGCCACCAATCACAAAATAGCTAATATTCAGGCGATTGCAGACACCGTATAACTGTTCTTAGATGGCGGAAGCCTCGGCTATGGTGCTTGAATATCGAATCTTCGAACTGTAGACACAGAATCCAGAATAAGATCATAGACGTATTTCAAGAATGTCACTAAACGCGACAAATACGGAGCATTACCACGTTATGACAGCAGGTGAGAGACATTGGCTAGATGAACCGAAATACTAATTATTATACTGTAATATTATTGCATTAATCTTCAATGGCCGAAGGTTCGGTAATCGAAAATTTTACTTTTACGGACGAACGCGAGTAACCTTAGCTTCTAGCGTGATTAATTATTTCCATTTCAAGTTTTGATGGTTTAGTAATTAATTATATACTGTAATATGTTAAGAAACTTTCAAAAAATGGTGTCATATATGCATGGAGCTTCTGAGGCCGAAAATTCGGCCTAAAAGCGCCAAAAAATTACTTATCGGTGATGAGGCATAGTGTCGTTTTTAGGCATATGCGAAGAACTCCTCTTTAGCTCTATCAGTTGTCCTTCTCAGTTGGTTATTCAGCCCCAATATTCCTTCCTTGCTTCCTCTGTGTTTTGATGTTTCTCTTTTCTTCTCTCTTCTCCCATATCGTTCATCATCTCTGTTGTTATCCATGTAGTAACAGTATTTGTGTTTCTAGTTAGGTTGATTGTTGTTTTGTATATAAAATTATCTGATTTTCGTTATTGTCCGGGAAGTTATTTGCATGGGGGTAATTGTCCTAGAACCATACAGGTTTCCGATGTGACATCGTGTCTTGGTTGATTATTAGATCCTCTGACACATTTGATGCATCCTCCATTGTGCTTCTTTTTGGCTCTTTGTGTCAAACTCTATCTTTGCATGTCTGAACTGCCTCTCATATTTGCTGTGTTATCATTTTGCAGGCCGAGTGTTTAGTGACTGAATCGCCCGCTAAAAAGCAGAAAGTGAACAGGAACAAGATGAAGTGTTAGATTATCAGCTGTGACGACAGCTTCGGTAAGATGCGACAGCTGATAGAGCATCTAAAATGTATCACCAGAACCTGCAAGTGCAGTATTTGACATTTTCAACAGAAGCTCAATTTGATGAGTGGATTCGTAACGTCGAGAGGAGTGCATTATGCAACTTCCTTTGCAGAAATGTTCAAAAATGGTCATCTGTAGTGCATACCTACTGCTACTGCAGCAGAAGTGTCAGCAACCAGATAATGACAGAACCACGTAAGCGTCATTTGAATGTGCAGGGATGCAGTAAGATCAATAGCTCACATAATCAAGCATGCCGCAAATGACGAAATATCTGTTGAGTACTATTCAACTCACTTATGTTATACGGACACATACGAGCAGTTGGGTCACGTGAGACCGTCGGCTGCAGATCGGGAGTGGCTTGCTGGGAAGCTGGCGCTGCAGGTCCCTTTGGATGCCATTTTAAGAGACGTGCGAAATACCCTTGATGGACAATTGACGCGAATGCACATCGTCACCAAGAAGGATTTATTCAACATTGACAAGGCATTTATTGGCCTTATGCGAGTAAGCATTTAATGAACACTCCTGTGTCTCTTTGCCATCTGTAGGAATAGCTGGATAATCATAAATGCATTGTTTGTGTGTGTGTCATGGCCAATATAAATTGTCTTATTATTATGTAGGGCCCATCATTATATGTGTCCCGACATATGAAAAGGTACCATAAGTCGGCGTACGGTTTCACGAGAAATCGCGCATAATGACGTCGGGGGAATATCTTATCAAATTTCAGCTCTTGGTATTTTTAGCAGCAGGCAAGCCTAAGGTATGATGTCATCGCTAAATATAGCACATTCACCACTTATTTTCTGGTTTAACTGGTCACTAAAACACCCACCATTGGTCAGATAAAACGTACCATAACTCGGCTGTGCTTGCGCTGTGTAACCGGCTGCTTGATTGGCTGCACTATGTGTAACCGGCTGTCTGATTGACTGCACATGATCGAAAATAATGAGCCCTGTCCTTTTAAATCCGTTTTGAGTAAACATTTTTATTAATTATTGTATTATCGTTTTCTACCAAACATATCAGAAGGAGGTAATTAAAACATTATTCTTTGCTTGAACCTATACAAAGAATTAAAAACAACTTTGCTATGCGTCAGTATTACTTGCTACGGTTGTCAGTTGTTATGACAGTGGTTCCGTGCGGAAAGTCGTGCCTTCAATGTTTACTGGTATGGTTTCTCACCAGAGGGGTCATAGAATTTTAACTGCCCAAGCTAGGTGAAGAACTTTGAGGCCTTTTACAGATTTTTTTCCATGCACAGCAGTCCATAAATTATCACAACGGCAGTTTGTAATTCTATCGGAAAATGTTGGGATTAAATTTTGGTTTAGATTTTTGTGACAGCAGTTGTAGCTGTAGTTGCAAATTCTTTTACTGTTGAATTCTTTTTAATATTGTCAGAGTTGTACGATGATATCGCGGGAGGCATTAATTGCACGGAAGTTATCAGGACTACCATTCGTTATGTCACCTGATGTCCATGAGGAAATAAGACAGTCTATCGCAGATTACTTCCTTGACGACACCCACGATAGCGATAGCGAACTGTCAACATCTGATGCTGAGAGTCATGATGCAAACGAAACCACAGCTGAGTCATCCCATTTCCTAGCTACAACAGTTACAACTTCACTAATGCCAAATACCGCTTCATCACCACCTGCATCCGTCTCTGTCGCTCGACAAGCATCCACTCCAACACCGGTCTTTGTTATCAATCCAGCAACAATCCCCGAGGCCGAGAGGAATATTCTTGGTGTTGGTGTGCACAGCCTTGGAGATGAGGGTCAAAGTGGAGTGGAAGAGAAAGAAGTGAAACTCGTTGAAGAGATGCAGGTGAAGAAGTGTTGCAGCAACAACTGTCTTGCAAAGATACCAATCGACACCATCATCTCCTGCCGTGAACAGTGCCGTGAACTGCAAGTTCGATGTGATCAACATGTTGATCACCTACATTTAATTCTGCTTGGTCACTTTGATGCTTGCTTACAGGACAGTAAAAAGACATCGAGCAGCAAGAAAAAGCCTACAGACCGAAGTCGCACCAGGCTGATGCACACCTTCCATGGCATGCCTGTCTGTATTGATTCATTCCACTTCTTGCACGACATAAGTCGTCGTGTAACAAGGAATTTGAAGCTGCAGTTTGAACAGTACGGCCTAGAACCAAGCGCCCACGGTAACGTGCTGAAGACGTCGTTGTCAAAAGCACTCCCGTTTGAGATGCGTTGTGACGTAGTGAAGTTTATTGAGAACTATGCGCTGAACAATGCTCTCGTTCTTCCAGGACGAACAGCTGGAACCAAAAACCCAGATATTTTACTACTACCCTGTGGGACAACCAAGAGCAAAGTTCATACTCTGTACGTTCAGGCATGTGGAGACAATAGATCCATGTCATTTGCTGCTTTCACTGACACTTGGAGGATGTTTCTACCAGGGATTTGTATTCAGAAACCCCGGACTGATCTGTGCTCTACCTGCAAACAGCAAACTGTAAGTCTGCAGAAGCTGCGTTCACTGGACGAAGATGTTCGCAAAGATCTATTAAGTCAATCACTGAAGCATCTTGAAGTCGTGTCCGAACAGCGGCAGTATTACAAAGATTGCATTTCGAATGCAAACATTGCACTTCCACCACAATTTCAATTTGGCCAGGTGTCAGATTCTGCTGTAGTGCAACACTTCAGCTTCGACTTTGCACAACAGGTCTTCATACCAAACTCTAGCCAGCAGGTAGGGCCAATCTACTTCCTTGTACCATACAAGTTGGCTCTTTTCGGAATTATGTGTGAACCTATGAGCCGTATGTTGATTTACATTATTCCGGAAGCTGTCTTAGTAAGCAAAGGCTCAAACCTCGTCATAAGTTTGCTGCACCACTTTCTGTCGAAGTATGCTGCCGGTGTTACTCAGATGGTGTTCAACGCAGACAACTGTGTAGGGCAGAACAAGAATAATACAGTCCTTCAGTACCTGATGTGGAGGGTTGTTACAGGGCTCAGTTCAAGGATTGAACTGGCGTTCATGATATCCAGACACACTAAGTTCGGTCCAGACTACGGGTTTGGCATATTTAAGCGTCTTTATAGACATGCAGAAGTTAACTCAGTGGATGAAGTGTGTAATCTGATGAGCGGTTCAAAGCTGTTGATTGCTGAACCAGTTGGCACGGAACAGGGTGAAGTGCGTATACCATGCTATGACTGGCAATCAAAGTTTGCTTCACTGGGTAAAATCTCTGGTATTAAACAGAATCATCATTTTTCATTTGACAGAGTGAAGCCGAATGTATGCTCTGTTAGGACATATGCTCAGTCCGCAGTTGCAGAAACTACGGTAGATTGGGACAACGAATCGATGTCTTCTGAAATGCCAGAGATTCTCATCCCAGCCGGTTTGTCCCATGAGTACCTCTATGCAAAAATACGAAAGTATGTATCAAATGACATGAAGGACAGACTGTGCCCAAAGCCAGCTGATGCAGTGGAAGATATGCCAGAAACTTCAGCTGTGCAGAAAACTGTGCAGCCAACTGTTGTGCCTGTTAAAGAAGTCAGCAGTAGGAAAGCCAAGCAACTTGCAGGCAAAAGTCTGCTTACTCGTTCTGTAGCTGCAACATCCGGTACTGAACAAATTCCAACCACCATGGGGCTATCCATGCCTCATAGGAAGCGTGCTGCTCCAACCTGTGGTTACTGTGGTGTTCAGGGACATAGAGATTCCTTTAGGTCAGGCAAACCTCTGTGTCCAAAACGCAAAGCAGAGTGTGGACAAAAATAACTTTTTGCTAGAGCTATTAATGCATGGTGTGTATAATTATTATGATTGTTTTAGTGAGTATGGTATTGAAAACTGAACTGAACTCATCAAAGGACTGTTGTTTAAACCGAATTTGACATTTTGACTTGCAAACACTTTTGTATCGCAAAGGTTGGCAGTCGACAGATTTAATGAAAATCAGTCTTATGGATTTGGGTTCAATTGTGACACATAGACCAGCTATATTGGCTGAACCTGAGTTATATTTGATTGCCACCATTACGAGGTACTCATAAATTGTGCCCATTGAATAACAGTTAAGGATTTCTGTGCGAATTGTCTAGACAAAATGTGTCGTGTTTTAAAAACAAATTTCCCGAAAATGTGCAGTTCTCGTGTTAAGCCATGTTTTATCTTGTAAGTCGGTCATTTATCATCCAATTTTTATCTGGTTTTCAGCAAAATGTTCAGCTCACTTAGCTGGTTTGTGAAGGCATAATAACTCCAAACCCGACTTATGGTACCTTTTCATATGTCGGGACACATATTATGTATCATTATATTATGTATCATTATATTATGTATGCATCAAAATTATGTTTCATTTCCTCTGTTGCGCCTCATATATTTTTTGAATTCACGTGCATATGTACAGCTAAGCTTCTCTACACCTTTTACAGAGTTCATTTGCCAAAGTCTTTTATAAGATATTTATTTTGCTGTAGCTCATGGTGGTGGCTCGAGTTTTTCTCCTTGTCATTGTGTGTGTGTCATGTCCTCTTCCACATTGGAATTTTATTTTGGTTTTATGTTGTTTCTTGTTGGGAGAAATAAATAATGCAAGTCTCTAGGCGAGTGGTGCTGTATAAGTTTAAGGATCGTGATTTTGACTTGTGATCACCGGAGGAATTCAAATATAAAAATAAATTTCTCAATTTTCATAGCATAAATATGCGCATAATCCAAGATTTGTACATCACAATAATTTTGCCAAGTAGAGGCATATAGCGTCAACAACAAAAAGTAATAAAATACAGTCCGCAAACCCTGAAATAACTGGCAGCCAAAGTAGGTTGATGGTTAGTCGAGGGAGTGGGGGTAACACTAGTACCCGTGCAAGCAAAAACAATGTCAGATTTCTCACTAAATCCGGCTTTTCTTCTGATTAAAAATGACAGGCATATGGTAAGATCAGGAACGTTAGCCAGAAATAATTTGTATTTTGGAGTGAAAACCATCTGTTTTTCTGGAACTTCCGTGGGGAAAAAAACCCTGTCTCATAACGGTAACAGTTTTCAGGAAATTGGAGCTGTTCCATCTAGCATAAATCCATAGAAACAATAATGCATGTTAGCACAAACAATGCAGGAGTCTGCTAGAGGGTACAACTCTTGACTGCCTTCGTTATAAGCGTGCTCAAGCTACAGCTGCTTCACCAACAGAGCAGCATCTCCCAGAGGTAAAGTTCTGATCATGTTTACTATGAAACATCAGTGACACTTATTCAAACCATAACCATCTGTTCATCATCAAATTTTGTAGAGACTGTATTCACTTGACCACAGTGAAACTTATTCAAACCATCTGTTCATCATCAAATTTTGTAGAGACTGTATTCACTTGACCACATGCTAATTGCAAAACTAACAAAATATCTTGATGATCCTATGGCAATTGAAGCACAATATCAACCTCAGTGTTTGCTATATTTTGCTAGAAAAGCTTCTTGTGCATAAACACTAGGATTTAGATGCATAGTCACTATATAAGGCAGGATGAAACACTCCTACAGTGTTTTCATTGAGTACACTCATAGATCTTTATATGGAACTTTATATGGAACAATTAAAAATCCATGGCTTACAAAATCCACAAGATTCAAAGACAGATTGCTACAAAACTGTCCACAAATCTAACTGCTGTCATGCATGGCCGAGATATAATTATCATTTTGGAATTACTTTGCAACTTTTAAAAATAATGCTGATACAGGTGCAATTCACCTAATGCACATGTAGAAATTATACAAAATAAACTTTTCAGATCAAAAATATCTTTTTGTAACTGTTTTAATTCAGGCACAAAATATAGTTCCTGTACTTATGTATCCATTGATGAGGTGTGGCGGAAAACAGTCCACCACAAGAATTTATTATTATTGTTACTATTGTTTTAATATTTTCCTCCTGTGACAATATTTCTATCTACTTGCATAAGTTAAGTTAGGTCCTACGCATAGTTTTCATGCTCGCCATATTAATGTTGCGCTATAACAAGAAGTAATGACGTGACCGCCGCAAGGTGCTTCTGGGAGATGGTTGTTTTCCTGTGAGGGTGATCGGTCGTCACGCTTGTTTTCTAAGGTTTGATCGTTTAATTTCATCCTTTGAATCCTGCCATCGAGGGTCAAAATTGCCGATAGTAAGCTCACATGACCTGGATAGCGGACAAGTGCCCCTGTAATTAAAATTTGTTGGGGAAATACTAAAAATAAGGACTTTGATCTCGATGGTTGTGTAGCGTGACCAGCCATTTTGAAATTGCAGTAATTGCCAGCAGTGGTTCTATTGAGCTGGGCATAATCGCTGGTAGGGTGACCAAATAGTCCTTTCGTTTTGGATCAGGTGCACCCGGTAACTTTGGAAAGAGCTTCATACCAGTTGTACCTGGAAAATATGAGTTTAGAAATGCTTATGTTGATTGTGTGATTTGTGTAGCGCCACTGTTTGTGACGAATTGTGTGCTACTTTTGACATGTGAAGAGTTTGTGTGTATTATATTAATCCTGCTGTCTGAATTATTCGCCAAGGACTGAGGCGATCCTTTGAGAGAAGTTTCTGTTGTAATTTATTTTAGTTCAAAACTTGTATCATTGAGCAGTGTGTTTAATTAATTAATGTGATTCTTTCTGACCATCAGCAATAAAGATGGATAGTCGGAATCCAGCAGTTTTAATGGATGAACCAGAATAAATAATATAGGGTGTCCAATAAGTTCGTGAACGATTTTGCTTGCAGAAATTTTTATGTCATTTGAAAGAGCTTTATGTCCCGAAACCAAAAAGTGTAAAAAGTGCTAGTTTTTTTTTGCAACGAGGAAATGACGTCATCAATATATACTGAAAGGCTATTTTTAGCGAATTTTATGCAGTTCGCGATCGGTTTTTGTAAACAAACTCAGAAATGTCGAAAATAGCAGACGTTCAGTTACGCTCGAAAGCTGCTATTCTTGCTGAAGAAGGATATTCATATTCCGTTATAGGCGATAAATTAGGACGATCGAAAGGTTGGGTAGCAAAATGGGTTGAAAGAAGCAAGCAAGGCGAGTTAGGCGATCATGCACGATGCGGTCGACCAAAGATTTTGACACAGGCTGCTATTAAAATAATCAAAAAGGCGAAATACAGACGAGGATTTGGATTGAGACAGATAGAAAAATCTCTCAAGGCAGGTGGACTGAAGGGCAACAAAGAAACAATCAGAAGTTACATGAAAGTGGAGTTGAAGTGGAGATGTTGGAAACGCAGAAAGGCGCCATTGCTAACAGACGCTCAGAGGAAAAAACGGTTGTTATTCACGCGGCAGCATAGACATTGGAAATTCGAAGACTGGTCTAATGTTCTATTTAGTGACGAATCGCCGTATCAAGTGTTCTATGTTCCAAACTCACGCAATGACACCGTTTGGGGTTCGCAAGAAGAAAATGTTCCTGTCGCCTCGCAGGTCAAGTTTAGTCCGACTGTTCTTGTGTGGGGAGGTATGACAGCCTCAGGATTAACGCGACTACATTTTGTACCTCAGCATACATCAATTAACTCGGAGTATTATATCAATAACATTTTAAAGAAGGAATTAAAACCAGTTTACGCGAGACTGGACACTTCTGGAACGATCTCGAAACGTCGTCTCTTCACTGACAACGCCGTTAGCGTTTTCCAGCAGGATGGTGCGCAAGCACATACATCTGCTGTTTCGCGAGCATGGCTGAACGAAAATATTCCTAACTACATTGAAAACTGGCCTCCCAACTCTCCTGATCTCTCACCGATTGAAAATCTCTGGAGTATACTCTCAAGCAGTGTCTACAAAGATCCTGAACCAAAGACTCCTGCTTAGCTAAAACGTCACTTGCGAAAAGCATGGAATTCGATATCGGTTGAAACTTTGCACAACCTCATCGAATCTTTGTCCCAAACGAATGAAAGCTGTTATATCCAGCAAAGGCAACACTATTGCCTATTAAATGGTACAATAATTATTGCTCTTTGTTGTGTATTTTTTTCTTTAACAAACTAGCAAAATCGTTCACGAACTTATTGGACACCGTGTAGTATTGATCAAACATTGCATAGCCTGTTTGCAAGTTTCCAAGTTATCTGCTAGCTATCTTATCAATGACAGAATCTCCTTCTCTCTAATTTTGCAAAAGCTGATGTAAGCATTTACTGCTTTTATTTTTTTAAATATAAATTATATGGGTTTACTGTTACCCAAAGATGTTTGTTTTCTTGGATAACTTAACATTTAGAAATATTACAGTGCGATTAAACCTGTCATTGAAGTAGTCGTATTAAGCTTATAGTATAGAACGTAGTTACACGTGTTGGGGAGGTAAGATGCCCACGGGCGTCTTGCCCCATGTGACTGGGCGTCTTGCCCCATGTGACTGGGTGTCTTGCCTCATGTGGCTGGACGTCTTACCTTATCTGATCCACTTTTCGTTTACACCAAAGGTGCTCCACAATTGCAATACTTTTGATAATCTGCTGTTTGAAAACAGTGAAAAATATATATATATTGCACTAACAAAACATCTTCACAATAGAAAATGATACTATATTATTATTATTATATAAGAGAAAGACAAAGAGAGGTGAGTACAAGACATTGGAGATTGCTTTCTACAAAAGTCAGGTTGGGCGAAATTGGTAAGAGTAATATTTTCAGTGGGGCAAAATGCCCAGATATGCGTGTTTTGCCCCATGTAAGGGGCAAGATGCCCATTCTGGCCAAAATAATTTAAGACAATTTTAAGCTCAAATTTGAATCTATTTATGTTGTTAAGTTTTGATAAAACATACAAGAGTAGCCCAACCTATGACATCATTATTGCCGAATTTCAACATCACTACATGCCAGCCTGTGAACGCCCACGTGACGAAGGCATGATACCCTGCAAGAATTCACTTAGCATCAAGCACTATATTAACACAAACCCATCAAATGATTTATAATGACATTAATGTGAAACAACAACAACAACAAGCTCTGTACTGGTGTAGTGATGGGCGATATTAACATCCGCCTCGACCGATTGTCCGACCCACTATGTGAAAGCACAACTGGCTACATTGTCAATGCAGAGCTCTACACTGGAACAGTTGAGACAATGAGTAGCGACCTCTAGCGACCATTTTATTTTGGTCTGTGTAGGCGGCACCTTTGAGCCCCTTTAGGCGGCTTCTTTGTGATCCCTGGTGTAGTGATGGGCGATATTAACATCTGCCTCGACCGATTGTCCGACCCACTATGTACCCAATTCACCAACATCATAGAGTCGTTTGGTTTCACTAACCATGTAAGTCAACCAACCCACAATCAGGGAGGCATTCTGGATGCTGTCATAGATAGGGGTAACCTCCCAGCTCCAATACCATCGACTCATAAAATGGTCTACAGACCTAAAACGACCACCAATTTATGTAACTGAAACTTGTCAGTCTTGGAAACATTTTCAAGTTGGCGAGTTCCGCTCTGCTCTTCATCAGTCACTTTCTATGCGACATGGGTTTCTTAAAATCTCGGGACGCCGACCAACTGGCGACCATCTACAACGACGTCATCATCAGCATCCTCAATAGGCTAGTCCCCCTTCACAAGGTGACCATCCAAAAGAGAACATCGGATCCCTGGTTTGATGATGTATGCCGAGATCAGAAGAAGCGAATACGACACTTTGAGTGCCGTGTCAAAAGTGCAAAGACCGAGAAAGCCAGATCTCTGCGTCGTGCAGAATGGTTTGAGGAGGCACGGGGCTATCGCCACACTTTAAACACCAGGCGCTCTGAATTCTGGCTACAGGCAATCAAGACCCAGTGCTCTGCACCTCGCAAACTGTCTGCGGATATGGAATGCCCCAAGAAATGGAGCTCATAATCAACAATAGACTCTGAAAAGAAGGAATATTATGTAAACCACAGGATAATGTTGAGCTATCTGGCTTCTGGGATTACACCGATACAGTACAAACGGTTTGTGATTTCAGCCATATCGGAATCTTGTCAGATCGATTCTGCCAGAGAAGTTTGGTCAAATTTGGCAGTGTCTGTGAAAACAAGTGCAAGCAGCCTGATCATGTTGGCTTATGAAAGGTCCGGGCCAGTTCAGTTTAAGGGAATGAAAAGACGATGGCTCAAGAAGAGTACAGCTCAGTTTGTCGACAGTACAGTTTAGTTCAATTGTCGAAGCAGTTTGTTGACCGTACAGTCCAGTTCGTTTGACAAATTCCTGCGAACTGCTTAGGGTATTGTACTAAACTTTGCTTGACAGTTTTGTAATAATTCGAATAAAATGGTCATCGTTTAGTCACCTGACATATAACGTGAGCTGAATCCAATGGGCTCTAGGGGAAAGCTGATTGCTGTCCTGGTAAGCCGCTGTCAAGCACCCCTAGGTGAATAAAGCAACAATGTGCATGATCTCAACTCAACATGACCATAAATAAGCGACTGCATGAAAGAAAAGCTAGGAATTCAAACGACACTGTAGAAAAACATTGGCAAAACATGACATCTGGAGCTGTCTGATAAAAAGGTGCTGCCATTAGGATCCATGTCTATTAGTGCATGGACCACTGCAATCTAACAGATATGTATCCCTCACCATCAAAACAACCAAAGCATGTGTCACAAAATGTCATCCTGCAAGCAGTCAGGATAAATGATTGAAGTGCGAATGCTTTCCGATCATGTTGTCGTAGCGATGTTGCAGACTTAACTGAGATCTTTGGTTGTATACAAAAAAGCAGAAGATTATGTGGATTGTGCACAGCCAAGACAGCTTTTACGTGCAAAGTTTTAATAATGAGTATTTCATCTATCTTGTCAAATGGATACATAATGGGAATAAAATGTATGAGCTACGAAGCAATCTCACTGTCCTCGATTGGAACGAGCACATCAACAGACCTTATACGTTGATATGCACATCTGTTCGCTCCAAAAACCCAACCACCCAAATTACAAACAACTTTCCAGTATCTACCATGCATAACTACTGCCAATCCATTCAGATGGAACCATGTCGATAATGATGGATGCATGACATCCTTGTAGAACTAATAGCTATCACACAGATGATGGACCTATCAGGCTGAGACACATAAAGTTGTCGACACATCCAACACATCAATCGTGATGATGACAACTGCACACTGTGTCATGAAGCAGTGGGCTTCTACTGCACTTCTACTACAAAATCCTCAACCTGAGCAATATCAAAGTAGCCAATCGTATGCATAATCACAACATGATCATAAATAAGCTTCTGTGTGAAAGGAAGAAACTAAGAATTTGAAGAATTGCTGGAACTGAACCCGTTCAATAACAGATGGTGTACAAAAAAATCAAAAAAACATTGGCAAAACACAATGTTTGTTTGCACGTTAGCTGATAACTCTTTCAAATCATTGCTGTTGGTTGCAGCAAACAGTTTGATGGAAGAGTTAGAAAACTTTCGACAGTACAAGCCAGGAAAACTGATCAGATGAAGTGCAGCGATCTCATCATCCTGAATCTGCCCTTCATTTACAAAGAAGATGATGTCCACACTTACTTTTCACAGTTTTGCGAACTTGCCATGGTTCAGGTCAGATGCCAGATATCATATGCAAAGATTCATTCACATTGTAAAATTAAACCCATTCTATTACAAATACTTCTGTTTAGTAGTTGACCAATGCAACAACTATTTGTTAAATTATTCTGAGCCAGAGTACTTTGATCCTATATAATTAGATTATCTATATCAGTGATTCCTAAACCGTTTTTAGTCAACAATTCCAGTTTTTGATTTATTTTTTGCCAGTTTATTTATTTTAATGATGAGTAAAGTAGCATTTATTCAATTGAACTACATTGTCACAACTATTTCTATACTACTTCAAGTATAACACAATGTAGAGACATTAGTTAATATTCATAAATATTGATATTCAGTAGTCTCACATTTTACCCCTTTTACCATCTGGCTGTGTCAGGTTCATTGCACCATTGAGTGCAGAGGAATCCAGGTTAGGAGAAACGGATCAAGACTTTACTGAGATTGTTGGCTGTATATAAAAGAGCAGAAGATTATGTGGATTGTGCACAGCCAAGACAGCTTTTACGTTGAAAGTTTTAATAATGTTTGTTTCATCTATCTAGACAAACGAATACATTATGGAAATAGAACGTATGAGCTACGAAGTAATCTTGCTGTCATCGATTGGAACGACCCTGTGGACAGACCTTATACGTCTATATGCACATTTGTTCGTTCTAAAATTCCACGTAGGCAAGCAGGTGCCAAAGTATGTCGTCGCAAGACATATGCGTTTGCTGAAAATATTACGAACTTTTATCTCGCGATGTGGTCAGCGTCCAATGCTCCGTCTGTGGCAGAAACCTCTGCAGATAAGGAAACTTGCGAGAGTGAAGAATCTTCTAGGAATTCTGGTGATGAGAGTGGACAAAGTGATGAATTGACCAATGAAAACAATGCACCATAGACAATGGAAAAGTAATTGCAACAACAGTGACAATTTGACGAATGGTTACCAATACAGGCATTAGAACCATGTTTCAGTCAACCAAAACACAAAATGATTATCACCTGAATAACTGGAGCACCCTATCCACCTCAATTACGAAAAACCTTTTGAACCTCACCTACAACATAACCCCACCTGATCCAATGGACCAGCTGCACACAGACATCTCAACAATATTGAACAATACAGGAGACCAAATCCAATAACGCGTAATGCAACATCTCCAGAGTAGACTAAACCTGACCAGACTAGACAAACACCACACTAAAGAGCCTCAATCCAAAGGATGCCCAATTGCCCATCAAGCCTTCGACCTAGCCTGCAAACATCTAATGAAAGGAGTTGGAAAACGGATAGAAGAAACTATATGACCAACTGTGGAAAGATAAACCTGGAAAATCGGCATGGACCTGCATCAACCCTATGATTTGAACGTATCACACAAGCTATCAGCAGCCTCCCAGGAAACAGAAAATTCAACATACTTGTGGCTGCAGGGATACACCACTGATCCTTGCCAATCCACCACACAATGAAGAAACCGGGTGCTGAAAGAACTAGACACAACACAAGCTCTCAACATCTCTATCATCGGGGTCTCCATCAACACCCGACTGGCAAAAGAAGAAAAAGACTGACTCAAAGAAGTGAACAGATTTATGTACCAATCGTACCAACAATACCTCTTTCCACTCACGTCGAATAACAGATCAGACGACCGGGAAATCCCCTAAACGGAGAAGACCAGACGAGAAATATGGGGTCTTATCCGTTCTTTCTTATCATCAAAAAACTAGATAACAATGGAAACCCACTAGGGGACCTGGATAACAACTCTTGTTTATACCAAACAACAGACTAAAGGTCTCCACATAGAAGAATCACTAGATAAAAAAACCAGATCCCTAAAGCGAAAAGACTTCATTCAAAATGCTTGTTCTGCAGATCAGAAAACAGATACAACAACTTGAACCAAATCTGCAATCAAACGGGAGGAATCCTTGCGCCAGTGCACATAACCCCCACCACTTGACAACATCAGACAATGTACTGAGGGAGGTACTGCAATAATTGCTGGATCCCTGGGGCCATATAAATGAGACAGAGTTAAGGTAAAATGGCATCTGTGCTTACTTAGTTTGCGTATAACTACACCCTGGATAAAACTAAGCCATGGTCAGTATTCATGAACGTGACTTTGCGGGCGTGCTAATTAGTATGAATACAACTTTGTGAGACTTTAGATGACATTGAGTTTGTCTCCTCATGAAAATAAACTCATACTGATTTTAGCAGCCATGGCTTACAGCACTTGCACATAAGTATTATAGATGATCTACTCGATAAAAAAGGAAATGTCCAAAAGCCAGCGGCAAGAAAAATCGGTGTAACTGTTCAGAGTA
Organism: Bimastos eiseni; assembly: GCA_959347315.1. Lineage (NCBI taxonomy): Eukaryota > Metazoa > Annelida > Clitellata > Crassiclitellata > Lumbricidae > Bimastos > Bimastos eiseni. The sequence continues at coordinate 49,389,971 of OY365808.1, read as the reverse complement.
AAAATTTATGTTGCTGAATGGAGATTACGAAAGAGTGTAACAAGAAAGTGAATATTACAGATGAGGAGGCACACTGTCTGTTAGAGGGTATTGGCAAGAAGAAAGAAGTAATAAACTGCCAATTGCATGGCACGCTGATGGTGCGCCGAAAAAAGGAGGCATGAGACAGTGACCATGAGGGTCAATTCCATAAGAAGAGGCATGACACAGAGTGCCAATGACATACGAACAAAATGGAAACAATTGAAGGCGACTGCTTTAAAGTTACAAGCACCACACCAAAAGAAAATATGTGGCAGCGGTCCTTTTAAGGATACGCCATTTAAGGAAATGATTCTACACATAATCGGTGATGGAAACGATGCCAATTCTCGAATAGAAGGCAATGCCGAATGTATGACATTTTACCAATCAGTTTTCATTTATTCCTTCATAAACAAGGAAGACAGATCATTTCGTGCGATGTGACTCCTATTGTATTTTTGATGGAAATTATTTGCTAGAAGGGAGTTGGGCATAAAAAAGAAAAGTGTCTCAATCCCGTTTTCTTTTTAAAATAGCCATCTAAATAGACTTCTAAGAGCCATAATTGAAAAAGAGCTTTATGCTGATGGCCTGGAAGGAGTGAAGGCCATTTATAACAATCTGAAAGGGATAACCTATTGTTCTGATAATGGGTATGCGTACCATTTTACTTTTGATTTTTGATTGAATACCTTGCATTGATGAAACTATGGCGATCATATTAGCTGATTTCTTTAGCTAGAAATGTTCTGCATTAGGTTTGCTATAAGATATGTTTGTTGATGAAGTGGTTTTAACTTTGATTAAGGATTAATTGCAATGTATTTTCAAGAGAACACCAGTACCACCATTGTGCACAGGGGCAAAAATGGGGACATTTCTATTCATTACCCAGGGGAGAATTGTGGAAAAATTGGGGATCACAGCTCCCATTGTAGTCGTCGTTAAGTGCTCTTTGCGCGTTATGACGTTGTAAATACTGTGACGTCATTAGTTGGCCAGTCTTTGATGCACTTGTTGCTTGCAATGAGATCTCTGTGAAGTTCTCAATGACCATTCTTGAAGCATTTAAGTGTCTTGATCAAGATTATCCAGGCCTTATAGGAAAATAAAAGTTTGCAGAGTTATGACCAAAGCATGTACAACTGAGTGCACAAAGCTCAGCAAACATATGTCTTTATAAATATCATGAAAATCTTAACTTGCTGCTCCAGACTCTGCATGAAGAGTTTCCTAATATTGTGTCTCGTAATAAAAATTTTAAAAAAACACTACTGTACATATTGCAGTTTGCAGTTTGTTTTGTCTCTAACAAAACCGTTAAGTCCCAAACGCTAAAACTGTAATGCCTAAAATTATATATGAATGATGGAATGAAGTAATTTATTTTGTAGACATATGTATGAATTAATCATATCTAAGTAGAATATTTCAGATGCTTAAATTAGCAGAATTATACTATAATTTTGAGTGATCGTACAAATGACGTCTGCGGCATGGTATCACGTCCCTAACGACGCTTTGAAACTCATTCAGTTCAGTGAAGAAAGCTCACAGAGCACTGAAATTTGGCAGAGATACAGACAATCTGGTCCTGATTGTTAAGGAATATTGATTTTACTGAGAATCAGTATCTTACAGTGGAAATTTTATAATAACACATGGCTTTTTTGTGCAAATGTCACGTCCCTAACGATGGATTTACCTATCAGCAGGTGTTGAAAGATTTTTCTCATCATTTGGACTTTTTCATTAAAATCTCTGGAATCAACTCGGAGTTAAAAGGCTGGGAATCTGATGTTCTTATTAAAATGGCTAAATAAAAGACCAACAAAACTGGACAATGAAAACATTGAATAAACAGATGGATAGACTTACATGCACGTGAGGCTAAACATCATGAATCCTGTAGAATTAATTATGTAAGATGTGACAAGCTTCTTCAAGGCGTTTACAGCAACATATTGGCTCAGAAACAAAGCCCGGAGTGAGGCATATGATGCATTAACTTCTTTATGCACTTATGTATTGAAGCACATTATTGCTGGAAGCACGGTTGAGCGGATGACGATGTTACTAGACAAATATCTCAAATATCTAAATTGCGTACTGGAGCATATACCGAAATTCTACAATACCAAGTTTCATACACACAAATTGAAGGAAAAGCTTATTTCATTCTTTCGTGAACAATACCAATTCTGGCAGAGACATTCCCAGAGTGACTCTGTTTTCTCATCAGCCTTGAATGATGGAGAGGCCATAGAAGTTGCATATGAATCTGCATTGCCATTAAATTCTTCAAAATGCCCTAGAGATTTTACAACACCACATTAGAACTGCTAGAAATGATTCACCTGATTTTCCTTGGCCAACTTCTACCAACTATCTCGACTCCTCATGTATTACCCCTACAAAACCTCTGCAAGGATTTCTTTCATGTGTTTTGAGTAGTACAAAACTCGAAAAAATGTACCCCAAATATACGTGCAGGTTGTTTTTGTCGTTTAATAAAGACTGTAGCTGCGACAAGAGGTCATTTGGAAAATGCCAAAGCATATAGATCTTCTTGGTGGCAACATTGCATCACCTTACAGGCAGTGCACATTGCTTACCCCCTTGAATCATCAATCTCTCATGTACTGGAACTGGAGACGACAATGGCAAACCAAATATTCCTTTAAATGTCTCAACCCATGATGATAAATTTCGCCATCTTTGTTGGGATAATTCAGACTTAAATGAGGAAACACCCACCGGTTCCGGTACAAGACATTTGACTCATGGAATTTTTATTCAAGAAGTTTTGCCAATGTCTATCCTGTGATGGAAGTTGAATGCAGTTCCAAGAACAAAGAACTGAAGTAGTAAATATGTCAAATTATTCCTTCCACCTTGTCTCGACAAGGAGAAAAATAAGCCAACATTTTCAATTTCCCCACCGAGAGACAGACTAATATAGATATCATGAAATGTAAAACAACTTCCTATAAATTCATCTGAATCATCTGCCATAGTTTATTCGATAGTAAATTCACTGTTCCTGAATGGTCTGGTTGGGTGGCAGAAATGGCCTCTGAGTGCAAAGTGATGCAGTCTGTAATTGGCTATATAGAGTCAATTATGTATTCCATTACCAACTATGGTACAGTGCAGCATTGTATAGTTCAGTCACTGGAAGCTGCAAGTAAGTTGGGACAAGATTTCAGCTGCATCACTGCAGATGCAAGGATCGCTCATGACATCCAGCGGAAAAATTCTGAATGATTTTCCACTTTGATGATACTATTCTTCTTGGGACATTTGGGATCACAAAATCATGGCATTAGTGACGATGTATTGGGTGAATTAGAACGTTTTGTATGCTGTTTGTATGGAAGAGCAACTGAGAGTGATATTAACAGAATGCGACATGATATCTTCTGATCAAGGTATGATGCCATATCTTTGTGCTCAGACATTTTCACATCAGAATAGAATCAATCTCAGTCTTATTCCTCCATGCAACATTGCTTGCATGCTAACTATCAGACCCTCATTTGGAAGCAAGCAAATTGTTGCTGGTTCAAGCATCCATCGCCTGTTGGGGCATGATGATGACTTGATGCTGAGGGCAATATCAGTGCGTAATGGATACAAGGCGATATTATGAGCAGCAGCTTGTTGACATTCTTGAGGGTACTGTGAAGGAATTCTGCCGAGCTCCTCCTTGACAGCGTGGTGTACTAGGTGACCTGTTGGATTTAGTCTTCATGGAGTTCATCTCCAAAGGGCATGGCATCAGACTGAAAGCTGGCTGAGGTACTGATGTTGAAAACCAGATCCTCACTCTTTATCAGGATGCTAGTCATAGCACAGTCCACAAGAGACGATGACTGGCACTCACAAGTTCACATGCAGAGTTCTGATGGAACCAGATCCACCCCACAACTGAGAAGGTACATTTTATCTATCTACTAAAGGTGAAGGGTGAAATAACTGCAGAGACCACTACCAATAACACCAACAAAAACAATAGCCACTATCTGATTGATGGTAGTTGCAATTGTTAATCAGTTAATTAATGTCTGTAATGAACTTCAAAAACTGCCATGACTTTGGCAGATAATAATTACGTTAATCTCATCGATTTTAAAGTTCATGATAATATCCAAGTAAGGATTGTATTTTGTAACTACACTGTACAGAATTCGCTTGAGGAAGGTGCAAGAGAGTGATGCAGAGACAACTCAAAGGTAATCAGCTCTTACAAAATATAAGACACAACTGTCATCAAAGACAAAGGCATATTTCTCTGCTGCAACAGCACAGCATCGTCCACTTTCTTTCGAGTTCTTTCGTTAGCCATGGTTTTCAGGCTCTTGAAAATTATGATTGCTTAGAATACTAAAGTTTTATCGGTATTTTTTTATGAATATTATAAACAATATTATAAACAAACTGAAGCTGTTTTGCGGCCTAGGAACGTTTGTAATAATAATGGGATATCCCAGTGGCTGAACATGAAGGAACTACATTTATCATAACTGCTTACACTCGCGTTTATTAGTGAATTTCTGACGACTTTCTAAATGCCTCGAGCCGCTTCCAACGACGGTTAATAATTGCCCTTAGTAGCCTTGTGGCTCAAGCCAAAATGTGTTGTGAAGCGTGAGCAGTGGAAATAGACTTTAATTCTCTGTTTTGAAGTAATCGAGACTTTTAAAATCCAAGTGAACGGTTAATTTCAAACTACAAGCTTATGATGTAATTGGGGTCCCCCTCTGTGATTGGCTACAAGCGCACGAATTTATACGCGTTGAGGGGATCCTCGGGCATACCTAGCAGCGAACAATTAGAAAACATTGCTTCGTGGGGACTCCTACGCTATTGGGGATCATGTGGTGGCCGACATCGTAGAAATACCATCACTGAGCTTGACATGGCATTGCCTCTGAGGGGTATATTGTGAATCATGACCTAACAGGCCACATATCATTTTGATGGGGCGAAGACGAGATAGAGTCGTCACCTTGAACGGCGTAGGGGCAACGCCGCAATTCTTCTGCCAATACGTAAAGAAGTTGTGCCTTCGGCAACCCAAATTTTATAAACGTGTGACAACAGCGGGGAATAGCGACCACTCCTCCATATTACTATTAAATCCAACAAGTCTCGCAAAGCCCAACGCCATTGACCAGATTAGGGTTGATATGATTTCAATAAGTCCGGACTAAGGCATAAACAGGAAATCGCCTTGGACATTCGCCTCGGCCAAATATTGGACTATTCGGAAGTATTCACCTTGGCAAATATTACACTCACAGCTAAAAATAATTTTTGTGATAAAATAATTTTTTTGACAAAATAATTTTTTTTCATCAAATAAATTTAGGACTAACAGACTTACTTATAAGTAATTGATTAATTAAACAAGAATTTAACATTCCATTGAAGTTTATTTTAAATAATTATGTTAATTTATATATTTTAATTTCTTTTGGTTGCATTCCTCAGGTGGCAACCAAATCAGTAATTTTCCCGCTTGAATTGACCCCCACGCACTTTCAGGTAAACATTTGAGCGTAAAGACGTTGTTGATAACTTCATATTTCAAATTTTATAACAAGGTTTTACATTTTTTTCAGAAATAAAGTTATTATTATTAAATATTAAATAATAAGTATTATATTTTATGGCCTAGAGTTCGACAATACGCTATATGAACGATATTGCTATAGACTCTGCATTGACTATAAATAGTTCTCCGTAGCTGTGCACGTGGCAGGTTAGCTATGCTTTGCCTGCGGATGGTATGCACTGATAGTGGCGGCCCTGCATGGAAGCAAAATACGTAATTGTGTACCAAAACAAAGATAAAAGAACAAATTTTAATTAAATTATGGTACATCTTTCAATATGCCTTAAATGAACATCATGTGCGGAACACACGTATTGCCGCTATTGCATACCAAATTTTCGCTGTTGCACTGCAGCGCCATTGTGCACGAAGGACTTGCTCAAGGTCCTTACACAGTGACCGTCGCCTCGGACGAGGGTCGAACCCGCTCACTCAGCGCACACTGAGTGTCACGGGCCGATCGCTCTAACAGATCAGTCACTGTGCTGCACAAGACCCTCATTACCTCAAGACCTGTCATTAATTACACCACTGATCAAGACAAACAATTTTACATCTTGGCCCCAGCACATATTCACCCGTGACTCCAAATCAGATCAAACCAACTTTGTGCGCATAACCTGTGCTAAAAAAAAGAAATACATGTAATTCGATGTTATACACATTCTATAAATAATAGTTTAGCAAAGTTGTCTTGTCAAATACCTTGAAACATCAATCGCCGACTCCAATATTGGCAAAATGTCTAGAAACTTTTTAGTCAGCTTCACATCATGCAGGTCACATCAGATTCACTCCCATGACAACGGAATGATGCATAATTGAATATAGACCATCCAACAACATCTGACATCTAGAAGGGAAATTTATGTCATCTTTAGCAAAAGTTCAGTTTCTCACATTTTGATCAAGTTAAACATTTGCTGTAATAATGAATTGCATTGTATCCATAAATTTATAGAGCCACTCACAGTGGTACACGAATCAAAGGCGCTCCCAGTGTGAGAGACTCGAGAAAGGAAGGCTGTCTTTAAGTAGTGAAAGGATCCCAGCTTGAAACAAAAAGCAAGTCATGGAAGGATGTTGGTTCCATAAGATTGAACTTAGGGCTCTGTGAACTGTGAAGCACCACATGAACATAACCAATCTACAAAGAAACTATCTACTTTAAAGTTATAAATTCATGTAACAAATTAGTTATGTCAATTCCGGTATATACAGCCATACGTGTGTTGTAACTGCGTGAAAAGAATCTGGACTTTCTCAGATTATGGCAATATAGCAGTTTTTTTAATTAATACAAAAATAAAGGTTAAATATTTCTGTCATACACATTGCAGTCTCTTCTATGCAATTATGTATATATATATAGATAAACAGTAATTTCTCTTTAGCTCGGTTATCAGTACTTAGCAAACACTTCACGATTTTAAGACATAACTGCTTTCAGCATGAGATTAGCATGAAAATCTACAGTCATTTGTATCATGCTTGTAAGGTTTTGAAGAGCAGTTTGACAACTGCATAACGGAAACTCCACTCTCACTGGAGTCATTTAAATAGCCCAGAAACTGTGAGACATTGTTGACTTGGAACTAATCTTCTTGCAAAAACTTCATCCATCTGTCAGTTTCATGATGGAAGAGCATTAGAGCAACTGCTCGACAGAGTTTCCTGCCTTGCTCATTTCATTTTGACTAATAGGAATCAAAGTACAATCGCTGACCTGGAAACAATAATTGTCTTTCTATAAGACGTTCTTTTGTGATCAGCTCCGTGGATCTTTGGAGAACAGCAGAAACACTGTTCAACATCATCCACTCTTTCAGCAAAGTCATCTCAAATACCAGAAAATACTGACAGATTGCTCATCTGGAAAACATTTGTACAGTTCATCATATAACCATCCAAACAATACTTTACAGGATGCAACCAATCATGAATATTCAGATCACAGTAGGTTTTCATCTCACAACTAATTGCAGAATTATTTTCAAAGATGAAAATATCTTCTCCAGAATTATCAAGTTCCATCATGTATTAGGTAAACTTAACACATTGCATGCCAAGGACGACATAACTCGTCCTTCAGAAGTTTATGCATGTGCCACGGACAAAATAACTCGTCCTTCAGATAACTGTTCACACACTATACAAAAAATTACAATAAATGATGCTATACGCTTTGATGGTGCATTGATGTGTGCTTTGGTAGGTACTTTTCTTAGGTGGCAATGTGGGTGCTTTGATGGGATCTTCTCTGGGTGGTTTGGTGGGTGTTTTAGTGGGTGATTTGGTTGGTGATTTGATGTGTGGTGGGTGCTTTGGTGGGTGCGCTTTGGTGTGTCCTTTGGTCGGTGCATTGTTGGGTGGTTTGGTTGATGGTTTGGTGGGTGTTTTAGCTGGTCGTTTGGTGAGTGCTTTGTGGGTACTTTGGTGGGTGCTTTGGTGGGAGCCTTTGTGGGTCCTTTGGTCAATGGATTGTTGGGTGGTTTGCTGGGTGCCTTAGTGAGTGGTTTGTTGGGTACCAGGGTGGGTGTTTGTGGGTATTTTGGTGGGTGTATTCGTGGGTGCTTGGGTGGGTGGTGTGGTGGGTGTTTTGATGTGTGTTTTGATGGGTGTTTTGGTGGGTGGTTTGCTAGGTGTTTTGTGGGTACTTTGGTGAGTGTTTTGGTGGGAGCCTTGGTGGATCCTTTGGTCTATGGATTGTGGGGTGGTTTGCTGGGTGCCTTGGTGGGTGGTGTGGTGGATGGTTTGATAGGTGCTTTGGTGGGTTTTTTTGTGGGTGCTATCATGTGTGTTTGTGGGTTTTTTGGTGGGTGTATGCATGGGTACTTTGGTGGATGCTATGGTGGGTGGTGTGGTTGGTGTTTTGGTTGGTGTATTAGTGAGTGTTTTGGTGTGTGGTTTGGTGGGCGTTTTGGCAGGTGGTTTGCTGGGTGTTTTGGTGGGTGATTTGGTTGTTAGTTTGGTTGGTGCTTTCTTTAATTGTCAAATTTCGGTGGCATAGGGACAGAAAACATGGTGGCGGTCAATGTGTTAAGGCAAACAATTAGAATCTGGGTTTTACTTAATCTTACTTTATCGCATTATTATTAGCCCAGAGATTAGCCAATGTGATGAATAAGGTTCAATTAACACAAATTATACAGGTCGTTAGGATCCGGTTAGGCATAGTGAGGGTCGGTAAGGGTCAGTGTCCTTTTTAGATATATGCTATGCAAAAACCTTTGGCTGCAGAAGTAACTTTTTCATGCGCTGAAGCACCATGCATTCATACTGTAAGCTATTCATGTTGAGTGAGTAACCATATAGTTTCGCAGCATAAAGATCGCTTAGTAGTAGTTTCAATTTAACGACACTGTGTATAAGAAGGATCATTAGGTTGGCATCACCCTCCTCCTTTATCTTGGCTTGGAAGTGCTGGAACTGTTGCCTTGATTTTAACTATGTGTCTCATTTGTAACAACTAATCACAGAGTGCATACCATATGTCACAGTGGAAGGACAAAAGATACTAAACATTGTATGCGAGCTGAAACCCTCTGATTCTAATACTTGTAGTTTGCCAAAGTCACAACTGTTCAAAGAAGAAGTTTTTCAAAGCATCCAACATGAAGCAATCCTTGCATATTCGTATTATCTGACAAGTCTGCGAAAATTGCTTCGGAAACACGCAATCCATAACAACATCATTCAAATAACTGAAATTATCGTCCTCTTGAAAATAATTATTAAAAGGATAACTTCGGCCGCAATACAAACGAAAATGTTACTTCTACGGCCGAACACGTACAAAACTTAGCTAGTAAAACGGCACGAACTCTGCGCATGCGTAATCTCAGGCGCATGCGCACTGATAAAACAACTAAAAGTTTAATTCGTCGTGAGTGTCGGTAAGGGTCAGCGCATAGCTGGAGTCAAGTTAGGCGTCGTGATGGTCGTTTATGGTCAGAGTTACGGTTAGTGTCGTCTCTAGACATATGCAAAGAACTTTTGGACGCAGAAGTTATTTTTCTGTGCATTGAGAGGCCGAAGTTTCGCCGCAGACTCCACGCTTATTAAAAATCCAATTACATCCCAAGTTTTACATAATGATCACAATTCGTCAATATAAATATGTCACTGATCAGAACCAGCAGACCAGTGTCAAGTACTCAAAATAACTTTTCTCTCGGATAATAGTTGCAAAATAGACTCACGTTTTTGCATTAAATTCTGATTAATGATTTAGCGGCAATCCGTTGTTTCAAAACTGTCACCAAAATTAAATCATAAGTTTTTTTATCAAAACGACTATAGATGGCGAAACGCGTGGTGCACGTTCAGATTATATACATTTAGAAGTCATTACTTCATGACGTGTTTTTTATTTAACTAAACGCGAGTTTATGCGACGTGCCATTCTAAATGTAGTAGGCCTACACATTTTCTGAATTTTACAGTTCAAAGTGAGAAGACGAGTGAGTGAAAACAGTGTGTAAGATTAGAGCCGATGATGTAAAAGTGGTCGTTCCGAATCAAGTCACCATAGGTTTCTCAGTGATGGTCAACCGTCGACGCGGTCAAAAAGTAGTCCTAAATCGTGTTTCGCTAACCGGAGGGATTAAAACTATGCCGGTCTTCATCATTGCGCATCATCCACCGTCGTCTATCTCATATGATGCTAGGATCATCTATCCACCTCTTTCCATTCTAACCTAAGTCGGTAGTCTGACTAGTCTCACCTTATCAAGAGCTTTGACCCAGAATCATTTGACCCTAACCCTTCAATCCTCGACCCAATAACAACATTCGCCTTAAGAGCTACTTTGCGTGCCTCTTCTGGTAACTGGACTCTGATCTATATATAACTCGTAAGTTGCGAAAAATCTGGTGTCCTGAGCTTGGCTTTTGAGTGGAGCTTCAAAAGTTTTATTATTTTGGAGATTACGAAATGCTGGCGATTTATATTGCCTTAGACTTCCCATCTCCAATTCGTCGATATAGTTTCTATAGCAACAATGTAATGTTTTCGCGTCGGGGTTTTTTCCGGAGTATTGATTTTTCAAGATGGCCTCGTCTTCTTAATAGTTCGGGAAACTGACCCTGATAATGTATTTAGTTGAATTTGTAACGCAGAATTGGATTAAAGTTTATTTTGAAAACCAAATTGGGAAATATATAATTTCCTAGAATTATTACGAGCTACTTTGAACGTTTGTTTACATTTAGCTTTTTCGGGATTGGTTACTGGTCTCACGTATAACAGTATTTCTGGCATGCGTATTTCCCAATCTTCCTGAACTTTGGCATTACTAAATGTACTTATATGAGAATGCTACAAATGACAAGCGCTGCTACACCGTTGGCGTTGGAGAAGGTGAACGTTGACACTTGGATAGATGGATCACTTCGAGTAGTAAGACACGTCAGAAATTTATTCAGTAATTTCTGTGTCGTTATCAGGCGTCGTTGAAGGTAAGTTAAGCTGACATACTCGTATACGGGTGCATATTTGGTTTGATATAGGTCGAATATTGTGTGTCCCTTTCAATTCACCCTACTCATTTGTGCCATCTACTCACCCTGCTCACTTGGTGGGCAAACATTTGGCATGGGGGGTAGTTTTTTATGTATGAAATTTCACAAGGCGCCGAGTACAAATGTCAAGAGTGACGTGTTTCATATGACGTAGTAAGTAAGTACAGCCTTTATGACACTTATTGCATGGGTTAGTAACTAAGTAGGTATGGTCTTTATTGCTCCACAATGGGACATATAAATTTTATGTAAAGATGATATATTTTAAGTAATAATGAAAATAGTGATAATAAGGTCTAAATAATGGTATTGCATATCTATGTTATAAACCCTTGCACTGACGCTTAACTGTCCTTGGGTCTACCTCTGTCCACCTTCTTGCCCTCTGTCTCCTATATTCCACACTGGGCCTGCCTACCTTCCTCTGCCCGCAGACTGGTGGTGGTTCTCCGTATGCGCTCTGCCGCAGTTCAATAATTCATTCAATTACAATTACAAATTACCTTAATGGCGTGAGCCAGTCTAAACCTTTGACTTCAAGCGCTGCAATACAGGGCAGCACTTTCTACAGTTCTTCTATTTATCTTGTTGTGGATACGGGATGCTATAATGTCTTATAAAACATTTGCCTCTTTGCATGTGTAGTCGGCAGGACTGTTAATATCGCGATACTTTATCGCGATACTTGGTATTGCCTGTGAATAAGCCGCCTGTGAATAAGCTGGTTCCCGCGACTTCGCTTTTGTGGGCGCTGTAGAAATGCTGAGATTACGATTTTATCGCTGATACTTTTATCAGTATCGCAGCGAGTATAGCGATAGCTTTATCATAATTCATGCAACGAGCAAATTCTACAAGTATTGGTATTGCAATACTTTTCAGAAAAAGTATTGGTATTGTTATCGCGATACTTTTTATTAGGAAGTATTGGTATTGCTATTGCAATACTTTTTTCCAGTATTGTTAACAGCCCTGGGAGTTAGTGTGTATTGATTGGTGTGCCAAATTTCCTATATAGAAAAATACCCTCATGCCAAATGTTTGCCACTTGGTGCAAGACCTTGGATGTGACATTCTATCAGCATGGTCAGAATGTACATAAGAGTTGGTTCTGCAAATATGCAGTATCAAAGCGCTTAGTGGGAAGATAAGTATTTCTCTTTAGAATTCTCTTTATTATAATAATTTATATTAATATTATCTAAAACTCGATTGAATTAGACTTTGGTACTAAACAACTAACATATTGTAATGGTTTGCAGTGTGACATTCCTTGTATATCAATAAACGAATATTTATTACCTTAACTGTATAATATGCATAGAGGTCAATGTTTCATAGACCTGTATCTTTTGGCATGCTACACAGAAGGTACCTTTTTTTTTATTGATGACACTAACCCTTAACCTGACCCTTACTGAGACTCATGATGTCTAAGCTAACCCCAACCGACCTCACGACCCCTAATCTGACCCTAACCGATCGTCACAAGTGACTCCAGTAGGCTTACACACACCGATACTACATATCAGTGTGGTTTTCCATAATCTCTTCCTTGAGTCATATTTATATATGGTGAAAGGTATGGATGAACGTAAACTCGGTCTGGAACTCGGCTCGGCCCGAGATTTGTAATACTCAACATTACTTGGACTCGGACAAACAATGGGTCCTAGTATTAATCTTTCCGATATTTTTATTTGAAACTAAAATCAGATTTATTAATTTACAAAATGACAATCAACCTAACTAAAAATACAAATACTGTTATTTTTATTTACAAAACAACAATAGGCCTAATTAAAAACCCAAATACTGTTGTTATTAGTGCTTACTAGGACATAACTGAGTAGACAATTTATGCCGAGTGCCGAATCCAAGTATTTGGATGAACTATTTGCCGGATCCGAGTACGAACCGAATAGTAGCAGCAAATCTGGCCAAAAGGCAGAACAAAATTAGGGTGACCACAAGTCCAGAATTGGCTGGGACAGTCCCCGGAATTGATCAAAATGTCCCGCGTCCCGGGAAGGTCCATTCCGGGACAATGTAATGTCCCGGAATGGCGTTTCTTTGATCTACAATGTAGAAGATGCCATTTTAATGTTCCAATTATTTGACAGTAGAAATAACATCCAGTGCCAAAGTTAGTCCCTTTGTCGCCCTCAGGCAGCACAGGCTTAGTTTTGCGGGACACCTCTTTCAAAATGATAATTGAATGGTGGAGGTTCGACTGAGGCGAGGTAGGAATTCTTGAAGAGGTCAGACTTAAGTTCTGAGTGTATAGTTCAAGGGATGATAGAAGAATCTGGGACAGATAACGTTAACGGTCGTCGGTCACCAATGATTTACAATGAGGTAGATGAATCGAAAAGATGCGAGAGGAAGGTCGTCGTGCATTTCAGAGACGTGGTGCGTTGTGAGATATACCTCGGTTGCAAAACTTGAGATGAGAAAGACTGAGACAGGAGGATGATCGGGTAGAACTAGTTGGCTGAATAGTAAAGAGTTCACGAGCACATTTGAACTTGCAGTAGGGATTTCTAGGTTGGTGATAGGACTTGGTTTTGGATTCACTCATTTTTAGCCAACACAGTTACATTAGTATTGGAGTGACATGATGATCTCTGGACATTATGGTAATTATTTGGACTAGTAAGCTTTGGATAAGGCCTAAGTTGCAGTCACTTGAGGTTTGAGGATTCAAAGTCCTATTTGCCCCATCGTCGTAAGTGCTATGCTCTGCCGTTTTAGGGTCTAATTTTCAAAATGATTAACTTACTTGATCATGTGACATTTGCCTTCTTGAAATTAGAGTTTATAATTGAAAAACTTCAAATAGATGCTTTTTTAGTTCAAACATCTTAAAATTGATTTCAGTTTGGTCATTGCACACGTTTAGCGCTCATTCCAATTAACCCAGCACCCAAGTGATTGAATTTGATTTAGAATAGAGAAAATGCATTGTCCCGAAATGGCAGAAAAGAAATGTTTTCACCTAGACAAAATAATTCATAAAAGTTGTGCAAACTGCCAAACTAAAAATCAAGAGAATGAGAATTTTTTAAATATTTGATACTCGGACTCTGCAAAATTGAACTTGCAATACTCAGTAATCGATCGGACTTAGGCAAGAAATTCAAACTTGGTTCATTCCTAGTGAAAGGGTGAATTCAAGGGTTGCTAGGATTTGCTCAGAGCATGAAATTATGCTTGTTGGACCATGTCCATGCTTGCTCTTGACTATCGTCACATAATGTTGAATCAGCATTATTGACACGGGCTAGCTCGGCATCCATACAGGTCTGTCTCCATTTTTGAGCTACTGTGCACTTGTGAAAGGTACAATTGATAATATGTTCTTTGTTATTTCAATATCAGTCCTCAATTTTAATTGATCTGTTGCTCATTATTATATTTTAAAATTCCCATTCAATTCCTATCATTTGGTCGGCTGCTATTGTTGCCAGCTTTTATTTGTTGTTTATTGACATTAATTACTTATGTAAAATTCTTGTCAAATAACAATATAAACAATGTATATGGCTGCTATCTCTTCCCTGGAAACATTGCAAGATTCATAAAAATTATAAATTATGAACCTGATTAGGTATTTTGGTTGTTATGCCTGTTGTATGTAGGTACTGTCCATGTTGTCAATTGTACTATGAGTTCACTCACTGGTGAAGTATGCACGCGAAAATCGATGCTGCTTTTGTATGGCATTTGAAATCAAGCACTGGTGGTTCCCCAATTGGCCCAGTGCCTCGTTCTCGTTGTAAGCATGCAGCCTGTCTTTACGATGGCCATGCATACATCTATGGAGGAAAGGATGGCAATGTTCCACTCAAAGATCTGTGGAGATTTAACTTAAGTAAGAAATGGATTTCTGCATTGATTCCTTACATAATGCATTGTGTGTTTGTTTCCTATTACTTTCCATGTTGCTGTAAGCATAAGAAAATTCTGTTTATAGGTTTTTCAGATGATTGCTATGATAGTCTATTGGTTATGTACTGGGATGTCCTCTCATTTGGTTTTGGTTAAAATCACTGCCAGAACAGAATATAAAATTCAAGATTTCTGTTTGACCAATGAACTTTGTTATAAAGAGGATATGACACTGCACAGCAAAAGAGATTATCCTAATCCTGTTGCTCCACCGGACGCAAGCAGTACAGTTTATAGATGGGAAATATGTATTACTGTGTTTGGCTGTGTGCATGTACTGTGCAATGGAATCTAGATGATTATATAGCGCCTTCAATTGAATCTGATAGAAGGGCTGCACTAATGTCTCTGACTGAAAAGTAGGTAGCTTGAAAGAGACCTGCTGAGTGGAGTCATACAGAGAGTGTTTACAGTATAGAATGAATGTTATGACAAAGGACTAGCTCTGGATAAGGAATTGATAAGTTCCCTTCACTGGCCCAGTGTAAGGCAGACTAATGAGGAATTAACCCATTGTCTAACTAAATCCATACAACAATCCTTCAGTCCGTTTGTCTGACCATCCTTCCAACCATCCATCCAATCAATACAGTACCTGGCCAGTTCATTTATGGGAATCATTTTCGGACTATCAGTTTGTTCATCTGTCCACTGTGTCCAGCATATTAACCAATACAGCATGTTAAGCTGGTTGTTTTTGGGACATTGCACTTCTTCACATTAAGCAGAACAGTGCATTATCCAGTCCTGAGCAACTTAACAGGTGCACTCTGTATGCATGATACTTATCAATTGCAGGGTAATTCCAGTAAACACTAGCTTCTTGTGCTGCAAGGCCTGATAATCAATTAGCCATAATATTTCTTTGTTTTAATTGCTAGGTTATTGAAGTACAACAACTCTCCATTTGCAAATGAAGCAACTCTCCATTTGCAAATGAAGCAACTCTCCATTTGCAAATGAAGCAACTCTCCATTTGCAAATGAAGCAACTCTCCATTTGCAAATGAAGCGTGTGTGTAGGGAGCTGTGATTCGAATGATTATAAATAGAAATGAATAAAGTAATTTTTTTGGTCTTTAGCAGAATTTACTCAAGTAAGATGCAATTTTATTACAGTTTGTCTTAACAAATTTTGATGATCATTTCATTTTCTTGTTTTTTTATATCATGTATTCTGACTTGTTGTTAGTTACATATTGAATTTCTGGTGCTATGGTAGGGTCTGGCACATGGGAGTGTCTGAAATGGACTGGAGACATTCCTCCCAATCTCCAGGAGCATACCATGGTGCCTTATCAAGTATGTCACATATTGGTTTGATGTGTGTGTGTGTGTGCGTGCGCACGTGCGTGTGTATAAATTTGTAATTGTGTGTAATATATGTATATATATATATATACACAATTGAATTTTTTTTAATACTATATATCTGATCCCAGCTGAGAGTCACCTATTGTGACTAGAATATCTAAAAGTTTTAATTTATCCCATGGATGTTCATCAAGTTTTGGTTTTTGTATGCAATGACTTCACCTTTGCTTTGAGTTTGTTTTCTACTTACTGTATTCTTCTATATGCTTTGTCAGGCTCAATTCTATTATTAAGGTGATTGATAGTCTCTATGCAATTTAAAAAAAATGACAACCAATGTATAAAGTTTTGAAGTCAGTTGAGACAATTCAGACAAGTGGACACTTTCATTGGCCTAGGCATGCGTAGATTACATATACTTGTGCGGCATATGTAATGTATGAATGCATGTTAAATGTTCCATATTGAACGGACAATGGTCTGACAAATTCTTTCTTCTGTTAACAATTCTTTATATGTCTGTTGTAGCATTTCAGATGTAATTGTTATCTATTTTTAGAACAAAATCTACATATTCGGTGGAAATTTTCAGTTTGGTGCTGATCCTGAAATTCCATTTTGGGTTCTGGATGTGGGTAAGTTTAGCATAGTTTTCGAATTTTGCTGTCTGCTGGTCTTGTTGGTTTCTAAGTTGGTTACTGCAATGCTTTGTATTGTCAATGTGGCATTGTAGTGTTTTTAGGCATGCACTATTGCATGACGTACTATAGTTTAATGTCATTTCTGTTGTCAAAATATAGGGTGACTCGATAGGTCGAGAACGATTTTGAATGCAGACAAATATATGTTATACACAATATAATAAGGAAAGTTGTATACTGGAGGATAGGTTGTTCAAATGAGAATGTTAGGGGGAAAAATTAGATCACTAGCTCACTTATTAAAATTGTAACGCCAATATCCGTGACGTCATCAAATTCGTGCCAAGCAAACGTCCAGTTACGCCGAAAACAATATTATATGACCATCATTGTTAATCCACACATAATTAATTAATACAAATTATCATTTAGTATTTAATAATGTTTCCTTTACTATTTATTACAGCCTCAAGTCGATTAGGCATCGAGCCGATTAGATTTTTCAGAGTTGTCAGAGGTATCGATGTCCATGCCTTACGAAGCCGACGTTTTAAGGTGTTCAATGTCTGGGGTTCGGGATCGGCATAAACAGTTGCCGCCATAATACTCCAAACATTTTCTATTGGTGACAGATCCGGCGAATTAGGTGGCCAGTCCCCCAGTGAGATGTATCCAGTGATATTTTTGTTTAACCATTCGACTGAGGCTTTTGATGTGTGTGCACGTACACCGTCTTGTTGAAATAATCCTTCGCCGTTATTATGAAACATTTTTGTGGCTGTTAACTGAGCGCAGACTGCAGTTCGCTGGAATGCGGGTTTGACCTCATTCTCCAGTATCTCATTAATGTAATAACTCGAAGTGACTGAAGTTTTATTTGGAATGATATGAAGTTTTGTTAATCCAAGAGATGTCATGCCTCACCACACCAGAACTGAGGGACTGGACTTCACCTGTGTAGCGCACGGAACAGAACTTTCTTGTGATCCCCACACAACGTCGTTCTTACTGTTAGGTACGTGGTAGAGTTTGAAGGGCGATTCATCACTGAACATAACACGCGACCAATCAATATCCTTAAACTTCTTCGCGAAGTTTACTCGGCGAACTTTGTAAGCATCAGTTAACTTTGTGACTTTTTGTCTCTTGAAACTCTTCCATTTCAGCGTCGTCTGCATATAACGCCTGATTGTCTCTTTGCTTCCAGCGAGGCGTTTGTCTTTTAACCGACGTTCTAATTTTCGCAAACTCTGTCCTCGCCTATATTTAGACTGTTTGATCAGTTTTTGAGCGGCAGCAGTCAGCACGGACTTTCTACTACCGTGATATCGATTCCGCAGCGTCTCGTTTGGACTCTGCTTGTAGCGTTTGGCCCACTTGCTAATCCACGATTTAGAACGACCCAATTTCTTTCCTATAACACTGTAACTGTACTTTTCTTCCAATAATGTAATAGCTTGAGCCCTAATTTGCGATTCATTTAAGGCCGCCATTGCCTAATCGACGTATTCACTAGTCAATGATAATGCTGCTTGTTTACGTTTGCTTGGCACGAATTTGATGACGTCACGGATATTGGCGTTACAATTTTAATAAGTGAGCTAGTGATCTAATTTTTTCCACTAACATTCTCATTTGAACAACCTATCCTCCAGTATACAACTTTCCATATTATATTGTGTATAACATATATTTGTCTACATTCAAAATCGTTCTCGACCTATCGAGTCACCCTATACATATTCTAAAGATCTCACTGCTTTCCATGGGAACTATTTACCAACTTGAACAAGTAAAGTGGTTTAAAGCTGCCATGTCCCTTAGTAGAATACAGGAAGGTCTCTTTTTCAACTATTCCCTTCTCAGCACAGAACGAATTGCAAAGTTCTCGACTTGTACTATATCATCACAGGATGGAGCACTTAGCTGCTCAGTTTTCTCCAGTGCCAACTTAGACGTCTTTGTGACAGGCATGTTCATTCAAAGTCTCCTGAACCCTGACTTGGCTAAGACTGGAATGGTATTTGAAACATAAAAACTAAGATTGTGTAACATTGTTTTATGGCTAAGGCACAATGGTCAGCCGGAAAGTAGATGGTGTTGCGCCATTTCCTGAGGGAAGGAGAGGTCACACGGCTGCCATTTACAAGAACACTATGATCATATTTGCTGGTTACATTGACATGAGAAGATCTAGCAATGAGCTGTGGGCCTTCAGTTTTGGTAGGTTTATTTGCAGCTCTTCATTCTGTCATGCTTTTCGATTTGCTAAACTATTAGTTATTATATAATGAAGATGATTATATTTCATTTATAAGAGGCTGAGCATTATTTAATTAATAATTAATGATTATCCCTTTTGGTCTTGACTTTATTTTTATATTTTCTCTTACCTTTTATTGTCTCTCACCTTTTATTAACTCTCACCTTTTCTTATCATTTTCCTTTTGTTGTCCTCAATTATAGATAATTATTATTGCTTTTGCTGTATCAATTATCTGTTAAAGTGATTTGATGAGCACACTTTTCAATTTTTTATGGGTCTAAGATTACCTTGGCCAAACACCGGGCATTTGCCATTGTGGGTCTGACAGCTGCAACATGCCTTGTCTTAACCTAATCTGTAGACTCCAAAAGATGGCGCTTGTTAAAGGCAGCTGGTGGGTCTGTACCAAGTGGAAGGTACAGTCACAGCGCTGTCGTTCATGGACACTTCATGTGGGTCTATGGAGGATTGGTAAATCTGCAAACTGTGAATGATCTGTGGCTCTGGGATTTCAGTAAGTCATACTGAGATATTATAATGATTACTTATACCACAAGTAGGTAAGTATATATGTATACGAGTAAGGCCATTTATTTAGCACCTTAGAAGGATCTCACAAAAGCACCAAGAACCTGACATAAGTTAGTCAGTATATTCATTACTATACCAGTTGCATTACTACTTTCTGGTATACATATATCTTATTCAAAAGAGTACAATAATCTCATCACAGCAGTGTTTCCACATAAGGTTGTCTGCTATAGGCAGGGCAGGACCATGATCATGGTCGTAATATGTGTTGAACCAAAAATGTGCTAAATCGACCAGATTGACATGAAATGTCAATGAGCTATAGTTCTGTAACAGTACTTGATGTGTTCAGCATAATACAATAATTGTGTTATTTTGGTGATTGGTTGTTTTCACCTTTATGTTTACAAATAATTATAAATAAAAAAGAGAAATGGCCAATCAGAAGTATAGAAGGACAAAGTGTAATTTTTTTGTTGGTATTTTGTGCTATGTTTGATTGAGTTATTGTGTGTTGTATATTGTATCTTAGTTGTCGTTTGTTGTGTTTTTGAGGCATTGAATGTTGGAGCCAAGTGAAGACTGCACAGGGACCTCCCTCTCTCGAGGGACATAGTGCTTATGTACTCAATGACTTAATGCTCATCTATGGTGGCAGTCACGATGGAATCCTGCAGAATGACATATGGGCATTAAATATGGGTAAGAAATACAACAGATAGACCTGCTTTTATGTGTCTACCAGATAATTCAAATATGTTTGTTGGATTTATTTGTTTTCTGATTATCGAATGTGTCTAATGTGCAATGATTAAATCTATGGCACTATGCCCAAGAAAAAAATTTGATTGATACCCTTCTGTGCATAGCTTTGAGTTGACCATTTTAGCTTATAACAAGATCATTCAAAGAGCTGTAAGTTTGTGTGCTGTATAGTTCTCAGTGTCTTGTGCAAACAGTGTATATTTGTCAAGAGTACTTTCAATATGAGAATGTTCTTTGACCTTGTTTAAGTTTGATGCTATTGTTTATACCTTATGTAAGCTACTGTGCGTTTCCTGGTAGTATGATCAAGAATATTCTTACTTACTTACTTATACAAGGTAACCAGTATCGATAAGGATAATTATAATAATCTGCAATTGATTACATTTAAAATTATACACTCGCAGTATGATTACAAGCATAGTGTGAATGGATGATATCAAGTTACTTTAGAAGTATGCATGTATATATGTTGTGCAATGTGCATGCATGTATATATGTATACATGTATACATAATGTCAGGACTCTTAGTATAGACAGCACATTTTAATGACCTCACAAAATACTACACACATGACATTCTAAATGCTAACAAGTGCATTTCAAGATGATATGCCTGTTTTCTGCTGCAGTCAAATACAACATTTTGTTAATGCAATGGTAGACTGTTCCAGGATGATGGTCTAGAACAGTGCAGAAGTAGGCAAGATGAGGTTAAGTTGAAGGATGGTGTCTGCATGTCAACTGAGCTGACTTGGAATTAGAACATAAAGTGTCCTTGTTTTGGCAGATTAGTGCTGGGAAATGAAACAGGTGCCACAGAATGATCTTGAATGATATTCGCTCCACAGCAAGAAGCCAAAGATCCTTGATGGCACTTTTCGCTACATATAGGCTTTATATTATATTAGGCTTTTTCTTGACAGACTGGATCTGGTAAAACTGGATCTTTTGCAGGCCTTCAAGGATTGCAATGATCTCTTTGATACTGGAATCAGAAACTTGAATAATGAAAGATTGAAGGTTATGGTACTATGGCATCGAACAGCATATTGCACTTCATGACTAGAAGCAAGACTTGCAAAGGAAGCTCATGTGTACTGCCTTGACAGGTCAAGGTTTACCAGGCGACTCAGTCAGATATGACACCAAATAGCACTAGTATTCAAACCATGCAGCCTGACAGTGGCAATATTTTTATCACAGCCATTTGTTTATCAATTAAATCTCTGTTATTGATGATTTTAACAAGAGCTGTACCGATATCACTATTTGCCGATTATGCCGATACCGATTATTGCCGATACCGATTATTGCCGATTATTCATTTGCTGATACCCGATTATTTAGCTGATTATTTTACCGATTATTTTGCTGATTATTTCATTGTGTTTCCCAAGATGTCCGGTTCCAAAAGATAGACCTACTACTACTGCCTATTGTTGTGATACAAGCAAAACACTTGCTCAGTAGGGTACGTATGCATGTAGTTGGGGACTGATCCTAGGCAGGTAATACAGATTAGACACACCGTCCGGCACCCGCCGTCGAACTGTGCTCAGGGTAATTAAAGGTCAAGGTATGGCTGGCCTATTCACAGCCACCCATCTAGTCTCAGCCTCTCAGGCGATTGGCAGCTAGCATGTATTCATTAGGCATGTCTCCACGATGTACGTTCATCGGTTTCTCTGTTGAATTGGCCATCCGTTCCTAGGCTTGAATTGGCCAGCCATTCCTTGGCCCATAAGCAGGCACTATGACTCACTCTGTACAAGACCTGTGTTGACACGTTCCCACGGTTTAAACTAGCACAGTGGTTGGTCTCACCACTGGTCTGAAGAAGGCATTGGCTCGACGACATGATATGGGAACGGAACGCAATGCCGTCCTTCACACACCCAGTGATGTTGCTGTCGTCATTTTGCTTTTGTAGACTGAAAATAATTTTATAAAACTAAAAAAATAATTTTTAATGTTGGCGCGAAATATCTTGCTGATATTCGATATTGCCGATATCTCTATATTCGGCCCAATTAATCGGCCGGCCGATTAATTGATACAATTCTGCTTTTAACATTTGAATTAATGTAGAAAGTGTCATGATTTGGTACTCTTAAAGAGGTAACTTTACCTTTTTTGAATTATGATTATTCGGCGGTAAATTACTGCACACCCATAACACTACTGGAGTTGTTTTGTGTTTACTTCAGTTCTTTTTGATGCTTTTGTGTATATCTTTCAGCTCTGAATGTTTGGACGAAGATTGGTTGCAAAGGGGCTGAACCGATTCCCTGCACAAAGCACACAGCGATTCTTGCGCTCCATGATGATTGGTGCAGTCGACTGCAATGCATGGACTCAGCTTCAAATCTACAAAGAGCAGGTAGCTGTCCAATATCTTCACACTCTACTGCACAGCGGGGAACCAGACTGTACTCAAATTCGGCTCGTTTGGCTCGTGAAAGTACTGGTTCCAGATCAAATGTTCGCAGCATTGAGATGGGCGTTAGCTCCCATAAAAAGGTGTTTCTGTCCGTGAACGGAAACAATGCATCATCGTCGGATTCTGTTCCACCTGCTGCTGCTGATGCAGACGTTTTCTACCCTCGCTCAGGCAAAGCAGACGGTGTTCGTCTTCTAGACGATTCAGATGCCAGCTTCTCACCATCACTTGGAGTCACTAACCCAGTTGCTGCAGCAGGATTGAGTGGAATCCATGTTTGTTTGGATGAGGAGGGGCTAGGATATGAAAACAATAACTTCATGAATTCCAGTCTTGATCTAGTCATTTCGGCTGCTGGCAGTGGCGGAGTCAAGAACTCCGACATATCTTCTTATGGCCCAGCCTCTGCGTCAGAGGTTCTCGATAAAACTGACGCTGCATTGAGCTCTTCTGATGAGGGACCGAAGATGATGCAGCAACACGTCCTCGCAGTTTCTTTGCTTGGGACACCAACGAAGTCGCCATGTTCCACAGATAAACACAGTGACAGCAGGAGTCGACATCAGTCTCTGGCTGAGGATGAAGAGTCATTCTGGGTTGAGATGGAAATGTTTGCGCTCAAAGTCGCAGAAAATGGTTCGTCATCTCGTGATATGCTGATTATACAGGATGTAGAGAATGGTGATGCTGAGTCTAGAGAAAATCCTTTGTTTGACGAAAACAATGAGGACCTTGTGATTAGAAAAACAGAAGCCAGAAAAGAAGTAAGTCTGTTTGCAATCTTCCATTTTACAGCACAGTACTAACCGATTGTTGTTTGTTGTATTACCCCATGTCTGTTTTTTAAACCCTACTGTGTAATATGAACTAGACCATTTGTTGTGAAAGTTAAATTGTCATGCTATTCTAGATCTGGAAGGCCTATGAAACAGGCATTTAAAAAATTAGCAATTGTCGTTCCGGTTTAGCAACACAGAATTCAGCTGCTGTCCGCAATGCAGCTTTTGTGTGGCGATGAGAACTTTAGAGGATTTACATTTAATTGCCATTAAACATCAGATTAACATTTACATTAAAAACACATTTTCCTGTTTACTGGAACTGAAGTGTGGTAATAAATATTGACTTTCAGTACTGTTTAGCATTATTCCTTTTGATGTGTGACCTGGTTTACATACTGTATCATAAGGCATTAATGAATCCACTTTATATTATCAGTAGTTCAGCTGGATTTCTGATCCCACGCTTGAGTTTTGAGATCTGTCACCTAAACTATGAAATCTTTCACCTAAACTATGAAATCTGCCATCTAAAAGAGAAGATCTGTCACCTAAATATGCTTTTTTTTTGACCATATGATTCTTTGTTTACATATTTTATGAGTTCTTCAAATAGAGAATGGCAGGTATTGCTAAATGATTCATCAGATTGGCTTAGGTTCTATATTTAAACATTTTTGAGATCCACCTACTTTGGGTGAGCAATTTCACTGCTGAACAATATGCATGTTTTATCTGGTTTCCGTTCTAGTCATGCATTTTTGACTCAGAAGCTGACGATCGTATCCTATGCATCTCGGGCAATTATGGTCATGATGACAGTCGAAATAATATTAGAGAGGCTTGGGTCAGTTCAGATCATCGGATGAAGATGAATGGTGTTCAGAGGAATGTTGTTGATGCAGCCATGACAGAAGAAAAGCCTCTGTTCACAGAAAAGCCACCTCCAGTCTGCCAGGCTCAATTGTTCCAAGCCAAGGTATTGCCTAGCGGAAGTTTTGAATATGTGAATAATTTATTTTATATTTATTTTAGTTTAAATACCATCTTCAATTTTACGCAAGTGCTGCTCAAGCCGGTCGACAGGGTCTGGTCTGCAGGGTCTGGACATCCAGATTCATAGTCTTGATTGCACTCATATTAATTACTAAACTATATACATTAAGCAGAGCTTTTTTATGTTAAATGACAGTTATATTATTCAATGATACTTAATACACTGTTTGTACACAATAAACAGTGTTAAACATGCAGCAGTTACAGAAGTGTAGTTGTAACAATCAATTAATTTTTATATAATATGTCATGCATGTAATGGGAATTGGCCTTAGTTTCTTCTTCCTATTCTTTATTTATTGATGAGCGGCTTTCCATACATTCGACCACAGTGTTGCAAATTAACCACAACCACCTATGTCCGTAGTGATAATCAGTTGTTTGTCAGAAAAAGATGCTCTTATGTGTTTCTGCTGTCCAGCCATGACACCCTAGCACAGGTTCATGGCACCCTTGAGTGCCACATATACCCAAATCCCAATTCGTACAGCAGTTCATAACTATAAAAAATAATTGTTTGCCTAAATAAAAGTTGGATTGATAAATCTTAGCGATAAATAGAAGCCAGTTTGATTAAAATGATTCTTTGCTAAAGTAGAATTTGGGTTGATGAAAATCATTCTTTGAAGGAATAGAAGTTGAATTGATGAATTAATTCTTAGCTTAAATAGAAGTTGGATTGACGAAAATACTTCTTTCAATGAATAGAAGTTGGATTGATGAATGTAATTATTTGCTTACGTAGCAATATGATTGATGAAAATGTATAATTCTTTGCTTAAATAGAAGTTGGATTGTTACTGACTTAATAGAAGTGAATTATGAGCTGCTGTACAAATTTGAATTCGGGTATAGGTATATGTGTGCTGCAGCACCGAAATTGTGCAAATTGGATTATAGATCAAGAATTTGCTGCAGAATAAAAATTTAGGTGTTTCTGTATATTATAAAAAATTAATATTTTGTATAAGCCTGTATTTTGTATTTGGAAGTCGGTAATTTAGGCGTTAGAACCTAACCAGTTCAGAGTGAAAATTTTTGATGATTCACCAATGAAACTTCTAATCTATTATCAGTCAATCAATCAATCAATGCAATTTATATAGCGCTTCTTCAAGATAACTATTCAGAGGCGCTCCAGACCCAGGCCCGATCTTAAGAAGTTTATGGAAAGAGCCAAGCAGGTCACGCTTGAGAGAGCACAGGTCAGATGGCAGATCGTTCCAAACACTGGGACCCTCAATTGTAAAAGCGAATATAATCTGGAGACAGACTTGTGAAGCATTGACACACATTGGTCATTTTCAAGAAAGAGATTCTTTCATTTTCATGCAAGCTTTAGAAAATTCAGATTGCATTGGTTTTGTTGCAGTTACTGTAAATTGTAATTCTATTCACAACACAAGACCAAAATCAGAGATGCACATAACATAGAAATATTTATATGACTTTGTAAATCTTTGCTGTTGCAGTTTGTCTGTTGTGTTTTAGTCCTCTTCTTTGCCTCATTGTCCCGAGTACTGTATGTTTGTGTTTGGGGGTCGATCTTCATCTGGAACTCCAAGCTTCGACGTTCGATGTATGCCTGTCTCAAGACTGGAAATTACATTAAGTAAATAAGAGGTACAGTCATTTATATGTACACTGTAATTTTTTCATATGACTTACTTATTCTGTGCTTTTGGTACATTTCATTAGATTCTTAACAGACATATTTCAAAACTATTTTTTTATCAAGCTCTGTTGCACCTTTGTGAAATCTGTAAAGGTAGTGTTTGATCAGCAGATACATATATAAATAATTGCATAAATATTATATATACTAGTTGTACACATGTCATACATGCAATGATACGTAAATGAAAACACAGAGAATAATTGCTATTTGATGGATGTAGTAGTTTTTCTTCACTTATCCTGTGATATGACATTTGCATTGGATTTTGGGATACATTAAATTACATTACTTCATTCTTGAGACCATAGGCTTGATCTTGAGAACCTTCAAGATTGTTTTTAATGGTCTTGACCTTGAAGTTCAGAATCTTGGTCTTGGTAGACCAAGATTCGACTGTCAATATTTGTTGGTAAGGAATAGTCTTGGTAGTATTGAGGCGTTTCAAAGTCTTTATCTCGAGGTTATAAGGCCGTGGTCTTAAGACTTCACGTCTCGACGAGACTGCATTACTTTGAATTTCTCTGTTGCTTAGCATCCAGACAGATATGAAGTGGTTCTTCGAAATGTCAGCATTTCAAACATTTCAATGAGTTCATTTAACTGTAGAAATTGAAGAGATTTAATAACTGACTATGCTGTCTATTTTTGTCTTCTTGTTGTCTTACATCTTAATTTTCTCAATGTGGCCTTGCCTGGGCTTATCTGGCCTCATCCAGTCTTATCTGGTCTGGTCTAGTATGACAAGGTCTTGCATTGCATAGTCTGATCTGGTCTGGCCTCTTGTCTGGTATGGTCTGGTCTGGTCTAATCTGACCTGGTATAGTCTTGTCTGGTCTAACCAAGTGTGATCCGACCACGCCTGATGTGACCTGATATGTCCTGACCTGGATAGACCTGATGCGACCTAGTTTGCACCTGAACAGGTTAATTTTCAATGCCTTTTCTTATGTGATTTTGCCCATACTTAAACATTTTCTTTCTTTTTTTAGGTGACATCTACAAGTGAAGAAAGCATTTGTACTTTTATCTTTTTCTTTATTCTGGTTGTGCTTTGAAGATCAATGTCGTCGATATTATTCTTGAATTTGCATTGTGGTGATATGTTGACTAGCAGGCGAATGCATTCTAAGCAAACACAAGTTTTGTAGTTTTTTTTTCAGATTCTACTGTTGATCAATATAGTCTGGTTTGGTATTTTGACGTCATTGCACATGCCTTTGATATACATTTCTTCAATTATTGTAAGCATTACAATTTCATTTGCCCAGTAATAATAATAATGATAATAATGACAATGATGATATTAACAATTATAATAATGATAATAGTAAGCAATTCGGAAGAATTATGATAATAAGGTTACTTATTAATGTATTTCTTGCTTTTGTGCCAAATGGTTTGTTCTTGAGGCGTCATAAGTGACAAATAATAACTATGTTGGTGATAACAGTATTAATAGTGAGCATAATAGTACACTTATACAACACAACTGAAATTTATTATTGCCCTTCTTACCATCAGTTCAGAAGTGGACACATGCCTTGACAGGCGCAACTGCAGTTGCACTGCAGAGAAATTGTGCACAAAGGACTTGCTCAAGGTCCCTTCACAGTGACTCCTCGGACGAGGGTTGAGAACACAAACTCAGCCACACTTAATAGTGTGATAATGATAGTAGTGCCATTATTTAAAGAACTGCTGATACTGTAAAGCTATTGTGCATTGGTCTTAGCTCAGTGGACATCTTAGAGTTGGCTTGAACCTATGCTATTCATGTTTTATAAATCTAACAGTCAGTTAGCCACCAGGTTGTGTGGTTTAGCCAGTTTTATGATGGTAAAGACATCAACCTTGTTTTTCAACAAGTTAAAGTAAAAACATTGGTTTTTAGGACCCTCTTTTATCTGGTAGATGGCACAATCGTTCCATTTCCTTAAGAGATTTTTGATGGCTTAACCCTAACCCTAACATATCATTGATGATGTAAGCTTGTCGGAGTGGAGCTCGTCAAGGAGGACTCATTCGAATGGTGGTTAAACGATATTTAATTTTTTGCATTATTTTCATTTTTTACTCAATTTTTGGGTATTGTATGTTAAAATTTGATGCATTGCATTGTCATGCAGGCCTGAAATGTGTGCAAAATTTCAGCTCTGTAGGTCGACAGGAACATACCTGAAAAAGAGTTGAAAGAAGTCATACCAACCATGACAAACTTTTCGCAAGCCAAGTTAAATAGAAGAGGGTAAAAATATGTGGAAAGATTTGATATGACACACGAACTGCCATTGCAGTCAGAGAACCTTTACAGTGATGATATTGATGGTTTGCATTAAAGATGAGCAATTTCCCTTATCAGAGAAAGCAAGTTACTCTTAAATCTGAACTTATTAACTTATTCTGGTAGCATAGGATCTGAATTTTTCGACTTTTTATGATGTGAGTTCATGCTACTAATGATAATATTTTTCTGTGCAATATTAAGAGAAGTAATTTGGTTCAACTGTATCTTTTTATCTGTAGTTTGAGTATTGTTTATGAATATCTATTGTGCTTATTGCCATGCTAGACTTCATCAAATTGCTGGACATCAGACATCAATAATTTAAATTGAAAATATAAAAATGATAATGGTATTGACATACCAGGTGTCAAACTTGAATAAAAAGCAGTTTTTTATTATGTAATTTAAAAAAATTAATTTTTAAAATGGGACTCTATAGATTAACTGATTTTGTACATGTAATTGCTTGAAAGTCATACTATCCTCGTATTCTCTTACCCTGTTTGATCACCAATTTGTGCAATTCTTTTAGGTAAAGTTGTACTTTTAAATAACTGATTCCTGTCAACATTGAGATGTATTATACTTCTAAAAGAACGCACGTACACATCTGTGTGTGCGTATGTATTTAATATGGACTTTGTATAAGGGGTTAGGGATTAGGGAGTTTCAAATTTCGGCCATTTTGCGTACGGGTGCGTATGGTGGGGCAGGGGGTCCCAAACATATATACGTACGCAAATATAATATTTTGCGTACGTAATATATGGATGGGCCCTAAGGACCTCTGAATTACAATACAAACATGGCTGCCAATAGTGTTCATAAGTTAAATGATTCTCAGCTGTAGAATTGTTTAAACGCATTAACTGATTGAAAGTGATTTCAATCATCTTTTTATGTTGTTAACTGGGATTTTATAGGTTGTTAATAATTATTTTCAACTGAATATTTACTAGTCAATGATTGTTTTGTACTTGAATTGTTAATTGCTGAGCAAGACTCTGAACTTTAAAACATGATTAAGGTAAAGTAATGTACTGCGAGATATTATGAGAAGCTTTATTTAGCAGGAGACTTGGATTACAGTTAATTGACTTGCATAATTTGATTCATCATTTGTATTTTTTAAGTATTTTAGCTTATGGTAGTTATATCTTTGTGTTTGTTCTGAATAAAGTTCAATTCTAACTTTCTGCTTAAGTGTCTGTTCTGGAGCTATGTTTCTTTTAAGGTGTTACAATTAATGAATTACACATTTTACAATTAATGAATCACACATTTTACAATTAATGAATTACACATTTTACAATTAATGAATTACACATGTGTGCTGCTTGTATGTGTTATATATGCATTAGTGAACTGCAAAATCCATATCGTACACATCATTATAACATGAATTCTTTTATTAGAATAATGTACTAAGCTGAAAGTTGTGTTTTTGACTTTCATATCATGACCATCACACTTACTCTGGTTTCTTACACTGGTTTCCTGTATGCGAGTGAATCCGCTTCAAGTTGGCATTCCTGATATACAGAGCATGTGTCACTCAAATCCGTCCTATGTATATTTCATAGTTAAACATTGTGAAGCTTTGTTTAAGGCCAATCGTCTCTACAAGCAGAAACTGGTAGACTACACCCAATGTTCCCTCTAAGCTGTGCGTATTTGCACGTGCACACTTGCCGTGGAGCCATGCACGCAAGGATTTAGTGGGTGCACACAAATTTCTTTTTCAGAAAGAGTGAGTCACGATTTCTTTTTATGAAACTATGTAAATCAAATCTCCTAGCCCGCTGTGGCCTACCTTACTTCAGATTCTTTCCTTTTCTCCTATTTATCTTTAGATAAAAGACTTTTATTGTAAGTTATCAGAACTTATTACCGTGGACTTTTAGATATGGTCTTAGACTCTTAGTTTAGCTATCATCGCATTCAGCTTGGACCTATAGCATCCAGCGCACAAAAGTGTGAACCAGTTATGCGCACATTATCTCCAAAAATTCGAGGGAACATTGACCACATCATATCTTTGGCAAGTATATATTCACGTTTGCTGGTACCTCCATCTGGAACTCTACCTTCTCATGTTTGCAAATCTTCTACAAAGATTTTCTCTTGTATACTGAACTGATACTTACCTCAGTCTGCTTATTCTTCGTGATATTTATCTGGCTCAATATACGCTTCTGAATTTTATAAGATGGTGTCATCAAATTACTGATTTGTTGTATAGTGTTATTTCCCATTTGTTGTATATTGTTTTTACGAGTTGATTTGTAATTTGACTTGACATTAAAAGTTGTTAATATGCTTAGCATGCTTAATAGATCTGCAATTATGTGGAATTAGTACAGCCGTCTTTGCATTGAAACTGCATATTTCAAGGAAATGACATTATTGTTGTTCTTAAGATACTGTGCTTGAATTTAAATGGATCAACTGCAGTTGGAAAAGTATTTGTGGTATACCATGAACATATTTCGTTTCTTTTTCACATTCATTGAATTTCAAACTGACAATCAAAGTATGATTGCAAACATAGTCTGAACGAATGATGACAGGTTATTACAGGAATCGAGGTTAACCGGCCAGTCGTGCAAGGCGCCAAGTATGTTACGTGTTATTCAACAGTTTTGCTTGAATTACTTATGTTTTCCCAAATCGCTTTTTGACCTTAGCAGAAGATGTTCCTTGCCTATTCTGATTTTGAGCATTATAGCACTTCAATGTTTAAAATAATTGTTTTCGATCTGATGTTGTTTTTATATGTTTTTAGTTCTGATGTGTAGCTGAATTTACTGTTACGATCATTACATGGACAACTGTGCTACTCAGATTCAAACTCACTGATCTTTATGACTTATTAATAAATTACGAAATTTGACTGTCACTGTCAGTTGGTGTTGCTTGTGGAAGGTGAACATGGCAGAAATTAATCGTAATAATGTCAGGAAAGGTTGGCCATATTATGCTGAAATTTGTGAACATGGCAGAAATTAATCATAATAATGTCAGGAAAGGTTGGCCATATTATGCTGCAATTTCAGATATATTGCGCTGTTAACAGGTGTGCTCCGGGCAACTAACCATCTTACGGTTTTGAGTTGAGCACTAGTCAGTTTAGTCATGAGCCACCGTACTCGTTGGAGGTTAGCATTTGCACGCATAAAGGATCCACAGCTCGTAATCGTAATCTGAACATTTCTAAAGCACTGTGAAGTTGAGTGCAAAGCACCGGCTTGTTCGTGGGTGCTGCGTCAGATCAGAGGGGTTGGCCAGAGATCGCTGTCCAGTGCGAGTTCCGAGTCCGGTTGCGAGGGAGATGACAGGAAGACAGAGAAGCTGCAGGTGCCGTTGAGGACGAGATGGCTTGGATGGCGTAAGATTGGGTGGGTTAGGGTCGGAATTCTTGAACAGATGAGACTTCATGGAAGACCTGTGGGATGACAACCTGAGACATCGATGATGGTGGGTGAGTGGTGGTATTGGTTGAGGAACTGAGAATATATGAATCTCAGGGGAGTTAATTCCGGGATCGAGCTACAATGTGGGATATGGATTGATTGGAGAACAAGTTAGTAGTGAGTTTCTGGAGGATGGGAGAGTGGGATAGACGGAGGTTTGGGTGAAGTGGGGCAGCTGGGTGGCGAAGAGTTTGTGAAATTCGCGAATGTACTTGGGCTGAGTAGTTTGCAAGTTTTAGGTTAGCTATAGCCTACAGGAATTTGAAGTCACGGATGCACTCCGGGATTTTTAGCCAGTGAAGTGATTTAAGAAAGTGGCGGTGCCCTGGTTGTGTGTCCTGGTGACAGCTGGGGCAGGAGAATTTAGGCTGAGTTGTATACGCTTTATTTGGGTGGATTCAAGACATAGGAAAATGGAATTACAGTAATCAAGCTTGGAGTGGACAATGGAGGTAGTCATATGGAGGGAACAGAAACAATTTTTAAGTCGAGCATGGTCGAATTCGGCGGAAGTCACAAATGTGAATGAAGAGAGCTTGGGGATGTGATTGTATGAAGGCAGATGTTAATCAAAGAAAATGATAATCAATCGGTCAATCATTCAATTATTTGTTTCCTTAACAGACAAGTTTTGTCATTTACATGTTAACCACATAACAATATTATGTCAGTTATTAATTAATATTTTGTATTAGATAGATAGCCCAGCAATAGTGGGAACATATGGGCCCCAAAAGGAAGAATCCCGCCTTATCAACAGATGTTTACAATGATGATGGGTGGACAGCCAATTTGGAAGTATTTGTCTGTAAATGATGTAATTGTTTGTATTTTTATGTTTTTATATCCAATATACAGTAAATAATATACCAATAATCTTCAAGGGAGGTTCAGACAAATAGATGATTGAGAGTTTTGGTCCATAGAGTCAAAAATAATGACAAAATTTCGTACAGGCGAGTCGGGGTGAAAGTCAGAGGTGCGAATAGTGGTTGGTAGGTATTTGGAATGGTTGGGGATTTTCTTGATTTGGATAGACTGGGGCAAGAGTAAGGTCTACGGGTATTGAATTTGAGCTTATTTTCGAGTGTGGTGTTTGATTTCAAAGTGTGCTTTTCTAACCATGTTCTGCTCAATTTCACAAGCATGTGGGATATTCGTAAAACTGAGATCAGTCTGTCACATATTGAATTACTTAATCCCAATAGCTAATGCGTTGTCTCCAACAGACATGACTACTGTTGAAACGCACTTCGTATTGGTATAACTAAAAGGCTGATAGAACTGCGCTTATTACGAATGGTCAAAAGCTCTCCAGGGCCATAAGAAAATACCGCTAAATTGTATAGGCTTACTCTCACGTTGCAATCATCACAATGGCAAATTATGGCATTCATTTAGCAAATCTTTATTTGAAAATCTGCCTTAGAATTCACGTAGACTAAACTTTTAGCCAACCTACCTTTCAAGTGTTTTGTGTCTTAGGATTATTAAGACCGCGTTATTTCAACTTGCTTAACCACCATCGTCTTCTTTCTCTGATCCATCATGTAGGCCTCTGGTTTAAACCTTAGTAAATCATTTTTTAATTGCCAATTTATTGAAACAACCAGCGGTTGATGTCTTGGATATTGAAGAGGCTCTATATCAAGTTTCATTGATTCATGATTCATATTATAAACCGGTGCCAGGCTATAGAAGTCCTAAAACTATATTTTGATGACCTTGTTGTCCTCTGTAGAAAAGGTCTCGCATGATAAATACCTTTTCGTATCAGTTTCTGAAGGAATTCTGGCTAATTTAAAGATTGGCTTTAAATTAAATCGTCCAGGACGGCTTGCAATTTGTATACGGTATGCCCCACTGATTGGCTATCTACCTGAAGTTAGGCGTACACTTTCTCCATACATTTCCTCCATACTCGTGGTTTTTTCCTCCTTTGGGCCTTACTGTCTTCAACTGAAGAAACATTCTCCATACATTTACCTCCTGCACACAGATCTTTCCATCTGTGAATGTGACTGTCTCTCACTAAGACGCGTTTCTGCATATTAAGCATATCGCCAATGTTCATAGACCAATCACATAATTATACAGAGCTTCATTGTTGTTCAAATTCATGCTTATGTGTAAAAACCTCTTCTTCCGTCTTCTTCCTCCGTCTTCTCCGTCTGTCGTCTTCCTCCTCCTCCTTCCTCCCCCTCTTCCCCGTCCTCCTTCCTCCCTCCTCCTTCCTCTTCCTCCTCATGTAGGCTAATAATCCTTTCCTTTAGGCCTACTGTCTTGTATCCCTCTATTAAATCTCTTCTGAAACTTCGTCTGTCGACTCTTTCCGTGATTGTTAAACGCAGTTTATTGAATCCTTTAAGCATTTAGTTGCCCTTCTCTGCGCCTTCTCCAGTTTATCGATGGCCTTTCTCAAATATCTGAAATTCTTGAAATTTTGTATCGCCCTTTTTGAAGCTTTTGTTCAACATTTTTTTGCTCGTAAGTGCACACGCCTGGACCGCGCAATTGCAGTTGTACTACAGAGCTGAGCTTGTCCAAGCATGAGCTCTATGCTTGTACGCAATATCCCAAACGTGGTCTGTCATACTCTGACCAATGTCTTAAACAGTTTGAGTGTCATCTCTTTTTCCCTACGGACGATAGTTCCATTGATCATTTCCAGCATCCTGTTCCCCTTCTTGATTGCCTCGGTTACGGTACACTATCTCGATGATTTTACACTGTTGCGAACGTTGACTCTTCTTCCGACGCTTTCAAGGTTTTTTCTCCGAGTTCACACTGAAACAAACTCTCATTTGTCTTCCCCATACGAATAACGGAACACTAACCTATGTTAGGGAGCATTTGCCAGCCCAACAACCATTCGTACATCCTTCTGCGGTCTTATCTCTCAATACAGCAGCATCTATGACCACATAATTTTGTGTCGTTCGAAAATTTTGACATTTTAGAAATAATAGGCCTATCTATATCATTGACGAATTATTAGTCTATTAGAGAAGGAGAGGACCAAGAACTCACCCATGGATGTTTCACTTTGATCAATACTCTAGCCTAATCCTGCGTGATAGACCCTATTTCTTGGGCCTATGCAAATCATTTTATAGGGCCCTAGTATTGCAATCTCTTTTAGAATGACAATAGGCCCTAATAATAACAATGATGAGGCTATTTTGAGGCCCCTTAGTTTGCGAAGCTATACGCGATCGCATAGGACTACGCTACGTAATTCTATAGACCAACTTAAAAACGGATATTTTCAAATCCATTCCGAAAATTTAAATCTTATGATTTTGTCCCTGCTTTCTGCTTTTTGTTCCAGGTAACATATCTCCCCAATACCATTTCCCTCCAATGCCACTCAGAGTGCTAGTGATGTTAATTAAGAATACTAGGTATGAACCGCTCGCTCGATCGATCGGCTTTTTGATTGCGTAGTTGACTGCATGATCATGGAATGGTCGTCTATAAATGTTCTCCTCATACCGAAAACGCTCTTTAATTGGCCACTCTTAGAGATAAACCGATTGACGAAGCGACGACCGCGCTATTATTCATGAGCGTAGCGCTCAGAAGCTAGACGCTGGCGTTTCCGTCGCGCCTGTAGATGCTGGACATCTAATGCCTCCTCTACAACTTGTTGGCAGCGAACGAACGCACTCGAGCCACGTGATCTAACGACCGACATGCAATGCTCGGTTGGTCGGTCCGATCGTTGGTCGGTCGGTCGGCTTAATTCTATCAAATTGACTGACGTCGTCTGCTTTGGTCGGCACTCCGTTCGTACGCTGTACTGCAGCTACTGACTCGGTCTGTCTCGGCTTCTGGCTCTCTCTCTCTCTCTCTCTCTCTCCCTCTCTCTCTCTTTGACTGTCTGTCTGTCTGTCTGTCTGTCTGTCTGTCTGTCTGTCTGTCTGTCTGTCTGTCTGTCTGTCTGTCTGTCTGTCTGTCTGTCTGTCTGTCTGTCTGTCTGTCTGTCTGTCTGTCTGTTTCTCTCTCTCTCTCGGCCGATAGCTCGGTCGCTCGTCTTTCAGGCGTCGTCATTTAGGTGTAGCGGAAAGAGGAAATGGAGGAAGAGTAGAAGGAGGAAATGGAGGAAGAGTAGAAGGAGGAAATGGAGGGAGAGTAGAATGCCTGGAAACGGGGGAGGAGGCGTTGACCGCTGCGTCGGCTGCTGTGGAGATAAAAGCGGAGGCTGGCGTCGGCGGATGATCCAGTAGCAGTGCGACTTAGCATCGTCGGCTGCCACGTGAGCGACCGAAGGGCGGAGACTGCGTCGCTCGGCCCAGAATATAAGCACCATCGCCGAACGAAGGAGGACGGACGACGCCTCCGCCGTCGCCGCTCATGAGATCGCCGCCACCGACGCTTAATCTTAAAACTTGAATGCTCCTCGAAAACAATGCATCATCCGTCGTATGGAATGTATCACCAGGTGAGTCTGGCGCCATCATCGCTCTGTCCCCCCTCTCTCTCTCTCTGTCTCTCTGTCTTTGGCCCTTCAAATCTGCTGCTCTGACTGCTACCCTCTCTCGATCTTCGCTCTGAGCTAGGTCCTCGGTCTGTCGTCGGTTTAAAGTTTTCATGAGGAGTCGATGACGCTGTCCGTCTCTCTGTCTCTGTCTGTCTCTTTACGTCTGTGTTTCTGTCTGTCCCGCGCGCGAATGAATATTGCAATATTCGCGCACGGAAAACAATTTCCAGTTCATTTCTAATGTATGACATTTATGGTTGACTGTTGGGTGGGAGGCGCGGCAGGCGGTCCGTCGTCGCCGGGACCTTCTTTCGGATTTAGTCTGATGAAGCAGCCATGAATATTGCAAGACCAGTAGGAACGGATGATGAGAGGGAGGAGGAGGAGGAGGAGAAGGAAGAAGAAATGGAGGAGGGATAGGGAGGACAGAGGGAGGAACGTGGCTAGCCAGTGGCGACAGCGGACAACGACCATGCAAGGAGTGCCCAGCGTAGGGAGTGTCCAGCGCAGGGAGTGCCCAGCATGGGGCATTCTCGCCCCGGTTGAGGTCGTATGTTTCTTGCCTCCCTGCCTCCGTCTCCTTGCCCTATTGCCTAAGTCATCCCCATTCACCTCCTCTTCCTCGTCGCCTTCGTCGCCATGGCCTGGTTGGTCCGAGCGCATTAGACGCCATGGCCGCGCTTTGAGGTGGGATTATATCTGATGAATAAAACATGAATTGATATATAAGGAAGCTGAGAGTAGTTGGCGCTTATGATGCTCCATCGGTTGCTTCTGGAGACATATGGACGCAAGGTCGAACGAGTTGTTCTCCATGGCCACTCGGACAATAATTGCTGGACATCGCGCAACCACCTATATAAACAGTCGAACTCGTTATCGTACTAACCATACTTAGAGTTGTACAAGCATTGAACTAATGCACTGCAGTGACCAACCGATATAAACCACACACCAGATGGCGCTACTGTATTTCGTGCGGTGGGCGTTTCTGTGGCGTCAAAGTTTTCGTAAAACTTGGAATTAATTTTCGACGGCAGTAATTTCGGAGGGTAAACGATTGTCTGCTATGATGATGGTGATGTTGATGATGATGATGATGATGCCAGCTGCAGGTAAACTATCATCATAGAATAATGCCAATCGCCTTGATTGGCATTTTATTATTATTATTATTATTATTATTATTATTATTATTATTAACATTACTATTGATATTATTAATGATATTATTTTTATTTATATTATTGTAATTATTATAATTATTATTAATCTTATCATCATTATTGTAATTATTATTAATAATTTTTCCGCTAGTCTAAGAAGATCCTTCAAGCTCTGTGAGACTACAGAAGTGAGTTAATGGTTCTCGTTTTCGTCGTGATGAACAAAAGATCATCTTTTATTATTACTGCAATTAATATCATTGTTGTTATTATTAGTATTTCCTTTTTGCCCCGAGGCATCTATACGATCCTTTAGGAATTTATATCCTCGGCTTCATATCCTAAGCCACTTTCTATCTTCTTTTGGGAGTTGCTGCTCACAAGTATAATGGTTGCTGAATATACTCGATCGCAGCCTCCTTTGCTAGGAATTGACTGAGACTTTCTACATGAAGTCGATTATTCTTGGTCTGGCGCAAATATGCCTACTCAAGTCACACGCACCACAGTAAAGGCTATATATATATATATATATTTATTTATTTATATATAGCCTTTATATATATATAGCCTTTATATATATAAAAACAAGTAAATTCTTGCCCTATGATAGTCTATACAAAATCAGAAATCAAATTCAATGTGTCCTCCTCGGTTCTCAACAGTTTTTTCTAAACGTCTGCGCCACTGGTCAATGCTTCTGTTTATAAACCGCTGAGAGAGTTTTTGCCACTCTTCAACGATGGCCAATTTCATTTGATCTATTGTTGCAAATTTACGACGAAGGTAGACTTTTTGCTGGAGGGCACCCCAAATAGCATAATCTACCGGGTTTAGGTCCGGGCTATTTGGGGGCCACATGTCTGATTCGATGAAGCTGACAATCTCCCGAAGAAGAAGGTTTATCGTGTTTCTTGCCGTGTGCGAAGGAGCTCCGTCCTGTTGCAGTCTCCAATTTTGCAGATTACATCTCGCTCGAATATCCGGAAGCAATCCTTGTATTAAGACGTGATTACAATAATACTCACTGTTCACTTTCGCTCCAGGTTCAACAAACACCACACTGGTTTTTCCCATCCGAGACACACCAACCGAAACCATGATGCCACGACTGAAATGTTCACGTTCGCGTACGAGTCTCGTTGCTGGAACTTGTTGTTTCTTTATTGCATCAGAATAAACACGATCATTTTGAGAATTAACCGGTGTGGCGAGAGTAAATGTCCTTTCGTCTGTAAACCAAATACTTCGTACACTTCTCTCGTTTGGAAATCTGTCAAGTAACTGTTGACTTCGCTGCAGGCGTTTAAATTTGCAGTTTTCGTTTATAACCTGCCCTATTACGCGGGGGTGTCGAGGGGGACAAGCCCCCACCTTTTACTACAGAGAGGGGACACATTATACGTGTTTCCCCCCCCCCCTACATTTCCTACTCCTCTCATTGGGTGTCCGCCCACCTGTCAAACGAGATCGCCGCCTCTGCATATACCCTTTCGTTTCAAGACGAGAGCCTTATACCAGTTAACTACTGGCGTTTATTCTACACAATTAGGCCTAACCTGTCTAATCTATAGGCCCTATTCGCTCTTGCTCTTCACTTGCATATAACGTTGTCGTCTTTTACCCTTTTTTCGCTGCTTCTTGGCTTTAATGCAAATTTTTTCGCTTAAGTTTTTCGCCAGCAAATCATTTGGGCCTATCAGTATTTTAATCGTGTCCTACTTTGAAGCTTCTTTTGGCAATCCAACTCAATGAGACCGGTTTGCGTCAAGCGAATGGTGTAGGCCAAATCAAAATTTAATCTATACAAATAAAGGAAGAATTCTGTTTGTCTGTGTGCCTCTGTTTTGGCGATACATTTGCACAGTTTCAGAGCTATTCACTCGAAACCTTCAACGTTGGTTCGGGGAACACCTGGGACACGCAGTCGAGGGACTCTTGAAACCCGCGGCCGCCCTCTTCCTGGTCTCCAGGGCCAAAAACCTGTCTCAGGACCCCCAAAGTTTCCTTCTCAGTCGCCAGGAGCATCTCGCCGAAACACCTGCAGGTGATATCTGTCTGCCACACCTTTTGTTCAGAAGATATACGTTTGCACAGTCGGTCTGGTGGGTTGGCACTTTGTACGCATTTGCACACTTTTAGAGCTATTGACTCAAAACCTTCGCCGTTCGCTCGGGGAACACCTCGGACACCTGGCAGAATGCTTTTGAATCCCGCTACCGCCGTCTTCCTCCTCTCCAGGGTCAAAAACCTGTTTCAACCCGGGCGAACGCCGGGGCGGCCGGGTGCCCCAGCCAGTATCAAATACATGTACATGTAGAGTGGGCATGGTCAGTTTGTCTGGGAATTTTGCATTTAGTCGCTGCTATAAGTAGCATCGAATGTAATTGAACGACAACGCAAGTAAATTCATTAACTTATTTAGAAATTCATATTTATTTATATTTTTCACTCATTCAGAGCATTTACGTAGCGCTTCTTCAAGATCCCTATAAGAAGTAATTCCAATCCCAGCGAAACAGAACAGTGCTTCAAGTAATTGTTAAAGGAGGCCTATGCAGAGTGTCCATGTATAGGGCTTGTAGAAGATCATTCCACGTTTTTTATTTGCTAAACATTGCAGCTTAAATAACACTAGAATAAAAAAATTATTCCACGTGGTCTTCCCAACCATAGCAAACAGTTCATACATGTAGTAAGAATATGTGTAAGGATATGTACTTGATGCATTGTTGCTTGTCCTATGATGCGTGGGGGTCAGTGGAGATCCGTCCCTTACAGCAAAACGCAAAACTGACATATCGATAGTACAATTTAAGCTGCAAAGTTTCAGCGAATATAAAACAAATATTCAATCGTATTGTATTGCATTGTATTGTATTGTATCCCCAAATTGACCAAAATCACAGCTGCTATTAAGAAAAGCGTGAGCAAAGGCTATGGCATAGACTATAGACCTACAACTTTGGGTGAAATCGAACAGTAAATGACCCCCTCTCTGGCCGCCCAAAAGGCATAGTTAGATACAATTTTATCATGCATATGTATTTTTTACATAATCATATCTAACTTTTTTGGCAAAATCTTTTCCACGTGCCACCCTTATTTTTCCTGCCCCCTCTGGCCACCCCCTTTTGTATAGGCTAGAACCGCTATTGTACGGCACGGCTTATTAATATAAGCCATATTGGCTCATCTGCTATTATAGGAGCCTACCACAGGCTTACCTACGCCCTACCCTGCACCCTGCCCTACGCCGTACCCTACACCATACTCTGCATTCTATACCATACACCCTAATATACACCCTAACCTACGCCGAACCCTACACCCTACCGTATATACCCTACACTACACCTCAATTGAGTCTGCTCATTCATACTGGTCTAGACTACTGATATAAATGGCACAAAATTTCCGACGACTTATAATTAATCAAACGAGTTTTATATCGAATTTCTAAAACATTGCATAATTTTAATTTTTTAGTTGGATAAATTTTCTCTGTTTCTCACTGTCTGCGTGTGTCTCTCCTTCTCTCTCTATATATATATATTTGTCTCTGTCTCTCTGTTTCTGTGTCTATCTCTGTCTCTGCCTCTGTCTCTGTCTCTGTTTCTGTCTCTATTTATGTCTCTGTCTCTCTCTGTTTCTCTCTGTTTCTCTCTGTCTCTCTCTCTGTATATGTAATTATGTATCTCTCTCCGTGTCTCTATCTATCTCTGTCTCTCCCTCTCTCCCTCCCTCTCTCTCTCTTTCTCTCTGGCTTCACTTGTCTCTATCTTTTTCTTTGTCTGCGCCTCTTTCCTTTCTTTGTTTCTAACTCTGTCTGTATGGCTGTCTCTATCTGTCTCTCTGTCTCCGTCTCTCTGTTTCTCTCTCTCTCTCTCTTTCTCTCTGTGTCTAATGAGTACAGATGGTCTGTTTGTGGTCTGGGGTCGTTTTTTTAGCATGCATCGAACCCCAGGGGTCGAGCCATCGACGTCTTTCGATCGATGGAGACGGATCTCCCGTCGGCTGGGACCTGCATGGCGACCGTCTGCTCTCGACAGGATCTCTATGTGAGTAACTATATCTACTGTGCAACCGAGTTTTTGTTGCCATCTTCTGATCCCTGGTCATCGCTTAAAAGGCACGCAGCAGCGGAACACATTCGTTGCCCGTGGCCTGCGCGATGTTTATGCATTGCTCGTCCAAAGCAGAGGGGGGAGTAAGTTATCCAAGCCGCGATATATAGGCCTAAAGGTCAGTTATAAATCGACAGCTCAACGCAAGCTTTGGCATAGACTAATCGCCATTGGTAGTAATTTCCGCTTAGCGATAATGTGCAGTAGGCCCTGTACCAAAGTTCATTGATGTTGCCCTCCTGATTTATGTATGCTTGAGACTGGCACTATCAGAGAACGAACGGTGTCGGCGGTTTCCAATCGCATTCATGTGTTCAGTTTAAATGTCAGTGGACATTGTCAACTGCAGTCGTCAAGAGTCGTGTGTATATTATATAGCTTTCTCTATTAAGTATGCGGACCCGAAACCAACTTACACGTGCATGCTCCAAAATATAGAACTTCGCAGTTAAAAATGAGGTAAGCGGGTAGGGTGATTAGCTTCAGCCTCCTTCAGTGTTTGAGTAGGTAATGGCCTTTCTGTCTCGTGTACCGATGCCCTTAGTCGATCACTAAGTGATCATGGGGCATCGTTTAATTGTTGGATTAAA
Source organism: Bimastos eiseni (assembly GCA_959347315.1). Classification (NCBI taxonomy): domain Eukaryota; kingdom Metazoa; phylum Annelida; class Clitellata; order Crassiclitellata; family Lumbricidae; genus Bimastos; species Bimastos eiseni. The sequence continues at coordinate 49,347,257 of OY365808.1, read as the reverse complement.
ACGAAGGATCTTATGAATGTCCTGAGTTCGTATTTAACTCTATATGACACAAATGCCGGACGTTTCCTTTGTTCTGTCTATAGCTGAACCACATTTGAAGTCTCTGAATCTGCAAGAATCATGCGTTTGTGTGTGAGCGGTATACTTATGTAGGTTCTATGCACAGTTCCACACGCATCAATTCCATCGCTAGAGCACCGCCCAGAGTTGTAACTATGACGTGGTTCAATTTTCATGACCCGACCCAACCCGACCCATTCCAAACGGACCCAACGCGATCCGACTTCTGAAGCCAATCATCTTACAAGACCCGACATGACCCATGGCGTACATGACCCGAGCCAATCCGACCCGACCCGCATTTAATGCTAATTTTACTAATATCATTTGTCGTCAAATTCTAATTCTAATAACGCAGCACAGTCCGACCGCCATATATGATTATAAAATTGATTTGTGATGACGTTTCAGAGAAGATGTCCTTCGTTGAATCCATTTATTTTGGCCCAACCTTACTTTCTCCATAAATATATGCAAAAGAATTCCGGATATTATTGAATACGTAAGAGTCCGGTCTGCCTGTCCCAGCGTTTCCTCCTCAGCTAACTCGCACGCTAGAAATAAATTTGCTGACGTTTTGTTATTTCATAAATTCCTGAGAGATTATTCCATACGACAGCTTGAGCCGAGTTTGGTGTTAAAATGCAAAAATCCGGTGTTGCCCTACGTTTTGGCCCTATAATTCCTTCGCCGTATTCAATTCATTTAATTGTAATTGATTAACACTATGCATAGCACAGAGTTGAAAATTAAGCCCTGCAAAAAATTGGCTGGTCGAAATGGGTCCGGACTTTGGACCCGACCCAATCGGACCCACCTGGATCTTGATCCGACCAGATCCGCCTAATTTGCTAATATTTGTGACCCAATTCGACCCGACCCGAAATGACTCGCGGGTCGACACGACCCGTTGTGCAACTCTGGCACCGCAATAAATCCACAAGCGTTACAAAACTGAATATCTGATGCTTCTTAAGGCAGTCTGATTACTTGTACCGAACCGAATCAAACACAGAAAAGGATGTTCCAATCTTCCAATCAATGCAGGATGCAAAACGACGGATTCAGTGTTTCTGCATGTGTCTTTGTGAGTGTGTGAGTGTGTGTGTGCGTGTGTGTGTGTGTGCGTGCGTGTGTGTGTGCGTGTGTGTGTGCGTGTGTGTGTGTGTGTGTGTGTGGGCGTGTGTGTTTTGACGTATAGAGTGGTTTAAGGTGTTGCAGGTGCTATATGCGATATGACTCTTACGGATCCATCGATAGGAGGCTACGGTGTTCTATATACGTGCCCCAGAGGACGCATTATTAACGTCCTCCTGCACAGCCAAACTTCTCTCGGCTGATGCGCGGGGAGCCAGTTTTCGATGGAATAATGGTAGATTTGGCGTCGCTTTTTCGCCATCAGGTCGACGCTAATGGGCGCTTTGGTCTTCACCTAAAGCAATTTCCGATGGGCGCCAAATGCGTCGGTCGGTGTGTGTGTGCGCGCGTGTGTTTATACCAGGATAATTAAGTTACCCGTTACAGTCCACCAGTTGCGCGGGTGATGGCTGCGGCGGTGATAGCGAAGGGGGGCAACCTATGCACGCATCGGTGCCTGCACCACCATCACCAGCACCAGCAACCATTGCAGACTGTGCCTTGTCTCTGGCTGTCGGTTGGTGTCTGTTATAATGGTCTCGTGTGTGTAGTAACCAATGGACCTCGTGGTTCGTATTTACGATGGCCTTGTCAACCCTCAGTTTAGTACGTGCACTGCAGAACTTAACAATCCATTTGCTGTAAGCTTATGCACAGATTAATATTATGGCTAAATTAAGGTGTGCATCAGATCTCTATGTGTTGAGTATCATGAATATGCATATGTCTGATGTTTATATAGCTCTGCTATAATGGATGCATAACTATAGGCCTTGTATGCATGCCATTAGCATATTAAGTATATCAGTATATGAGATTATGAATGTATACACTGTATGGCACATCAAATCAATAACTTCATCTTCAGTATTTCCTGGCGAGAGCCGCAGCGATTAACGCGATGTCACAATCCTTTTCGATCGTTTCTCAAATCTAATCTGTTTCTTATGAATTGTCCCATTGTCTGCATGTTAAAGTCTCAGTTATGTTATCCATTCAATGAAATCTTCGCTTTTACTTCTCTTTCCTTCGAGCCGTACCTTCTTCATTTGCCTTGTAGATCATGCGATAGGCCTATACATATACACTCCTCCTATGAGTACTGAACAAATTTATTCAGTATAGTCTATCTCATCATATGCAAGTAGCCCACTGTATAATATCGTATACAAAAAAGATATTGGTTCTGAAATGTGTAATTTGTGCATAATTTATTGAAAGCGTTTGTCTATGCATTCGCTGCTTCTGTTCAGTGGAGTAACCATGCCCGGGCAATTACGGGCAATGCCCGGGCTGCAGTTTTCTCTGCCCGAGTTGCAGACAGTTCGGAATTTAAAGAAATGTTAAAACTATATTTTGAGTTTCTCATTGATACATACGCAGCCTGTGTGACTTTTTGGATTTGTCCAAATACCCGTTGATATGCTTTTGTGTTTGGGGGAGGGTGCCCCATACTTCATCGCATATATCGCCATTTTGCAGACTTATCCTATATGTATATTTTATATATATATATGATGATTGTAGCTCATGTATCATAAATAACATACTGCACAGCAGTGACATTACTTACCATCGAGTCAAAAGCCATATCCGAAATTATACGTGACGAAGCCTCGTCTGATTTTCGGATAAGTGATGCAGGATTGAAATACCTTATCTAGGAGCAGGTAACGCACTGTCTCGGCCTCCCTCTATGCGTCTCCCATTTCCTCTTCTGCATCCCTCTTCATCTCATTCAGTGCATCCAAATATCCGGTTCTCAAGTAGGCTACCTTCATGATCGACGGCGTATGAAGTTGCAGTGATGATGCCTAACCCTTCGCACATGTGCGTAGACTATTAATCAATTATTTTTTGACAGCCATGGAGGTATGGACCGTGCAGTTTCGGTTGCACAGAGAGCTCTTTCATTTGCGCTCACTAAAACCTGTTTCTCGCCCCACAGCAAATTGACCACATAAAGGGCAATGTATAATAGCGTGCATGGCATTGTATAGGCCTATGTGACATCCGAGTACATAGTTATTATGCGAACTGAAAAGAATTGCTCTACGGATTAGCTCTTCACAACTCATCTGCTGAGATTTTGCGCTGTCTGATCGAACGAGAATACACGGCGCTTAATTGCTGCTTTAACTTAAAGTAAGAACCATCAAATTCACCTTTGTCTTTATGATTCTTATCGTTGTTTCAATCGAGAACATAAAAAAGCTAATACTAAATTGTATCACTCAATGCGGTGTGATTTATATAATTGGATAATTGTAATTTAATGTAATGTAATCAAGCATTTAAATGGCGCCGTTCAAATCAGCAGCGTTCTCAACGGGCGTCTGTACGTGGGAACAGAAAACTCTGGCAAAGTGAGAGAGGGTTAGTAGCGCTAGACTGTGGAAGACAGTTCCAAGCTGAGGGGCCAACATAGGCGACGATTTTCGAATGGGCCGTGGCAAAGCGCATGCGCGGAACAACAAGAAGGCCGCGAGTGGCAGATCGCAAGGAAGCCCTTGCAGGTAAAGAGGATACCGAGGTGCAGATGCGCTTAAGGGAAATCGCTTTTTCTAAGTTTAGTTCGTTTAGTCGCCGGATATTGCCCCTTAACTATGGCGGTCTTTAGACAATGGCTTTCAAATACGTTGGCCGTAGAGTGTAGATTGACTACAGTTTGTGTAGGCCCTACATTGTTAAGTTTATGATACAGCTATGTGAATACTATTTATGCGGAAGCAAAATTTTGACAGCTATTAAGCAATGAATTAGTAGAATAATAGTTGCTAACTTGCTACTTTCGAAATAATAAATATGACATCTTGCAACTCCTAATTTGGATTATCATTATTATGATTAACTTTGAGCTGGACAACTGCCCGGGTTTCATTTTGACTCTGGTTACGCCACTGCTTCTGTTACAGTTGAGTTTCTCTTTTCACTGTATCAAGGATGACAGGAAGCTCCGATTAAATTATAAGCCATCAGTTGTTGTGCACCGACTACATTATTGTTCATACGCAATATATAGGCCCTATATACATGTAGGCCTACTGCTGTGCATTTACCTTATCATATGCACGTATATAAATACGCGTATATATATATACATATATATATATGCCTAATCACAAGTGTAGATACTAATATTATATGGTCAAAATACATCCGAATCAATCATATATTGCAATATGACTGACGGAATTTTAAAGTAAGTGAAAAAGAATGTCGGATGGACTCGTGCCTATGGAGTATAAAGAGACCCACGTGGCCAACATTTTCAGCTGTTGGAAAATTCGATCCTGTGGGAAGAAAGTGTTGAAGCTGAAGATGGTTGTTTAAAAAGATTCGGCGCTTTGTGATATACATAAATTTTTTCAAGTGCTTGTGTGCATTTACTGTATAAGCGCCATTGTCTGTTAACAAGGCACCAATCGTTTACGCTGAGCAATGATAGTGAACTATAGGACTATAACTCCACGCCCCTGTATAATTGCACAGCGCCTATTACATACTTCTCAGAAGAGGCTTGAACCCGTACTCTCCGCGCTATAAGGTGAACGGCGCTCTTTGACCAAGTAAGTGACTGGTCAACCAAAACGCCCGGAAATTTGGTAGAGACAGCTCGGCAGCATTTGGTATAGTTCAACTTAAAGTTAACACATTTCATTATTTACTTGATACAATAATGGCACACGTCCTAATTAACAGGGCAAATTGAAGTCAGCAGTATCCGGGAAGCGCATGTATACATGTGTGCATTATTTAGCATAAAACTTTAATCGGAATCAGAAGTTTCTTACGGTGAGAGACAAAGGTTATGCGCTAGTATTAGCAGTGTTTAGTGACAGTTTGTTAGCATTGAGAACCAGTCCCAGATATACCTCAGTTCACAGTTTGATAGGGTTAACAAGTTCCTATAATTGAGGTGTTAGATGCAATGATATTGGTTTTGTCTGCGAATAGAAGAAAATGTACTAGTTTAGAGGCGTTTGGCAGGTGGTTGATAAATATCAGAAAGAGTATGATAAGTGTCCCGAAATAGAGCCTTGAGGAACACTGTGCATATATTACATATTTCTATATACTGTTAATAAAAAATCGGTTTACTTCCTATAAGTACTTATACAAGCTCGCCACGACAGCTAATTGCTGCACGTACGAGTTCAACCTACATCTAATTGAACTGCATATAGGTCGCTTTTATACCGCACGCTGTAATACTTCCTCAAGCTTTTGCCTGGATTGTGAAATGTTTTGTAATACAGCGAGCTAACCCCAGCTATAGATAGAGTAGTCGTCGGTCATTCTAGCAAAACTTTTCATCGTCATGCCCAAAATCGACAAGACGACAGGAGTCGATCGATCTGTCAATCAAAGCGAGTGACAGATGAATTATAATGCTCGGCAGATGTCGTCTCGATAACAACCTGTTCCACATGCTGCTAATCACAGTTCGCGCCATTGAAGTCGACGACGACGACAGACGCATGAGCAGATCTTACAGGTGGGTGGTGTCGCCTTTATTCTGTTGGCGTGCCGACCTGCCATGTATATCGCTGGGACCAGGCGTCGTCAAATCCACCAACCTGTTAGGTTCCGTTCCACCGTCGATATCATGACAATTCACATGCATGCTTTACGAGCTCCTGCTGCAGGCGCTCCATGGCTGAGCGACACGCTTCCTGTAGGCCTACGTATAGGAGCGACGGTGGACTGCTGTATATATGTAAATGGAGGCAAACAAAGAGGCAAGCGGTGGACTAATCTTTTAAAGCGAATCCTTAAACAGCAGTTACTATCTCGACACATAATTGTCTGGTTATAAATCTGTTGAGTTTCGCCTGAAGCCAGGAACTACTGTGGCGCTTCACAAAACATTTGAGGACTGGTAATAAGTTAATAACACGGCACTGTTTACACTCTGACAGTGCCCTGCAGAACGCAGATGGAAAAAATTCTTCTGAAGCCCTAAGATTCGTATGTTTTTATGCTTGCTATGTTGCGGCGTTATGTTTTTGTTATAATATATTGCCTTTGCTGTGATATGTCACATTAACTATCGGAAATTCACAATTTATGATTTGTGCAATATCTCTAATGTTATATATGTTATATAACATAATGTTATATAACATAATGTTATGTTAAGCAATAATTCTATGGGAGGATCTGATGGCAGGAAAGAATTGTATGGTAGGCCTACAATGCAGTCAATGCAGTATCGTTGGGACCCCGTATGTTTGAATGCATGGATTTTAAGAGACCAGACTACATGTACATCTCCGCCGTTGATATTGATTTTCACAATAGCGAGTTCGACGAAGCAATTTAAACAACGAAAAAAACTAATCAGACCGAAAAGTCGAATTGAGACAAGAGCACCAGGCATCGTCCTAATCGTCGTAACAATAATAATAATAATAATAATAATAATAATAATAATAATAATAATAATAATAATAATAATAATAATATTATTATTATTATTATTATTGTTGTTGTTCTTCAGCGTGGGAACGCCGCCTGCCTCTTCGGGACATTGCCAACACTCACTTAGCTCATCATGGGCGATAACAGCATAATGTGAAACACATATATATAATAATAATAATAATGATAATAATAATAATAATAATGATAATAATCCAACGTTTCAATGCGGTGGCTTTTCAGGGCACCATGTCAAGATTACAGTCCACTGACAAGCGGCGACCCAGATAATAATAACAATAATAAAAATAATAATTGTAATAATAATAATAATAATAATAATAATAATAATAAATAATAATAATAATAATAATAATAACAATAATAATAATAGCCAATAATAGCAATAATAATAATAATTATAATTAAAATAATAATAATAATAATATTAATAAAATAATAATTATAATAATTATAGTAATCATCATCATCATCATCATCATCATCATCATCATCATCATCATCGCATTTTAAATAATGATATTGTATATTATAATCTAATCTTCTGCTGTCATCGTGTCTGTGCTCTTGTATACTACAGCGGCGTGTCCTGCTGTACGGCGCTCTAGAAATTGTCCGTTTAATAATAATGATGATACGACAGTCGAATAGCCTATCTTAGACTATGCCATTTCTGAATCACTTGGCACCAGCTTATTCACGAGGGCTGCAAAGTTTTAAGGGCTTAAATATTGTGCAGAGAAAAGTAGAGTTTAAAAGGAAATTGAAGAAGACAGAAGTAGATGTTCGAAGATTAGGAACAGTTTGTAGCGAGTATTGAATCAGAGTACAATTGGATGAAGGGTCGTTTGATAAATAGAGAGCAACAGGCCACTGCCACTAGCCTGATCAGATTGTTTTCGATATATGAGGCCAAGTCGCATGCCCACAAATAATTGATGAATTAATTTGATCGGTGCGATCGGCAGTCGATGTTTCTGGTCAAATTAGCACAGCGATCACTGGACCGTGGATGGTTTGGAGGTCGTGGGGTAAGGTTGTGGGCGGTGACTGGGCGACGGGTGCGGTCACCGTTAATTGGCCATCGTTCCCCTTCGCAGACTTTCCCTGCACGCACACGCACGCACCGCAAACACGCCACCGTGCGTAAGATGTGAATGGCAGGCGTCGTAGGCCACGGAAGAATAGCGAGATGAAGACCACACGGTCATTAAGAACCACAATGCCTAAATGGAATCAAAGTAGGAGCAACGAAAACCACAGTCACAGGTAAACTAACATTGTATTATGTGAATACAATGTTGTTATCCTCATTCAAGCTTAATCCTGTCTTAATTCGCAATCCACAATAATTGCTTTGGTTTGTCAATTACACGATGTGAAGTGCATAAATGAGAAGTCATTATTTGGCACATTAGAAAACTACGGCTGAGTTTTGGAGCATTTAGTTTTAGCTGTAATTTATAGCTTGTTATGTTTCAGTATGTTTGCACTTATTTTGCGACACCAGAATGCCGATTCATCTCAAGGGGAGGGTATGCAAAACGACGTTAGGACCGGTGATGATGTATGGAGCAGAGGCCTGGACACTGACAAGGAGACAAGGAGAGGGGAAGGGTTATTGGAGCGAACGGAAATGAGAATGCTGAGGTAGATACTAGGAGTCTCGCTAAAGGATACAGGAAGAACGGAGCGAAGTCATCAGAAAGACGCTGGGAGTGGCATGTATTACAGACCAAGTACGAGAGGCCAGAATGAGATGGTGTGGTCATATATATGATGAGAGGATGACAGGTGCATTGAAAGAATTATGATAGCGTATACAGCACAGGTCAGGAACGACAGAAGAAGAGATGGAGGGTATGGATACAAGAGAACTTGAAACTTTAAAATTGAGGAAAGAGATACTTGTGGCAGAATCAAGTTAAGCAGAAGGATGATCCGTGTGGCTGACTCCATCTCTGATGGGAGGCATTCATTCAAGCACTTTTTTATCAACATCTTCAACAGCAAACTTTTGCACGATGTAAATGCAACCAGACCGCTGGCTGACTGGCTGACTGACTGTCTGACTGACTGACTGGCTGACTGATTGACCGACCGACTGACTAAAATCACCAAATGACTGGCTGTCTGCCTGTCTGACTTATTTACTGATTGATTGACTGAATAACTTATTGACCGATTGAAAATGCCTACTCTCTGTCTGACTAAACAAACGAACGAACGAATGATTGAAGGAATGAATGAACGACTGAATGAATGAATGAATGAATGAATGAATGCATAAATGACTGTGCGGTCGATAGTGTATCTATGCCCGATGCACTTAGACGCAATGAGAGAGACTCGAAGAAAGGCGACAACATGCAGCACTTACTCGCTCACTCACTCACTCACTCGTGTGATATTGTTTCATCAAATATGTATGGAACTTTACAATGGCCATATCGCATCTTGGAACGCAGTCAACGCAGATAATTGCTTCTCTCGGCTGCTGAGGCTGCTGCTGCTGTTGGCTGCGTTGATGCTCTCTCCTTCTTCTTCTTCTTCCATCGTCCTCTTTGTAATCGACGCAGCAGTTGATGTACACTCGCGATGATGATGAGACGATGACTTGGTCCCTGTCTTTCTCCTTGTCTATGGCTCCGTCCGTGTAGGCCTCCGTACACCTGCCTCTGCCTCTGCCTCTGCCTTGTTACATTCACCAGCACATATAATACACCAGCACATATAATACACCAGCACGTCGTCTACACCGCGCATAGAATTCACTAGCACATATAATACACCAGCAGATTAAGATATATGTACATGAAAATGGCTTTAGGCGTGATAGTCTTTTATCAGAATACGCTCACTGCCGCAGTACAGGCAGGTGCTGACTGATCTTAAATTGTCATGGCTAATTAAGGTAATGCCTTTGCTTGATCAACGAGAGTAATCGTTTTGTCTAGTAAATAGAGCTAACGCTTTTGAATGGCATTTACGTACTTCGAACTTTCTGTCTTTCTTTCTTTCTGTCTGTCTGTCTCTCTTTCTCTCTGCTTTCCACGCTCTCTCACTCTCTCAGTCTCTGCCTGTCTCTGTATGTCTGTCTGTGTCTGTCACTCTCTGTGTCTTTCACTCTCATTTTTTCTCTCTATGTCCGGTTGATTCCTCGTCTTCATGCAGCCGCTCTCTCTCAAAATCTTTACTTCATAGGGAAACTATTTGCATATGTAACGATTTTTCTTTCTCTTCATCTATTTCGTACGGTCTATCTGTCTATGTCGCAATTCGGTCTTATTTTTTTTCAAGCTTTACCCGGTTTTTACCGGCGCTATCAAATTTCGAATTTCGTATTACGACCTTTGACGTTTTTATACAACGCGGATGGATGTCATTAGCTCATTGTAGCCAAGCAGTGTTGACTGTATGATCATGACAATAGCTGCAGATGTAGGCCCCTACAATGAATTAGATTCAAAAGAGGGAAATGTCGAAAATAACATTACTGATATGATGAGTCTGCCTTCGAACTCTGGTACCTCAATAAGGCATTGTAATCGTTCCCTTTCCATGCCTCGCTTGCCATCGACTGGGAAATGCACCATTGCACGATGCACGTTCCACTGTTGAGATGGCTCAAGGAAGCAGTCGCAATCTCCAAACTGCCAAAGCGCAGTGCTCCAGCCTATTCATGAGCGCTGCGTCAAATCAAATGGGTTGTCAAAAGGGTAGTTCGAGGAAGGTCAGAGTCCTGTTTCCAGAGGGTCAGAGGTGGCAGAGTGAGTGTTATAGGGAGGTGTCGCTCTGGTCGAGGATTGGGGTGAATGATCAAGTGAGTTTGAGTCAGAGTTCCTTAAGGAAGGAGGTTGTGGCGGTTAAACACATCGTGCTCAGATCAAGATCACGCAGGGCCTGACGACAATCATATCTGGTCATCCGAAAGGCTTGCAGTGACCTGTTTGGATATTTACCCAGCACCTGCACAAGAACGGTGATAGCTGACTGACCTGCGCCCATTGAACTTTGACTTGCGCCAGACCTTCGAGTACAGAGACGATTGGCTGCATTCGTGTGAACGGCAACGATTCAGATAGGAAACAAGTCTTATCATTGTATTATAAGACCAAATCATAAAATTGATGAGCACTCTTTATAATACTGTGTTGAGCTACATCGTAAAGTTTCTGAGTAGTAAAGAATTTTACGAAGATGAATATTAAAGAGTAGATTCTTCTTCTGTTTTCGAACTCAGCTAAACGCATCGTTTCTGCCCTTTGCCTTCCTCCCGTATCCGCCGTAAGGCTGACTCGTCTTTCTTTCTCTGGGTGGCGGCGCTGATAAAGTTTTGTATAACGTAATGGACGCCTTGCACGGCTGCCAACAGTTATCATCATTCGCTCATACTGTGCTTGTAATCAAAATGCGGTTTGCCAGTTTGAAATGAAACGAAAGTTATTATTATTATGTTCATTATTATAACTATTATTATTAGGCTATCATCATCATCATCGTCGTCGTCGTCATCGTCATCGTCGACGTCGTCGTCACCACCACCACTACCACCATCACCCCCATTACGTTGTATGAAGTCCGAACTTCAGGGCTGCATTAAAACGATTTCGATATTAAACCGTTTTCCCATTTGTGCTGGTTGAATGCACCTCAGTTGCATGGGACTGATGGGGAGTGGGGTCATTAAGACATAGGCAAAACACCCCAATTATTGTGCTCTCTATGAGGTTCTGTCGAGAATTGGATTCGATGCCATAAATGCAACTGCAGTATAGGACTTCGGCGCATCTTCTTCTTTCCACCATCACTTCTGCGCTGCAGCTGGAGCGAGATCTACACCGTCTGTCTTTGCTCTGCACATTCTGTTGTTAGAGTAATTAGACAGACGCGTATAATCAAGCTTATTTATTATTAATCGCCTCAAGTGCACGCCGGTTCAATATCCTGGCCACATAGAACAAATATTCTGCAGCCACAGAAACAGACTTATACGAAAAGCAGCTTAAAACAATCACTAGGCTTATCTTAGGTGAAGTTATACTGCCTTGAATTGTGTCGCAGCGTCACGTCATGTGATGTTATGTGATGACTATGTGATGTTTTGTTATGTGATGCTTAGGACATGTTACGTGATGGTTTCATGTTGTGTGCTGTGATGCAATATATGTGCTGTTATGTGATGTACGTTGTGATTTATGGTATGTTAGTGTTATGTTAATGTCATGTTGTGTTAATGTTATGTGATGCTTATACATTGTTATGTGATGGTGTGCTATGTGTATGTTTGCGTTATATCGTGCTATGAGCTTATGACATATTATGTTGCGCTATGTTTTAGCATGCTATGTGTATGTGATATTAAATCAGGAATTCTGTGTTATTACATGTCGTATTATTTATGTCTAAACCCAATCAACATTTAAACGAATACCTTTGTACAGTAGCTCTATTCTATTGAGTCGAAGCAGATGCTCTTGGGTCATAATGTCCGTCAACATTAGTAGGCTTACCTTACATTACACGAACCTGTTAATTATTAGTGATATCTCACCCAGCGCAGCTTATTACAATGTTGTCAAAAGTTTTAAGTTCGTTCAAAGCTAACGGATTTGAAATTGAAGTTCGTTGTGAATATTACTACCAGTCTGTTGTCCGTGGACATTCGAATACCTAGAACCTCGGAGGCAAATTACAATAAAAGGAATAGGCCTAATTATATAGGCGTAGGCCTATATCCCGCGTAAAGATAACTTTCTAAAGAAATTGTTCTATGTTTCAATTCAGGGAAGGATTCCAGATTTATCGTCTGCAGATCGCTTTCCGATGCAGTTACACCATGTACGTAAAGCCATTGCTAATATTATCCAGCGACAGACAGCTATAGACAGTCAAAAAGAGACACAGAAAGACACTTAAAGACAGACACACGCAAAGACACACACACACGCGGATACACACACAGCGACACACACATACACACAGAGACACACAGAGACACACACACCAACATTCACTGAAATATAAATACATC